>OY992882.1:123306167-123771587 GCA_963921405.1 Cepaea hortensis | reverse complement strand
TTCAATAACAGCAGGTACCGTCACTCTTTCCGTCCCAGAATGTTTGGCAACAGATGGCCAAGATGGAAGTAACCACAATCGAAACAACAGTGTATGACTTTCAAAGAGGCTCAATAAATAGCGGAAGTGACCACTCGGTACGCCAGATTTCTTTAGTGTGTTCTGACCAAATGTAAATGTAAGAGACACATTATGCGCTGGCTAGGATTCGCAGAGATAGCCCAACAAACATAACCCGCTGCATGGAAATGAACAAGTTACTGTAATACACGCGTGGGTCCAAATAAGTTAAAATAATAACCGTACGGTATAGAAACAGCTGGGATAGAATAGGTTAACATGGCAACTGAAGAGAGGAAACCAGACAGAACTACCCGCGAAGGGTGTAGCACACAGCCTGCCTGTCCAGTCGGTGATCGCGTGTTTGAATCCACCCCAAGACGGAGATTTTTAAAACTTGCCGTGGGTTCCCGGGTCGAGCCAAATTAAAATTGGTACCGGGAAATGTTCTGGGAAGACAAGGCAGTCGATGTTGTTTCCGATGTGATACTGACGTCCCCCATCCAGTGCCCATTGGTCTATTCAATGAGGCTAGCACCATGTACCCAATGCACATCTAGGTGTGGAATAACGTCCTTGAACTGTTTGATCGAGAGTAGCGTACACGCACATCAGATGACATAAACTAATAAGTGAAATAACAAATAACATCATACACAGCAATGACTTTCGGGTCGTCGCTTCAATGTGACATGTCCTTTGCGGGGTTTTGCGATCAACCACGGGTTGAATTTTTAGGCAACTATACATTAAGTAGTTTGCCAATGCTTTCTGAACGAGAAATCATCTTTAAGTCCCTAGATCTGAGAAAACCAGTCTATATATAAACCAAGCCAATCAACGCAATCTCCATACCAGTTTAAAAATAATTAATGCACTATTATTTTTAGTACACTGGGTATTTCCCAACTTTCTCACACGCATAAGATTGCCCTCGCGTGCTAACCTCGGTGTCTGGCTGTCGGCGGCATCACGCAAGCATGCTTCATCCGTGCTGACAGATTCCAAATGACAACCATTTTCTAGTTTTCAAATGAAATCCAGTTCTGACGCTTTTAAATGACAACGGTTCTCAGTTTTCAAATGACAATAGCGTGCCAATTTTCAAATGTCAATCAGGTCCCACACTATGAAATGACAACTAATTCCCATACTCTTAAATGACACGGGTTCTTGGTTTTCAAATGACAACCATTTCACACACGTTTAAACGACGACCAGTTCCCACACGTTTAAATGACAGCAGAATATCAGTTTTCACATTGCAACCGGTATGTAGTCAACGTGTTTAGTTTAGCCGACGGATCAACATCACGGCACACGGGTGTTACCCATCAGTGCTCCGTTCTACTCCTAACTCAAGCCTAAGTCCGGAGAATCTCAGCTCAGTGCACGAACTTCGTAGCACCGGCGAGGATCCTGAAATACTCTGGGTAGATTTTTAACTCAAAATTTTAACAGGTCCCTTCGGGGACCTGGCTAACATAAGTAGAATTGATGATTCCTCCGAAGCCGGAGAGTATCTGCCTGCGTGGCGAGGCACCACCAGTCAGCACACCAATAAGCCAGACATGGGACAACGGATATTCACGCAAACCTCAGGTCCTGTATGGCATCACATTGATGTTGGACAACAAGATGCCTTCATCCGACATACAGGACTTCACGCTGGAGTTCACAGCCAGCGAACACAAGCAAGCCTGGGCAGCGCCGTTAGGCTACTCTTTTTCGATTTCCAACTGCCGGGGGACTTTTTACGTGCGCAATAATACATACGGGCGTCCGATCTCACTACCCAGAGACCAGGGGAAATGTTACTAAAATCCACGTGAAAAAAATCCCACCCTCACCGGGGCTTGAACCCGGGACCTCCAGCACTCGAGGCGGACACCATATCTCGAAACCACTCAGCCCCTTAAATCAATGTGTTGATGTCTATAAGAACTCAATATCCTCGATGTGGCTGAATTGTTACGGTACGCGTCTTTGAAATTACCCGAATCGAATCTCAGCATAGGCTGGAAATTTATGACAAAAACCACTGATTTCTAATAATACCTCGCGTTCACGTGATCTGACAAGATCGATGCCTTCTCAGATGGAGGACAATAGCCAGATGCCCCGCGGCCCAGCTGTGAGTGTGAACAGTTCCATGTCAGCTGGACATCATCAAAAACTGCCATTTACTGCCAATATAATACCTAGTCTGAGTAATTAAGGCCGCCTAGCTGGTGCAGTCGCCGCGAACTGTGCAGGTTAGGATTTTCTTTTTGCCCCGGACAAAAACAAAAAATCCCACACCTTACCGAGGATTCGAACCCGTGGCTCCTCGGAAATCATCAAGAGCAAGTGGTAATTCCACTGCGTCGGCCTACGGCCACTTCTTTTATCTGTCATCTCCAAGTGGAACAGATCCCCCAACTCACTCACACCCAGCCCTGTCAAGGCTTGTTCATGAAAGGTCGGGTTATCCGGCTGAAGTCAGCCCGTCTTAGTCATCATCTTCGATTTGCGTGGAGTGTTACATTTATTATTTTACTTTACTTCCCATAATCATACTCACACTAAATCTTGCGTGGAGTGTTACATTTATTATTTTACTTTACTTCCCATAATCATACTCACACTAAATCTTGCGTGGAGTGTTACATTTATTATTTTACTTTACTTCCCATAATCATACTCACACTAAATCTTGCGTGGAGTGTTACATTTATTATTTTACTTTACTTCCCATAATCATACTCACACTAAATCTTGCGTGGAGTGTTACATTTATTATTTTACTTTACTTCCCATAATCATACTCACACTAAATATTGCGTGGAGTGTTACATTTATTATTTTACTTTACTTCCCATAATCATACTCACACTAAATCTTGCGTGGAGTGTTACATTTATTATTTTACTTTACTTCCCATAATCATACTCACACTAAATCTTGCGTGGAGTGTTACATTTATTATTTTACTTTACTTCCCATAATCATACTCACACTAAATCTTGCGTGGAGTGTTACATTTATTATTTTACTTTACTTCCCATAATCATACTCACACTAAATCTTGCGTGGAGTGTTACATTTATTATTTTACTTTACTTCCCATAATCATACTCACACTAAATCTTGCGTGGAGTGTTACATTTATTATTTTACTTTACTTCCCATAATCATACTCACACTAAATCTTGCGTGGAGTGTTACATTTATTATTTTACTTTACTTCCCATAATCATACTCACACTAAATCTTGCGTGGAGTGTTACATTTATTATTTTACTTTACTTCCCATAATCATACTCACACTAAATCTTGCGTGGAGTGTTACATTTATTATTTTACTTTACTTCCCATAATCATACTCACACTAAATCTTGCGTGGAGTGTTACATTTATTATTTTACTTTACTTCCCATAATCATACTCACACTAAATCTTGCGTGGAGTGTTACATTTATTATTTTACTTTACTTCCCATAATCATACTCACACTAAATCTTGCGTGGAGTGTTACATTTATTATTTTACTTTACTTCCCATAATCATACTCACACTAAATCTTGCGTGGAGTGTTACATTTATTATTTTACTTTACTTCCCATAATCATACTCACACTAAATCTTGCGTGGAGTGTTACATTTATTATTTTACTTTACTTCCCATAATCATACTCACACTAAATCTTGCGTGGAGTGTTACATTTATTATTTTACTTTACTTCCCATAATCATACTCACACTAAATCTTGCGTGGAGTGTTACATTTATTATTTTACTTTACTTCCCATAATCATACTCACACTAAATCTTGCGTGGAGTGTTACATTTATTATTTTACTTTACTTCCCATAATCATACTCACACTAAATCTTGCGTGGAGTGTTACATTTATTATTTTACTTTACTTCCCATAATCATACTCACACTAAATCTTGCGTGGAGTGTTACATTTATTATTTTACTCTACTTCCCATAATCATACTCACACTAAATCTTGCGTGGAGTGTTACATTTATTATTTTACTTTACTTCCCATAATCATACTCACACTAAATCTTGCGTGGAGTGTTACATTTATTATTTTACTTTACTTCCCATAATCATACTCACACTAAATCTTGCGTGGAGTGTTACATTTATTATTTTACTTTACTTCCCATCATCATACTCACACTAAATCTTGCGTGGAGTGTTACATTTATTATTTTACTTTACTTCCCATCATCATACTCACACTAAATCTTGCGTGGAGTGTTACATTTATTATTTTACTTTACTTCCCATAATCATACTCACACTAAATCTTGCGTGGAGTGTTACATTTATTATTTTACTCTACTTCCCATAATCATACTCACACTAAATCTTGCGTGGAGTGTTACATTTATTATTTTACTTTACTTCCCATAATCATACTCACACTAAATCTTGCGTGGAGTGTTACATTTATTATTTTACTTTACTTCCCATAATCATACTCACACTAAATCTTGCGTGGAGTGTTACATTTATTATTTTACTTTACTTCCCATCATCATACTCACACTAAATCTTGCGTGGAGTGTTACATTTATTATTTTACTTTACTTCCCATCATCATACTCACACTAAATCTTGCGTGGAGTGTTACATTTATTATTTTACTTTACTTCCCATCATCATACTCACACTAAATCTTGCGTGGAGTGTTACATTTATTATTTTACTTTACTTCCCATAATCATACTCACACTAAATCTTGCGTGGAGTGTTACATTTATTATTTTACTTTACTTCCCATAATCATACTCACACTAAATCTTGCGTGGAGTGTTACATTTATTATTTTACTTTACTTCCCATAATCATACTCACACTAAATCTTGCGTGGAGTGTTACATTTATTATTTTACTTTACTTCCCATAATCATACTCACACTAAATCTTGCGTGGAGTGTTACATTTATTATTTTACTTTACTTCCCATAATCATACTCACACTAAATCTTGCGTGGAGTGTTACATTTATTATTTTACTTTACTTCCCATAATCATACTCACACTAAATCTTGCGTGGAGTGTTACATTTATTATTTTACTTTACTTCCCATAATCATACTCACACTAAATCTTGCGTGGAGTGTTACATTTATTATTTTACTTTACTTCCCATAATCATACTCACACTAAATCTTGCGTGGAGTGTTACATTTATTATTTTACTTTACTTCCCATAATCATACTCACACTAAATCTTGCGTGGAGTGTTACATTTATTATTTTACTTTACTTCCCATAATCATACTCACACTAAATCTTGCGTGGAGTGTTACATTTATTATTTTACTTTACTTCCCATAATCATACTCACACTAAATCTTGCGTGGAGTGTTACATTTATTATTTTACTTTACTTCCCATAATCATACTCACACTAAATCTTGCGTGGAGTGTTACATTTATTATTTTACTTTACTTCCCATAATCATACTCACACTAAATCTTGCGTGGAGTGTTACATTTATTATTTTACTTTACTTCCCATAATCATACTCACACTAAATCTTGCGTGGAGTGTTACATTTATTATTTTACTTTACTTCCCATAATCATACTCACACTAAATCTTGCGTGGAGTGTTACATTTATTATTTTACTTTACTTCCCATAATCATACTCACACTAAATCTTGCGTAGAGTGTTACATTTATTATTTTACTTTACTTCCCATAATCATACTCACACTAAATCTTGCGTGGAGTGTTACATTTATTATTTTACTTTACTTCCCATAATCATACTCACACTAAATCTTGCGTGGAGTGTTACATTTATTATTTTACTTTACTTCCCATAATCATACTCACACTAAATCTTGCGTGGAGTGTTACATTTATTATTTTACTTTACTTCCCATAATCATACTCACACTAAATCTTGCGTGGAGTGTTACATTTATTATTTTACTTTACTTCCCATAATCATACTCACACTAAATCTTCAGTCAATACAAATGACAGAAACTTCAGGGGGACACCTGCACCCATGCATTTCAATTTCTACAAAAGACCTGCATATTTTTGTTAAATGCCACGAAATCGTGTGTGTCTTTGTGTGCGCGCGCGTGTGAGCAATGTTCATACTAACGACTGTGTCAAATATAGTAAATTGGTGCCCGAGTGCCAACGCCCGCCCTCTCAGGCACTCCTTGCAACATGGCCACATGGGGGATCTGATGATTGAATTCCCCGAAAGGCCAAAGAGGCAATCAAAGGTAGGCGAATCAGCGCTGAAAACCCGTGGATAAGTAGGTCACCAGCCAAGAGCAGGCGATCGAAACGAGACAAATGTTGTTAGTGACGCAGTCGAGGGCTGGCAACGGTAATTTGATCTCTGTCGAGCGAACAACTGTCACTTTAACATTGCCGCCTGGCTGTGTGCTGGGACACCACTCTGGTGGTGAACTGTCACAGCTCCCAGTGAACAAACCACCACTCTAACTGGGTAACTTGTCGGTGAAGACGATACGTTGTGGTCACGTTATCAGACGTTGTGGTCACGTTATCAGACGTTGTGACACCCGGGAAAATCCAGAAAGTAAAGACAAGCCCGTGGTTCAACTCCCTAGAGGAGACTCGCCAACCTTGAATTGGCAAATTAAGAATTAATTCATAACAATGGTCATAATACAAAAGTTAGTTACATATCCTTTACAGGAAGTCGCAGTCAACCCCAGCATTTTGGTTGTTCATGATTCCTGATCAAGTTTACGTTCAGTAATTTGTCACTGCTTTCTGAACAGCCGGCACCCATACCATTGTATGAAAACTAACGCAGGGCGGTCTGCTGCCAAATCGCTCGCAGCTGCTTCGAACGCGGTAGAGCCGGTCATAATAACAAAGTAATACAACCATAAGGTAGCTCTCCAGCCTAGATTAAGTAATGACTGCAAGCCAACCAGATACCAACAAGGAATACTGGGCAAATTGTAGTAAACCTACAATTGTATAGACTGATCGGCACTCTAGGCGTTATGTGGTCACTAGCACAGCGGCCGTCTTCACTTCCACGGATATTTCTTGGTACCTATTTTAGACTGGGTCCACCTGGACGTCGGGGTCAACTGTCGGTGAGAATCCGAACCCACAACAACCGGTCGACAATCGCGCGTCCAGCCACACTGCTAGAGCAACTATGTTGACGTCAGAGGGAAGTAACTTGGGTTACCATACTTCTTGTGCAAACATAAGTGACGGCCCCTGGAGAAATCTGACAAAGATCGAACAGAAGACAAAATTAGCCGCTGCACTGTCTGACGTGTGAGGAGATCCTTCCACTCCCCTTGACTCCTCCCCCCCCCCACCAGCTGCGGGCGATAACCCTTCGGCCTTCAATCAAACAGTCCTCGTTTTCAATCAAACAGTCCTCGTCATGTGACACACACACACAGAGCGAGAGAGAGAGAACAAATAGCCCCGTACCATCGACCCCTCACCAGCGTCTATCCATCAACTGTGCCATGTCCTGACCCCTGTCCTCTTGACCTTCGCGGGGTTCTCCTTTCGCCCCCCCCCCACACACACACACACACACATACACATGCCCCGTGCGCGCCCAACTGTCAACTAACAGTGTTCCCACAACACGCCCTGGCCGTGAGTAGAAATGACATACGTAGGGGACAAATGAGGACAGCTTGTCTTAACTAGCGGGAAATTCCGGTACGTCATCAGACAGCAGAAGCAGCATTGCGGCTCCACTTAGGCACAGCTTCAGTAGTAGTACCAATTCTGCACCTGTTTTCCCTACCAGAGAGAGAGAGAGAGCTAGAGAGAGAGAAGGGGAGAGAGAGAAGGAGAGAGAGAAAGCGAGAGCTAGAGAGAGCGCGAGAGACAAAAAGAGAACATTATTTTCAAAGAGTTAAGAATTGGGCACGCAGACCCGTCTAACACCTTGCCTTTCTTTTATCTCTCCCTTCACACATTATTTCATTTGAACACCATTTATATGTAATCTTAAACAACAAAAATAGTATATGCATTACAAAGGCATGGGCAATGTGCAAAAGTCATTACTACATGACTCATTGATATTAAGTATTAAGTATCGACACGGCAAATGTACTTAGCTAAGGAAACTTGTACCGTACTGCGGATAGGAGATTGAATAGAATACTAGGATTTTTAAAATCGTGTTAGATACACAGACAGAAATTATACTATAAGCAACCCATCCATCCATCATGTGCCGGTAAGCGTGGGCGGTCATGTTCTGCCATCTCACTCGATCAACAGAGTCGTGGATCAGTTCCGTGTTTCTGTCTCGACCATGCCACAAGGCCAAGCCATCCAGATACTTGTTTCTAGGTCTTCCCCTTGGTCTGTTCCCCTCGATCTTACCAGTTGTCACCAAGTTCTCCAAATCATTTCTTCTCATAACATGCCCAAAAAATTGTGACTGTCTACGTCTAATGTCTCTGATCAGTTTACGATCTTCATTTGTTTCTTGAAGGACTTGTTCATTGGTCTTTCTGGCTGTCCATGGTATTCTTTGCATTTTCCTCAGAAACCACATTTCTACAGCCATCAGATGTTTTTCAGCCTGGCTGCTCATTGTCCAAGCTTCACATCCATATAAAAGTACAGGTTCTATGTAGCATCTCAACACTCTTTTTCTCGTTTCAATTGACATCTTTTTATTGGTCAGTATGTTCTTCATCTTGCATATAAGCAACCAGATGAGTGAATATGTAAAGTACGCGTTATTCTGGTATACACATGGATCCTCGTTGGTGCTTCAGAGTTCATGCACTGTGGTGAGATTCCCCTTGCATGGGAGGAGACTGAAGCCCTTGACATGATACTGTAAGCAAGAGAAATATCTTTAGCCCTACCCCCCCCCCCCCACACCCTCTCCTACGTTCATGGGTAAATACGTTATTTCCCCCCTTCCCTAATATAGACACCGGTGGAGACGTTCCATTCTGTACGTGTGTTCCCTTGTTCCAGCTCTATGGTTATTGTCAACGTCGGTTGGTTCCCCGTGATCGCTGGGTAGCAATCAAACCCATCTATCGATACAACCACACACCTTTTTATTGATGTCGTATCAAGTCTACTGCGACTTCAAGGACTCGTCACAGTGACGTTGATGAGTACTGTGAACACCTCTAACTGTGAATATATCCACCACTGGTAACGCGCCTGACTGTCTGTGTCCACCCTTTAGACATGTCTGACTGTCACTGAATATGTCCGCCCTTTAGACAGGTCTTCTTCTTCTTTCGTTCGCTTTTAGACACGCCTGACTGTCTTTGAATATTTCCACCCTTTAGGCACACCTGAGCCGGTCGCTCAGAAAGCAATGGCAAACTACTGAGCGTAATCTTGACAAGAAATCAACAATCAGCTGAAAGATGCTAATGTTGACATCGATGTCCTGTAAAGGATATGCGAACAAAAAAAACGTGTCTGGCTGTCTTTGAATATATCCACCCTTTAGACATGTCTGTCTTTGAATATATCCACCCTTTAGACATGTCTGACTGTCTTTGAATATATCCACCCTTTAGACATGTCTGACTGTCTTTGTGTCCACCCTTTAGACATGACTGACTGTCTTTGTGTCCACCCTTTAGACATGACTAACTGTCTTTGTGTCCACCCTTTAGACATGTCTGACTGTCTTTGTGTCCACCCTTTAGACATGACTGACTGTCTTTGTGTCCACCCTTTAGACATGACTGACTGTCTTTGTGTCCACCCTTTAGACATGACTGACTGTCTTTGTGTCCACCCTTTAGACATGACTGACTGTCTTTGAATATATCCACACTTTAGACATGTCTGACTGTCTTTGAATATATCCACACTTTAGACATGTCTGACTGTCTTTGAATATATTCACCCTTTAGACATGTCTGACTGTCTTTGAATATATTCACCCTTTAGACATGTCTGACTGTCTTTGTGTCCAACCTTTAGACATGACTGACTGTCTTTGTGTCCACCCTTTAGACATGACTGACTGTCTTTGTGTCCACCCTTTAGACATGACTGACTGTCTTTGTGTCCACCCTTTAGACATGACTGACTGTCTTTGTGTCCACCCTTTAGACATGACTGACTGTCTTTGAATATATCCACCCTTTAGACATGACTGACTGTCTTTGTGTCCACCCTGTAGACATGACTGACTGTCTTTGAATATATCCACCCTTTAGACATGACTGACTGTCTTTGAATATATCCACCCTTTAGGCATGTCTGACTGTCTTTGAATATATCCACCCTTTAGACATGTCTGACTGTCTTTGAATATATCCACCCTTTAGACATGTCTGACTGTCTTTGAATATATCCACCCTTTAGACATGTCTGACTGTCTTTGAATATATTCACCCTTTAGACATGTCTGACTGTCTTTGAATATATCCACCCTTTAGACATGTCTGACTGTCTTTGAATATATTCACCCTTTAGACATGTCTGACTGTCTTTGTGTCCACCCTTTAGACATGTCTGACTGTCTTTGTGTCCACCCTTTAGACATGACTGACTGTCTTTGAATATATCCACCCTTTAGACATGTCTGACTGTCTTTGAATATATTCACCCTTTAGACATGTCTGACTATCTTTGAATATATTCACCCTTTAGACATGACTGACTGTCTTTGAATATATTCACCCTTTAGACATGACTGACTGTCTTTGTGTCCACCCTTTAGACATGTCTGACTGTCTTCGAATATACCCACCCTTTAGACATGTCTGAATAATTGAATCAATCCACCCAGCACCCTATCTCTTCCCGCATTTCAGAACTTATCAGTAATTAGTGAATTCATTGCTCGCAGCTGTTCGGCGGGTATCTAGGTCACCGGCCAGCAAGGACAAAGTTTATACTTACTTAAGTACCGTAAATGGGCTGAACCAATCAGCCAGCGGCACTGATTCATTCACCACGACTACGATCCTTGACCCTCAAACCTTCATACATTCACAATGAAGCAAGTTAATATAAGGTGGATGACACACAGCGTGACCTCACCACATATCAATGTTTACATGGTCTGTATTGTGTAGTTTCTCCCGGCCGACTATTTATAGCCATAACACCTGCGTGAGGCCCAAAAACCCGTGGCTAGACTGATATTGGCCACACTGTACTACACTAGCAGTGAGCGTTCAGATGAACACGCCATTAAAGTTGGAGACATTGTTACAACAGAAGAGACAATGTTACTAAGACATAACTGTAAATCTTACAATCTTACGGCCCCAGTAGATATCAGCAGCTGCCCCTCGGTAGAAGAATGTGGGGGAGTTTGGCGCAGATAGAATGAAAAAAAAAAGAAAGAAAAAGAAAGAAAGAAGTCATCACCATGACTATGTGCCATGCCGACAAGGATGAGCAGTCACAGTTCGCTACCCCACACGACCACCAGAGTCGTGGATCAGCCCGATGTTCTCGTCCCAATGAGGCCATGTGGCCAAGCCATACTGGTATTCATCTACCTGTTTTTCCCTTGCTCTTTTCCCATCAACGTTGCTAGTTGCCACAAAGTTTTCTAGTTTATTTATCCTGATTGCGAGCCCGGAAAATAACAACCACTACAACAGAACAGAACAGATTCAGAAAATTTAGAACTCTTTACTCCAGATGAAACAACTGAGCCACAGGAAATAAATGAACTTCTATATGCAGACAATCAGTGCCTGTTTTACAGCGATGAGGGCAGATTACAAAATCATATTACTAACCTGAGTTCAACCTGCAGCAGATACAATATGAGTATAAATACAGCCAAAACCGAAGTAATGCAAGTTAGCAGATCGCCAGGCCCACTAAGTATACAGATAAATAATACAACTCTGAAACAAGTTAAAGAATTCAAATACCTTGGTAGTATGATCACAGAAGATGGCAGATTGGACAGAGAAATTGAAATCAGATGTCAAAAAGCTAGTGCACTTACATATGAACTATCACCCTTACTGAAACATCCAAACATACCCATGTCAGCAAAACGACAGATAATAAACAGCATATTCACACTAACCCTATGCTACCAATCTCAAACCTGGACTTTATCCAAATTACACCTTCGCAAAATCAACACCTGCGAAATGAGATGCTTGAGGAGAGCTGCCAACTTAACAATCCGAGACCGAGTAAGAAATGCTACTATCAGACAGACTGTGGGATCAACACCTTGTGCCACATTTATTGAAAGACAGAAGATCAAGTGGTTTGGTCATGTCGTTAGAATGCAACATCAGCAACTACCATCACTGGCCTTACATCAAAGATCATCTGCTACGAGACCACGAGGGCGTCCAAGAAGAAAATGGATTGACGACATCAGAGACATTGTACAACCACACGGAATGACACTATCTAGTGCCGCCCACCGGGCGCTGGAACGCAATTATTCCTCCCCACGACGCTTGACGGCAGAAGTGGAAGATGATGATGATGACTACAACAAAATGACAAGCATATTACATTCACAATACACTTCGTGTTGACACAAACAAAAAGTTGGAAACTGGAGTGTACTCGTCTGCAGCGACTAAACGTCAGAAGTACAACCAATCATGACGTACTGGTTAGTTCACACGGAGAACAAGCAATCACACATGACATGACTGGTACACGTGAAGAATCAACAACCACATATGTTGGCATCTCCCAGGGTCACGTTAGTGAGACTTTTCATCTGAGCCGAACCACGGCAAGCATCTCCCAGGGTCACGATAGTGAGACCTTTCTCCCGACTCGGTACCATCTACTCGAGGACAGCACTCCCTCTTCTCTCCACGTCCTGAAACTAACGGGGTGAGCATGAGAGGTACTGAAACTAAACATCATCTGCGGAAAAGCATCTTAGGATATAACCAGGGTGATCGTGTTTTCCCCCCAAAGGTTTCAGGTACCCCATTGTCAACACGTTCCAATCCAATGCACAAGAGGGGGGGGGGGGTGTTGTGCGGGACTCGGAAAGGTTAACGAGGTCAACAAACCTTAAAGAAGTCGGATGTGTCGGCCCTAAGGTGCAGCTCTACCGTAAACAGGCACAGCGCATTTACGACCAAAACAAACATGTCATATTCAAGAAGAAGAAGAAGAAGAAGAAGAAGAAGAAGAAGAAGAAGAAGAAGAAGAAGAAGAAGAAGAAGAAGAAGAAGAAGAAGAAGAAGAAGAAGAAGAAGAATACAAACCAGGCCATGCGGCCTGTTACATGCGAGGTTTTGTGATCATCTGACCCAGTTGTCGTCTGTTAGTCACGCGACCTGAAGTCACACAAACCAGTTTTAGAATATTATTTCCTGCCCCTACACGTGTTGCCGGGGTCCCCCAGGGGAAAGTAGTGAACAGTGCAGATCGTAAACTGCGACTAAAGATGGTTGGCATGAGACTAACTAGTTCCTAACGTAGATAAATGCAGCCGACATTCAACCAACCATGAACTGGCCCACAAAGGGCTTGGCACTGCCCGTACTATAGTGTACGCCTGGTGAATCAAGGGCACTAAATAAAGAGAAAGAAATTCGTAGAAAGCAAAGAATCCCACGGACGGCCGATCAAACCAATTTTCAAGTACAGCAAGCGGCCAGTTAGTAATGAAAACCGATCTGGTGTGAGAAGGCTGATTGCGTGAGATTGAACAGACACTTGCACAGGACGAAGTTGGTCCCACTACCCATGTGCACACGTGACTGGCAGAAGAGACACCATATCCTTCAAGGTCATCATATGCGCTGTCAAGTGTGGTCTGAACACTGACCCCACGGAGACAAACATCCCCAGAAAGCTGTCTGGGAGTCCCAGTGGGCATTCAGTTACATCGACACACAGCCAACAGCAGGACCTCTTGTGTGGACATTACTAGAACAGTGAATAAGAATTGTAAGATGGCACATCATGATCACCCAGGCTGATCATCATGACACCTGACTCCGTGTCTTTATTGCCCACGACCAATTGACAACAATCCCAGTTTCCCTCCCGTGGGGATGTGGTCCAGAAACATGAACACCTTGCACCGGAAGGCCGTTCTGTGACCCTCCAGAAGACTAAGATCACATGACCCATGTTGATTGTCCAGAGAACGTGCCGCGCTGCTCAATACAAGCTGTGTCCTTGGCTGCAGGGCTGAAGCTTAAAGTCCAGGCAGTCCCGTGGTAGCCCAGCCAATGTGGTGCGAAGTTTCTCCTTCTTCTTGTGCCCCGTCTATCCATATATAGAGCACAGGTCCTCGGTGAACTGAGCCCCAGACCCCATACCTTTCGCTACCCCATGCTGCTGCTCTGTCCGTGCCCTTCCCATGTTGTTCGTTTTCTACTTCTCTTCCCCGCGAGTTTGTAGATCTGACCTTCACATATTCTGAACTGCGGTATGGGCACGCGTCCGTGTGTGTGTTTTCCCCCCTCTTAATCACCATTTTTCTGCAAAGACAATTCAGACAAGTAGCGGGAACCCAAAAGATCTGCTTCTTCCACATCCCCCAAGTTTCACAGACATGAAGCAGCAACACCAGCATATGAAGAGATAGATGGAACTCCAGACTGTCACATTACTAGGCAAAGTTACTATTACCGCTCTAGCAGGCAGCTGAGAGATTCGTTCAAACATGGCCGTCGGTATGTCTTCACCCTTGAATGCTGTGTCCTCGCTGGGTACATACTGTATCTAGTGTATGTGTTGCATACATACGTACACGCACACAATCTACCCATCAGCATGTTGAAGCAGTTCGTTAAGTTGTGCTTGCAAATATGTTCCTTTCACGTGACAGACTATGCTGTGGACGTGCTGAACGCCAGTGTGTTGAGACTGTTTAGAACAGGGTTGCGGTGCCACTCAGCCCACCCGCTTGACTTCCTTCCTGGCATTTGTTAACCTCATTGGTCTTTCTGTGTTATTTGCAAACGATTCTCCCCACCGCCAGGACCAGTGTTGTTAACCTTTCGTCGATTACCATCTCTTGTCCATTGTCGCCTTGACACTACTTGCTCAGATTTCCCATTCTATCACGTGCCCATATTCCCTATGCCATCACTCGTCCATATTCGCCTTGACACTAATTTCCCAGAGTTCCCATTCATCACTTGTCCATAATCCCCATGCCATCACTTGTCCATATTCCCCATGCCGTCAACCATTGTCCAAACTCCCCATTCCACCACCTGTCCATATTTCCCATGCTACAACTTGTCCATGTAACAAACTATCATGTCAAGACGGCTCAGTGCCAAGCACTATGGGATCAACTTGATCTTTTTTATTCAAGACATATCCTGGCAACGCATCAAACCTAGACTAATATCACAGTGCAGATCCATTTGTCTATAGAAATGTCAAAGAGCACCACTTGAACTTCTCAGTAACTATTCTGGGAAGGGATGTATGAGTTTGAAGCAAATACAAGACCAAACAGCCCCAGAAACAAAACATGTAGCTTCAACAGAGCAGAGCTGGTCTTAACAAGTGGATCTAATACAAATAGCAGCACAGTTAGCAAACAATTCAACAGAATCAATAACACTATGGGGTTAAATGCAGGCACTGATCATTGGTAGTAGGAGGCTGGCGTTTAGAACAGAAAAGCTCAAAGTTAAATGTTCAAGGGGAAAAACTACTTCCCAAACATCCTAGAATTCACAATAAATATGGAGTAGTTTCCTGTTTCAATAACTGTCACTAAGCACAAACTAAGTGCTTAATCTCACTGGCCAGATGCAGAGGTGTGGAGATAACTGAACAGGTATGATCCGTGCAAACAACCACAGATCGATCAATCTTCTCCACATCTTGCTATCTCCAACAGCATGTAGCAATTTGAGTCCTGATACCTATTCCATGCCATGATAGAAGACTGTCTTGCTTCTTTCTCCTTTTCCACAAATCTTTCCAGTTGTCACATGTTTCATTATTCCTTTTCTGTCCCTAAGCCTCTTTCATTTAGATAAAATTTAGGCTAATTTTCTGCATTCTTCTGTAAAACCATACCTCTGAGGCCTCAAGTTGCTGTTTACTAACTGTCCATGATTCAAAACCATATGTTAATACTGGTTCTATGAAACATCCTTTACTTACTTCAACAACTCTCAAATGTACTTGTTCAACAACTCCAGTCTAGGAGCTTCATTAACTCTCCCGTATTTAATGTCACCACTACATGTACTTTTGATACCAGCCTAAGAGCTCTCCTGAGTAATCTGTGCATACAAGTAGCTAGAAAAGAGTAACCAATGAAGACCACTTAAGTTTTCACATTCTGTAGCCATCCAATGCTAGTATACAACAGTCAGTTCTCTGACAGTGGCATTTCTCCTACAGAGTTTCAAATAATTTAGTAAAGGCTGAGCCCAGTTGCTTCGCCCTTGTGCAAGAATACACATCTGAATCTTGGTGTTTAACCTGCTATTTCTGAGTGACTGCACACACCAGCTATGTTGGAAACTACGGATCAATGAGGACGACAGATTCACAGTGCAAGTATACTCAGCAGCAGCATGGCCGCCGGCCTCAACCCAGCACATGGAGAAAGTATTTTGACAAAAGATGTGTGAGGCGAACTGCCACATTTAGAATATGAATAAATATAATTTGATCATGAACAAATGTACATAAATATCCTACATTTCTGGAAGTCCCTCGGCACATGCTGTTAAAGGCATGCCAAACCTGAATATATTCTAGGCCTAAGCATAATGAGGTGGGGTGAAGTGTTCCCTGCCTTGCCTTCTTTCCTTCACGGACAATACCCAGAAAATTTATAACATAAACTCAACACATGCAGAAATAAATCAAATAAATTGTTTTTTCTCTATGATATAAACCAAACAAATGCAGTTATAAATGGAATAACCTGCTTTTTTTCTCCACAATATAAACCAAACAGACATAGACAGAGCTGGAATAAACTGGCTCCCCCCCCCCCCACCCAAACTACTTCATCAGTCTTGTAGTGTGTTGTCACTGTACAATCACATCAGTAAACCCAGTTTATTAATGAGGTCAAGTCAAAGATCCTCTTACTTGCTTTACAGCAACAGGTTGCCCTTCCTTCCCAAGACTTTTCCTGGTCCCCCCATTTCCGGCTGAGTCAACCTGGAATCCCCAATCCCTGATACAAATCTGAACAAATGACCACCTGTCGGCAGGCCAGCCCCAGCAACTATGCCACCGCAACTCTCAATTTTACGAATTACCAATTAGTTTCAACATTTTTAACATTGCAGGGTTAAAGTTAAAGCAAGATCTCAGTACACATGATAGCACATACAACATGGAATAATGCAGGCATCAACAATGTGGGTTAGTGGAAGCATCATCATTGTGGGTTAGTGGAAGCATCAACAATGTGGGTTAGTGGAAGCATCAACATTGTGAGTTAGTGAAGCATCATCAATGTGGGTTAGTGGAAACATCAACATTGTAGGTTAGAGGAAGTGAAAACAACGTGGTTGAGTTAAAACATGGACAATTTGGGTTTGTGAAAGTTTAATAGACAATTTTTAAAAAGTTATTTGCATATCCTTTACAGGACATCAGTCAACCCCAGCATTTTTTGGGGTGTTTGTAGTTTCTTGGCAAGCTTACATTCTGTAGTTTGCCATTGCTTTCTGAATGATCGGCACTCATAACTGTATGAAACTAGCGCAAGGCGGTCGGCTTCCAACTCGTCCGCAGCTGTGTTTCCAATGTTGTATGCAGGACTGCGAATTACGCCCGTAACCCCCTTTGCCGCCAGCAACAAAGCCCATAAAATCTTGGGCCATTCTGATACACAAGGCAATGTTTTCAACAGGATCTCCAGGAGTACCTATGATCATTATCTTAAACTTAGTGTTAAAGTTAATTGTGTGTCCTTCACAGGACATTATAATCAACCTCAGCATTTACTGGCAATGTTAGTTCAGTAGTTTGCCACTGCAATCGGAACGGCTGACGCCTCACATCACTGACATCAGTACAAAGCAGTCTGCTAACAAATCGCATGAAACTAATTTCAAACCCGCGACATTGTATGTCTGTGAATGATTTCACTATCCCCCAAAAGCTACAACATCGGGTAAACCGAGTGTGCGCACACAAAACCTGCCTTGCTACAAGAACATTTCTGAGAGTACACTGCGGGTCCTGATCGATACAAGCACTTAGACGCTGACTGCTTCAGATCAACTTATAACACACAATTGTGAGGTCAGCATGGCCAAATGGATACAAGCACTCGTTCTTAAACATCCGGTGTGCTGATGCAAAGGTAGCCGGGTAAAACCCATACACCATTCAGTTGGACCAAAATGTTGATTTCTGATCCTCGACTTGCGGAAGTAAAATACAATTACCTCTGTAGTCGGACGGGGCCTGTCGGATGGCCTGGAACAATGGTAACAGGGAATGGTAATCCACACGCAAAACTCAGTCCAGTGCACTAGAAGTAGTGACACATATATGGACTACACTGGAGTTCAAAGCGAGCGGGCACAACAACAAACAACCCAGAAAATTCATGGGCACAGATGACCAGTAGAGGTGACCTGTAGAAATACTGGAAGGAAATGCAAGCCATATGTTTTAATTAATCTGTATTTTATCTAATGTCCACCAAGTGGAGTTAGGTACATTTTAATCTGCCAGTTAAAGTGATCCATGATATGCTAAGAGTTAATATCACTATTTGAGGTCATCATAAAACAATGGTGTCTTTCTCATGTGCACCAGTGTAGCAACCTCAATATGCTAATGTATGCAAATGATGGACTTTCTCAATGTCCCACGGATCCATTTATCCCGACCCCCGAGTTTAACTTAAGTTGTGCCAGTTTTCTGTGCTACATATATACAATTATAATTAGGCATGTTTTTCACTTTGCTCGTCTCCCTGGCCTAAGAGTTAGCGACTTTCTCCATAACCCTGTTTATCCACGTGAGCAAATGCGGCTGCGCGAGAATCAGTAGCGGTTCTCGCCGCACCCGTTACTTACGGGATATGTGAGCCGGCCGCTCAGAAAGCAAAGACAAACTATTGATCATTATCTTGCCAAGAAATCAACAACAGCAGTAAAATGCTGGTGTTGACTGCAACATCCTGTAATAGGATATGCGAGAAAAAAAATGTTTTTTTACTGCACTGAACTAGTTTCCCGTTTGGTTGTGTTAAGGAGGCCGTGCAGGCCACCCCTGGCACAAGCAGGCCAGGTTCCTCTCACTGTGCTGACAGTTTGGGTTTTCACAAAATAACAAAAAGGATGGTGTACTCCCCTCTGATACTAGAGTAGGGGATTGGATATCTCACCTTCTAGAATGCATGCAACAAAACTTGGGAGGAACATTAGGCATGTTGCACACATTAAAACTCCCACAGCAGTTAGAAACTAAACAGACAGTCTGCTTGCACACATTAAACATCCCACAGGAATTAGAAACTAAACAGAGCAGACCGGACAATTTGCTACCCAGGAAACATGTCCAAATTAGAACGGCTACCCACAACATGTGTACAGCATGTGCGGTTCTTCTATATATTATATATATATATATATATATATTTGACCGCGCTAAAGAGTTTATGCACTGTTCTGAAACTCTACCTGTGTAAGGTGTGTTGCCATACTGTGTGTGTTGGACAGAGCTCATACTGTGTGTGTTGGACAGAGGTCATACTGTGTGTGTTGGACAGAGCTCATACTGTGTGTGTTGGACAGAGCTCATACTGTGTGTGTTGGACAGAGCTCATACTGCGTGCGTTGGACAGAGCTCATACTGTGTGTGTTGGAAAGAGCTCATACTGTGTGTGTTGGACAGAGCTCATACTTTGTGTGTTGGACAGAGCTCATACTGCGTGCGTTGGACAGAGCTCATACTGTGTGTGTTGGACAGAGCTCATACTGCGTGTGTTGGACAGAGCTCATACTGCGTGCGTTGGACAGAGCTCATACTGTGTGTGTTGGACAGAGCTCATACTTTGTGTGTTGGACAGAGCTCATACTGTGTGTGTTGTCATACTTTGTGTGTTGGACAGAGCTCATACTGTGAGTGTTGTCATACTGTGTGTGTTGGACAGAGCTCATACTGTGTGTATTGTCATACTGTGTGTTGGACAGAGCTCATACTGTGTGTGTTGCCATACTGTGTGTGTTGGACAGAGCTCATACTGTGTTAGACAGAGCTCATACTGTGTGTTGTCATACTTTGTGTGTTGGACAGAGCTCATACTGTGTGTGTTGCCATACTGTGTGTGTTGGACAGAGCTCATACTGTGTGTTGCCATGCTGTGTGTTGGACAGAGCTCATACTGTGTGTGTTGCCATGCTGTGTATTGGACAGAGCTCATACTGTGTGTGTTGCCATACTGTGTGTGTTGGACAGAGCTCATACTGTGTGTGTTGGACAGAGCTCATACTGTGTGTGTTGCCATACTGTGTGTGTTGGACAGAGCTCATACTGTGTGTGTTGTCATGCTGTGTGTGTTGCCATACTGTGTGTGTTGCCATACTGTGTGTGTTGCCATACTGTGTGTGTTGGACAGAGCTCATACTGTGTGTGTTGTCATACTTTGTGTGTTGGACAGAGCTCATACTGTGTTTTGGACAGAGCTCATACTGTGTGTTGCCATGCTGTGTGTGTTGGACAGAGCTCATACTGTGTGTGTTGCCATACTGTGTGTGTAGGACAGAGCTCATACTGTATGTGTTGTCATACTGTGTGTGTTGGACAGAGCTCATACTGTGTGTGTTGCCATACTGTGTGTGTTGAACAGAGCTCATACTGTGTGTGTTGTCATGCTGTGTGTGTTGTCATACTGTGTGTGTTGGACAGAGCTCATACTGTGTGTGTTGTCATACTGTGTGTGTTGGACAGAGCTCATACTGTGTTTTGGACAGAGCACATACTGTGTGTTGCCATGCTGTGTGTGTTGGACAGAGCTCATACTGTGTGTTGCCATACTGTGTGTGTAGGACAGAGCTCATACTGTGTGTGTTGGACAGAGCTCATACTGTGTGTGTTGGACAGAGCTCATACTGTGTTGGACAGAGCTCATACTGTGTGTGTAGGACAGAGCCCATACTGTGTGTGTTGTCATACTGTGTGTGTTGGACAGAGCTCATACTGTGTGTGTTGGACAGAGCTCATACTGTGTGTGTTGCCATACTGTGTGTGTTGGACATAGCTCATACTGTGTTGCCAAGCTGTGTGTGTAGGACAGAGCTCATACTGTGTGTGTTGTCATACTGTGTGTGTAGGACAGAGCTCATACTGTGTTGCCATGCTGTGTGTGTAGGACAGAGCTCATACTGTGTGTGTTGTCATACTGTGTGTTGGACAGAGCTATACTGTGTGTGTTGCCATACTGTGTGTGTTGGACAGAGCTCATACTGTGTGTGTTGTCATGCTGTGTGTTGCCATACTGTGTGTGTTGGACAGAGCTCATACTGTGTGTGTTGTCATACTTTGTGTGTTGGACAGAGCTCATACTGTGTGTTTTAGACAGAGCACATACTGTGTGTTGCCATGCTGTGTGTGTTGGACAGAGCTCATACTGTGTGTGTTGCCATGCTGTGTGTGTTGGACAGAGCTCATACTGTGTGTGTTGCCATACTGTGTGTGTTGGACAGAGATCATACTGTGTGTGTTGCCATACTGTGTGTGTTGCCATACTGTGTGTGTTGTCATACTGTGTGTTGTCATACTGGTTGTGTTGTCATAATGTGTGTGTTGCCATACTGTGTGTGTTGTCATACTGGGTGTGTTGTCATACTGTGTGTGTTGTCATACTGGGTGTGTTGGACAGAGCTCATACTGTGTGTGTTGGACAGAGCTCATACTGTGTGCGTTGGACAGAACACATACAGTGTGTTGCCATGCTGTGTGTGTTGAACAGAGCTCATACTGTGTGTGTTGCCATACTGTGTGTTGGACAGAGCTCATACTGTGTTGGACAGAGCTCGTACTGTGTGTGTTGCCATACTGTGTGTGTTGGACAGAGCTCATACTGTGTGTGTTGCCATACTGTGTGTGTTGCCATACTGTGTGTGTTGCCATACTGTGTGTGTTGGACAGAGCTCATACTGTGTGTGTTGCCATACTGTGTGTGTTGCCATACTGTGTGTGTTGCCATACTGTGTGTGTTGGACAGAGCTCATACTTGTGTGTTGTCATACTTTGTGTGTTGGACAGAGCTCATACTGTGTGCTGCACAGTCCATACTTTACGTGTTGGCCATAATGATGGTGCATTCCTTGACTCCACTTTCTGCTCTCTCACTATGCCTTCATTAAAAAACGTTAACTACCAATGAGCTCACACTAACAACACATTTGGAAATATTTAACACAATAATTTTTAAGTCAAACATCTTTCTTCACTAGTTTAAAGTCTTCATAAACATATTTTGACTCAGCATGTATCTTGCCATTTATTTATTAAATTTTTTTTTTTTTTCAATCAGTGTTAAGTTGTAAATTTACATTTTACACTTGTAATCTCTCTTGGCTGTATTTTCTTTCATTAAGAAACCTTTGCCAAACCTCAAAGGCACTAGTTATAATGACCAGGTTCATTATGATTTTGCTACCTCTTAAACTGGCCTTTTGCTGTTGTATTTATCAGTGAAATTATTTCAATAATAAATTGTACATCTCCACCAAGAATTCACAAGGAGACTTGTCATTTTTTTTAAAATTTATTAATCACTATGTAAAGTTATTTTTGTTAAGTAATTGTGAACAGTTTATTTTAATAATTCAATTCCAATTTTATTTCCTTTCATTCATTCCATGACAAAGGATATAAAATTTCAAGTGACAATGACAGTATTAACTTATGGGACAATATCACACTTTACAAACCGGTCCCCACTTACATAAATGCATTAAAACTATTATTTAAATAATATTTTCCCTGTTGTCAAACGACCACAAAACTTGTAGTAGAGATAAATAAAAGAGTGGGAAATCAAGGCATGCGAACCAACCTGACGAACGGTACAAAATAATGATAACTTACGTTCTTTTCTTGTCTTCATGTTTCAATCGGGGCTTTGCCTTTGATCTCTTTTTGCGAGCCTGGATTGCTAAAGCTGAAACAAAATAATTATTTTCAATGTCAGACCCGTACATGTGTGGAGATGCGAAGAAAAGAGAATTATGAGGGAAAATACCAACCTTTTCGAGGAATTTTAGAGCTCATCTTGTGTTTTCATTGAGAGAAGCAGCGCGCATGCGTGGTTGCATTGTGGGAAATAACATGGAAGGGAACGGATTATTCGCTCATGGGACGTCACTCTGCCAGTGTGGACATGATTGTCTCCCGGTGATGTGGGGGCGGGTATGGATTGGCGGGACAGAAGTAGATGACGCTGAACAATAGTAGTTAGTAGATATATGAGAAGAATGTCAGATTGGCAAGTGTAGATGGTTGGTTCATATTAAGGACGTTACTATGGCTACCATTGTTGTCATGATTGTCTCCCGGTAATGTGGGGGAGGGTATTGATTGGCGGGACAGAAGTAGATGAGTAGCACTGAACAATAGTAGATAGATATATGAGAAGAATGCAAGATAGGCAAAGGTAGATGATTTTTAAAAAAAGTCGCTTAAAAGTCGACAGGGCCGACTTCATTGCACCGGGATTTTATCCCTTATGGCTCGGTCTCTTTCCGCAGCGCGGAAAGCGTCGCACAAAGCACGAACTCCGTAGCTCTAGCGACGACCCACAGGAGTCTCCGAAAAATTTCACTCGTGAACAGAAGGACGCGGCCCGGAATCGAACCCACAACCTTCGGAGACCGAGTCAGACGGCTTGACCACTTCGCCACTTTTTAAGCTACCATTGGTCTCATTTGAGGAGATACATAGAGCCTGTTCTTTTCTATGGATGAATGAATCACCAAATAACAAGAAGTAGATTGTGAACTTTACTAAAACACGATTTTTTTTTTTTTTTATTCGCATATCCTTTTACAGGACTTAGCTGTCAACAGCAGCATCTTTCAGCTGTCTGTTGATCTCTTGGCAAGATTACGCTAAGTAGTTTGCCATTGCTTTCTGAGCGGCCGGCTCAGTTATCCCGCAAGTCACCAGCGGGGGTCGAACCGCTCCCAGTTCTCGCCTGCTAAGAGACTCTGCGTGATAAACGGGATTACGGAGAAAGTGTTGTAACCCCTCAGCCAGAGAGACCGGCAAAACACGATTACAAGAAACAAATTGGACGTTGCGGCCCAAGCCTTCGGCAGCACAAAACAGACAAACACAAACCAATACAAAATTACATGAAACACACTACATGACAATAATATTAAGGGTTTGTATGGATATGAAACTTGGACAATGTGCATTCAAGCTGAAAAACATCTTATGGCTGCAGAAATGTGGTTTCTGAGGAAAATGCAAAGAATACCATGGACAGACAGAGAAACCAATGACCAAGTACTACAGGAGACAAATGAAACTCGTAAACTGATTAGAGAAATTAGACGTAGACAGTCAAAATTTTTTGTACATGTTATGAGAAGAAATGGATTGGAGAACTTAGTGACAGCTGGCAAGATCGAAGGGAACAGACCAAGAGGAAGACCGAGAGGAAAATACCTGGATGGCTTGGCTACATGGCATGGACGAGACAGGAACACTGAGCTGATCCACGACTCTGGTGATCGAGTGAAATGGCGAGTCATGACCACCCACGCTTTCCGGCATGGCACATGATTGATTGATTGATTGGTGTCATGGTTGTCTCCCGGTAGTGTGAGGCAACAAGAGATGCATGTGTAGGTGTTAATTGGCGAGACAACATTAGATAGATTTTTTTTTTTAGTTGCATATTCTTCTTCTTCTTCTTCTTCTTCTTCTTCTTCTTCTTCTTCTTCTTCTTCTTCTTCTTCTTCTTCTTCTTCTTCTTCTTCTTCTTCTTCTTCTTCTTCTTCTTCTGTGTTCGTCCGAAATTTTGTTTTAGACGTAATTGCCTTGTGTCTGTTTACAGCAGAGCTGCGATATTTGAACATTTCGGCCAACACATCCGACTTCTTCAGGCATGTGTTAGCCGGGTTACCTTCCCGGGTAGTTGCATATCTTTTACTTTTACAGGCCGTTGCAGTCAACATAGGCATTTTTTTCAGTTGTGATCTCTTGCCAAGTATGCCTTCAGTAGTTTGCCATTGCTTTCTGAACAACTGGCACCCATACCATTTCACAAAATACCAACTAAGGTGGTCTGCTGCCAAATCGCCCGCAGCTTCGAGTGCGGGTATGCGGGATTACAAACTGCGTCAATTATTCCTTCGCCACGGGCCGGAGTAGATGGATACCTCAGAATAATAGTAGATAGACAGCAGAGGCAAAAAAATAGAAAGATATCACATGACAATAGTAAACAGACATAAATAAATGTTTGCTTCATATACAGGATGTTACCATGGCTACCATTGTTGAGATGGTTGTCTCCCCTTAATAGGGGATACAAATGTAGATATTGAATTTCAAAACAAACTAGATAGTCATCTAAGAACAGTGGATACGTAATTCAATAGGTATCATAGGGCAATAATAGACAGATATTATAAAACAATAGTAGAGAGATATCATAGAACAATACTAGACATTTATAGAACAATAGTAAACAGATATCATAGAACAATAGAATAGATAGACAAGTGTACTAAATAGTTGGTTAGTTAATGTAAGTGATGTTACTATGGTTACCACCAGTGTGGACACGGATGTATCCCATCAACAAGGGATACATTTGTAGGTACGGCTGGGAAATGGGGCTGGTTAAACGGCAAGAGTAATGACTTCATTGCACCGGGTTTATCCCATATGGCTCGGTGTCTTTCGACATGGCGGATTGCCGAAAACGTCACAGAAAGCACGAACTCGGTAGCTACAGTCACGACACCCAGAAGTCTCTGATAAAATTTTACTCTTGAAACGAATGACGTAGGCCGGAATCGAACCCACAACCTTCCAAGCGCGAGGCCAGCAGCGTAACCACTTCCACACGGAGACTCGCCACCCTTGGCACAAATATAAGATAGTAATTTAGTCATTAGTCATTAGTCGCGGTTCCAACTTCACGGCAACGGGTCGTTCCCATTATGCTATGTTCCTGTGCCAATGAATATCACACAAAATGCCCCTCACTGCCACATGTGAAAAGTGGAACAGAGAGGAGTTTCGACAAGCCAACAGGCCGCACAGGTACACTGTGCAAAATGCCGCCGCCAGAATGCCAACACAAAGTCCTCCACGGAAAATACAGTTCATCGTCGATGGAAATGGCAGTCACAAGAAACCCAGCAGCCACACATTATTGCATAAGGCAATCCAGTCAGTTATGCGACAAGCCGACCGCCATTATTCCGAACATGCAGTTCGCGCTACAAAACAACCGCGGACAGATGTAAAAGAATTTCACTGTGCATAATGCCACCGCCAGAATGCCAACACAAAAGTCTCCACGAAAAATACAGTTCATCGTCGATTGAAGCGGCAGTCACTAGAAAACCAGCAGGTCCGCAAGGCCGAATGGGTAGGAACGCGTGTTCTTAAACGTCCGTTGTGCTGATGCCGAGGTTAGCGGTTCAACCCCTGCACCGGACTCCTGGATAAAAATGTTGACCTGTCGTCCTTGGCTTAGGAATGTAAATTACAAGTACCTTTGAAGTCGGAGTGGGTTCATCTGATGGCGAGGGACACTTTTAATAGGGAAAGCTAATCCACGCGCAAAATTCAGTCCATCACTACTATAAATAGTATGTATGGAGTACGCTTGAGTTCAAAGCAAACAGCGCAAAAAAAAAAAAAAAAAAAAATAGAAAACCAGCAGCCACACATTACTGCATAAGGCAATCTAGTTAGTTCTGCGACAAACCGACAACCATAGATTACTGCATAAGGCAATCTAGTTAGTTCTGCGACAAACCGACAACCATTATTCCGAACATGTAGTTCACGCTACAAACAACCGTGGACAGATGTAAAAGCATTTCACACGATGGTCTCGAGGTTTGGTGTATGCCTAGAGTGCTGGAGGTCCCGGGTTCAAGCCCCTGTGATGGCCGGGATTTTTTCACGTTGACTTCCAGTAACAAAATGTCCCCTGGTCTCTGGGTAGTGAGATCGGACGCCCGTGGGTATTGTATTGTTGCGCACGTTAGAAATCCATTGGCAGTTGGAAATCGAAAAAGAGTTGCATAACGGCGCTGCCCGGGTAAAGTTTCGAATTAAAAATCTATGCAAAGTATTTCAGGATCCTCACCGGTGCTACGGAGTTCGTGCACTGAGCTGAGATTCTCCGGGCTCAGGCTTGAGTCAGGAGTAGATCGGCGCACTTATGGGTTACACCTGTGTGCCGTGATGTTGATAAGTCGAATATACTAACCTAACTAAACTCGCAGCGTCGCGCCACACACTCAACTCAGTAACAGGGCGACGAAACCATACATATATGATATAAATTAGTTCTCAGTCAGCCTTAACCTACTCGGAGACTCGCCACCCTTGGCTCAAATATGAGATAGATCTCAGTCAGCCTTGACCTACTCAGAGACTCGCCACCCTTGGCACAAATATGAGATAGATCGCGGTCAGCCTTGACCTACTCGGAGATTCCAGCCATTGCCTTCTGACCCAGCCAATCTTGTAAACATTATATCAGCATAAACACGTAAGGAGTATAAATATCATCTTTAACAGAGAAATGGTCAAAACAGGGGCGTCACTAGGGGGGTGCGGGGGTGCGGGGCGCACCGGGTGACACCATCAAGGGGTGACACCAAAATAAAAAAATTGCAAATTTGACAAAGCAGACATAGCTCTGTCTAGTCGGGTTTCATAACCGTTCATTGTTAATTTTAGAAATTTTAATGTCAAATAACAAAAATTTAACTTTGTCCGAGTTTGTCGAAGTTCTTTATTTATGTTTTACCTGAAGTATTGAAGCTATATTGTTCAATTTGTTTTCTTTCTTATGTCCTTATTAACTTTTTGACTTATTTCACAAACATTACTATATGCGATTATATATGGTACAGGAACACTCGGAAGAAGACCATGGTGAAAGTCTAGAGGGGTGACGCCAAGAGTTTACCGCACTGGGTGACACCAACCCCAGTGACGCCACTGGGTCAAAACAGTACAAGGATGTATAAGAATATATAAATAAGGGAGGGAGGGAGGGAGGGAGAGAGGAGAGAGAGAGAGAGAGAGAGAGAGAGAGAGAGAGAGAGAGAGAGAGAGAGAGAGAGAGAGAGAGAGAGAGAGAGAGACCAGTTTTCACAAACACCCTAGACGCCTTTGGGCAAGAAGAAGCCCATGAAACAATGTTCACAATGAAGGTTTTTTCTTTGTTCGTTGGTTTTGAGCTAGAGTGTGGTCCTTACTGGATTGATTTTTGCATGTAGGATAGTTTTCAAAGGTATTGTAATTTATGTCCCGAAGTCGAGGACGAGAAGTTAACATTTCAGTCCGGCTGAACGTTGTAGGGGTTGAACCCAACTACTTCGCCATCAGCACACCGGAACGTTTAAAAGCAAAGGCTCGTTTCGATTCAGCCATGCTGGCATACGCAATGTCGTTGACTAGAGATTTTC
Source organism: Cepaea hortensis (assembly GCA_963921405.1). NCBI lineage: Eukaryota > Metazoa > Mollusca > Gastropoda > Stylommatophora > Helicidae > Cepaea > Cepaea hortensis. Next base: position 123,742,939 of record OY992882.1, on the reverse strand, counting down.
AAGCAATCGATGTCGAACCGGCCCAATGTCAGTGGAGATCATACCGGAGGTAGATTGCACAAGTGTAACTGGAAAACTAAGAATAAATCTGAAAGTTTCACAAATATCAAGCTAGATTTGGCAACCATCATCATCATGTGCCATACCGATAAGCGTTATTCCCTCTCACTCGATCACCAGAGTCGTGGATCAGCTTGTGTTTCTGTCTCGACCATGCCACGTGGTCAAGCCATCCAGGTATTTACTTCTCTGTCTTTCTCTTGTTCTCTTCCTCTCGATCTTGCCAGTTGTCACCAAGTTCTCCAATTTATTTCTTCTCATAACGTGACCGGGTTCCAAATGTTGCTGTATGTAGCCGAGGCGCGGTGTTGGGGTGAGCGCCCAACATTGCTCAAATACCTCAATGGCTCGTGAATACATAACCTATGCAGCAAAAGTCCAACTCCTGGCCTTCACGTGGCGGGCCTGTTTAAACTAACAGGAGAAGGGGCGACGGCGAGTCTCTGGCGCCGGAAAATAACCAGTATGCTCTAGATGTGTATGCACGGACATGCATGCGCAGACAGGCGTGTGCGCGCGTACACATCTACACTCGAGTGAGACCACAGTCTGCTCTAGCAAAGAAAGGTGCTGAAGACGGAGGCAACCAGCCAAGAGGCGCACCACAGAAATCAGGATGCCACGCAATCACGCAAAATGGAATATGTCGACTACTGCTAATCGTTATGGTGCTCGCCCTGCTTTGGACCCCCAGGCAGGTGCAGTGCCGGGCCCTATGTCTCGAAAGGGTCCAACCCCAACTACTGGAGGTCCTTCTCAGATGTCCTGTGGAGCCAGGGGACATGAGAATAGGACGACTGGCCATACTAAACTAAGACTTAAAATAATGCACTGGAATGCGGAGGGAGTCAGCAACAAAAAAGTTGAATTAGAAAACATCCTGGACAAAGAGAAAGTAAGCATATGTTGCTTGCAAGAAACTCACCTCAATGAAAATATAGCCTTCAAAATCAGAGGCTACCAGTGTTACCGATCTGACCGAAAGAACAGGCGAAAAGGTGGGATACTGACCCTTGTAAGAAATAACATCATGGCTTCCCAAATCAAAGTCTACATGGAAGGGGCTGAGTATCAGACACTTAAACTTAAGACAGGTAATAGAGATCTACATCTGATCAATTACTACTGTCCAAGTGACCGCCCACAGGCACTGGACACTCTACCACTAAAAGAAAAAATGATTGTGTGTGGCGATTTCAACAGCCACTCGCAGAGCTGGGGCTATGATCACATGGACCAGAGAGGAGAGAGACTGGAAGACTGGCAAGATGAGAATAGATTCATGTTGATTAACAAGCCGTCCGACCCACATACTTTCTACTCGAGATCATGGCACTCTTCAACTACACCTGACCTGGCTTTTCATTCACCAGACCTGGAGTGGAACATTACACGAACTGTTGGGAAACAACTTGGTGGCAGTGACCATCGGCCAGTCTTTCTAACCGTAGAAAATGAGCTTGTAAGTGAAAGCAGCACCCTCTCGAGGTGGAACTACAAGAAAGCAGACTGGGCAATGTACAAGCATCGCACCAGCATACTGGTTAGAAACCTGAACACTGAGAAAGACATAAATAAAGCAGTTGAAGAGTTTGGGAAATGCATACTACAGGCAGCGCGAGAAACAGTACCAAGAGGAGCCCGTAAACAATATAAACCCTACTGGAGTAGTGAACTGGAACAGTTGCATAATGATGTTGAAGTGTGTAGAAAGCAAGCAGAGGCCACACCCAGCCAAGAGCACCACAATAAATTCCAGCATGCAAAAGCCAAATTTCAAAGGGCCAAGCTGCAGGCTAGACGGAAAAGCTGGCAGGAGAAAACGGAGTCTCTGAACTTTGAAAGAGACACAAGGAAATTGTGGAAGCTAATAAAACAGCTTAATGACGAGGGCACAGGGAGAAACTCAAAAATTGCACTACATAAAGATGGAAAAATCTTAACAAGAAAGCAAGCAGCTGACCATTTTGCGGACTCGTTCGCACAAGATAGCAATATCAAAATTAGTCCAGAGAATCAACAAGAGATTCGAGAGAAACGACAACATACAGGACAGAAGGAAATAGTACATGAGGTTCTGGAGGCACCCATCACAATCAGCGAACTGGAGCTAGCCATATCAAAACTGAAAATGAGAAAGTCACCAGGAGCTGATGGTATCTCCAATGAAATGATCAGGAACCTAGGAACAGAGGCCAAAACAAAGCTGTTGCAGATCTTCAATAACAGCTGGACCTTAGGCAGTGTTCCACAAGCCTGGAGAGAAGCAATCATGATACCCCTCCTAAAATCAGGGAAAGATGGTTCCATTGCCTCTAGCTACAGACCAATTAGCCTCACCAGCTGTCTCTGCAAAACACTGGAGCGCATCATCAATCACAGACTGCAGTGGTACATTGAAAGTAAAAACATCCTTGTGCCACAGCAGGCTGGCTTTAGGCAGTGCTACTCTACGGAAGATCAGACAACCTACCTCTCTCAAGAAATTGAGGATGCATTCCAAGAGAAGAAGCTGGTGCTTGCGGCATGGATAGATCTGAAGAAAGCCTTTGACAAAGTCTGGAAAGAAGGTCTGATGAAGAAACTGAGAAACTGCAAAGTCAATGGAAGAATGTACAAATGGGTGAAAGCATACTTGCACAACAGAAGAGCCCGAGTACAGATAGACGGACTCAAGAGCAAGAAAGTACTACTGCGTCACGGTGTCCCCCAGGGCGGAGTCTTGTCCCCCACACTTTTTCTAATCTTCATCAATGATCTTGTTGCTCACCTACCGCATGGAATTAAAGCGGCAATGTACGCCGATGACCTGGTTCTATGGAGCACAAATGAATATGCATCAGTGGCCACCAGATTGCTACAAAGAGCTGTAGATACATTTGCTGCATGGGCAAATAGATGGTGTGTCAGCATAAACACTGACAAGTGCAGCACCACCCTATTTACCCTCTCTCCAAAACAAAAGGCAGGGATCATCCAGATAAATGGAACACCCCTAAGAGAAGATAAAGAACCAACATACCTTGGAGTAACATTTGATGGCAAGCTGACATGGAGAAAGCACATCAACAAAGCAGTAGCAAAAGCCAGAAGGAAAATAGCCATCCTGAGAAAGCTAAGTGGAACCACATGGGGAGCCAGTACGAAAATACTTAGCAAAGTTTACCAACAGAGCATACGACCACACCTGGAATATGGGTCAACTGCGTGGTGTTCAGCATCAAATACCACACTACAAGAGCTGGACAAGGTGCAAAATCAAGCACTTAGAGTCACCACAGGAGGGATGAGATCAACCCCTATAGTGGAAATGGAGAAGATGGGGAGGACACAGGCACTGAGTGAGCGCAGAGATACGAAAACGCTAATACAAGCAGAAAAGTTCCTCAGCTTGCCAGGCCACCCTATGAAGAACAGATTTGAAAACCTAGCTATGGGGCGGTTGAAAAGAAGTAGTTTTATCCACCAGGCCAAACGACTCTGCAGAGAAACCACTGATCTGCCCACAGTTGGTATCCCCCTAACAACTATTCCAGAGCGAACTCCATGGAAAGATGAGCATAGACTATCATTACAAATCCAGACAAAAGTGAGAGGAATATTTGACAAGGAAAAACAGAACAGTGTGCAGCGCAGAACAGCCACTCTCAGCTTCCTTGATGAAGAATACCCACAGGACCTCTGGATCCGAGTCTACACAGATGGGTCAGCACAAAATGCTGTTCGAAATGGAGGAGCGGGAGTGTACATAGAATACCCAAATAATACTAGGGACACAGCCAGAGTACCGACAGGAAAGTACTGCCATAACTATGATGCCGAAATTGAGGCAATCAAGATAGCAACAGAGAAATTACTAAATAACAGCAATGGTACACAACCTGTGGTGCTACTAACAGATGCAAAATCAGTACTCGAGGCGCTCCTCTCTGGGAAATTGCCAGTACTAAGGACACTACTTTCTGAACTTAGCAGTCAGCATAAAGTCACCATACAGTGGATACCATCCCACTGTGGAGTACCCGGAAACGACAGAGCTGATCAATTGGCTAAGGAAGGAGCCAAAGAGGAACAGCCTGATGTGCCCGTTACATACCACCAAAAGAAAAGAATGATCAAATCAGTCAGAAAGCCACCAAAACCTGCTCAAGATGACTACCACATTATGGACAGACCAGAACAAGTCATTATTCTGCGCCTCAGAACAGGACACAATAGATTACGCAACCACATGTATACAAAATTCAAGATTGGTGAAACAGCCATGTGCACATGTGGATTGGCGTCGCAGACAGCAGAGCACATACTCCAAGACTGCCCAAAATATAACATATCTAGGCAAACCTTCTGGCCTAGAGAGACGACGGTGGAAGATAAACTCTATGGACCACTGTGTGAACTGAAAAAAACAGTTCAATTCATGCAAGAGACGACATTGCAGATATAGACATATTTCAAGCGAACGAAAGAAGAAGAAGAAGATAACGTGACCCAAAAATTGTGACTAAGTCTAATTTCTCTAATCAGTTTATGATTTTCATTTGTTTCTTGTAGTACTTGGTTATTGGTATTTCTCTCTGACCATGGTATTCTTTGCATTTTCCTCAGAAACCACATTTCCGGTCTTTTATCTGGAACAGGGCACAAGAAATAAGGGTATGCTTAGTTAAAGGGGAGGGGGGCGCTTCAAAACACATGGAGAAGAGAATTGGCGTCAGAAATAAATACTATGCCACGGACATGTACGGAGATGCACAAGATAGGAGGGCTTGGAGTCACTTGGTTGAAAGTGTATGCTCCAACAGGGGATAAAGGGAGCAGAAGAAGAAGAAGAAGAAGAAGAAGAAGAAGAAGAAGAAGAAGAAGAAGAAGAAGAAGAAGAAGAAGAGGAAGAGGAAGAAGATGATGATGATGTTGAAGGTTACCACAAGAGTATGAATATATCCCACAAACAGATCCAACAAACGTGAGGGCTGGTCTGGTTCGCAAGATATAACAATACGGGACTCTATCGAAGCCCCATAATTGGAATGAGTACACTTTAAACCCTTTAACGAAGATCTATTGGAGGGCAAGTCTAGTGCCAGCAGCCACGGTAATTCCAGTTCCATTAGCGTATATTAAAGTTATTGCAGTTAAAAAGCTTGTAGTTGGATCTCAGGTGCAGATACCATCGTAGTTCTGACCATAAACGATGCCGACTAGCGACCCCAGTGGCAAAGTGAAACGAAACGGAATGTACCATGGCTAGCAAATCCACAGCATATGAAGTCCGAATCATTTGCAAGGTGCCACTACAAGCTTCACTACATGCTTGGTCCAGACACTTGTTCTACAACTCTCAGCTGAGGGATATGGCTGAATACCTCTAAGTCAATATCTCTCGGATGTGAGGGCCTGGCCGTTACACACCCTCTGCGTCATGGAGGTATGACGCTGAGCTGGCAGCATCTGCAGCCTACCTCATGAGCGTTACAAAAGGTTGAAAAAGCATCCCAGGGGCACGAAATGGTTATGATGTAAGTCCGTATCAAAAGCTCATTGAGTGTAATCAAGGGTGGAAAAACGTCTCATTAACATGGAATAGAACGCTTGGCTAGCGAATCGATTATGTGGAAGTCAGAAGCGGAATCTTGCTGAGTGGATGTTGTCTGCAGGCTGACCGTTCCAGTTTGCGTGGGGAGTGGCTAGTAGCGAGTGAAACACCCAATATACGGAAGTGAGGAAGTGGAGCAGCCATGCACAGGACGTGACGATTCCTTGGGTGAGCCCAGTACCAGAGCGCTATATGTCAGCTCTGCAATTATGGAAGCCTCCTTGGATGGCAGGGAATGTCTATGATCTGCCCCTGCCTTCCCTTGAAGGTTGACTGTTATCTTTGGCCGTTATAACTTGACCAGCTGAGATGTGGACGACACAACAACAGTGAGAGTCGAAAGTCCTCCGAACACCCGGGGAGGTTAACCGGGTCAACGAACACCCACTGAAGTCGGATGTGTCGGCCTACGGGCGCAAAACCAGACACAACGCAATTATGTCTGGAAAAAAAACAACACTCCTGATGAACGCAGAAGAAGAAGAAGAAGAAGAAGAAGAAGAAGAAGAAGAAGAAGAAGAAGAAGAAGAAGAAGAAGAAGAAGAAGAAGAAGAAGAAGAAGAAGAAGAAGAAGAAGAAGAAGAAGAAGAAGAAGAAGAAGAAGAAGAAGAAGAAGAAGAAGAAGAAGAAGAAGAAGAAGAAGAAGAAGAAGAAGAAGAAGAAGAAGATCCAACAAATAACCATAGGTGTTTAACATTTTCAGACTGGAGATTTCATACCAGAAGTCCAAGGGAGACAAATACAATACTTAAAGCACAAGAGTTTATGATTTTCACAGAAGCAATGCATAAATAAGCAGATCTTGTATAAAACATACGCCAATCTGTATGTTAAAATATCTAGCCACATTTCTTTAGTAAGCTCAGACCAAACGTGTTAATATATATTAACACTCCATGAGTGTTGTGATACATAAAGACAATAGTGGATCACACGTGAAGCACTGCATGGGGAGAAAGAATTATAAATGATGCAAATAACTAATAGACTGAAATTGTTTGTGACAGTTTAATTTAGAAAATCAGCATCAAATTCACAAAAACGCAGTAAACAATTAAATACAATCAAATTTTGAAATATAATAATAATTAAACTATGAAACTAATAAATATGTTGAAAAGTAAGTAAGCACATCAAATTTAATTGTAAAAAAAGAAATTCAAGAATCATTGCAAGTTCAGTAAAATGGTGTAAAGAAACAGTGCTGTCAATGTTTGTAGGATAAAAGTAAACACAGAAATGGCTGAGTCATAAAAACAACATTTGTATAGGTGACATTATGTGTCATGGCATTTTGTGATAATACTGTAGCCAACCAAAAGAAATGATAAAAGTAAACACGAAAACTTTAACAAAATACTGAGTCATAAAAGCAACATTTGTATAGGTGACATTATGTGTTAATACTGTAGTTAACCAAAAGAAACAATAAAAGTAAATACAAACACATACAAATGACTGACTTATAAAAGCAACATGTGTATAGGTGACATGTGATAATACTGAAGCCAATCAACAGACATGGTACAAGTACAGGTCATGGGTCATTTCCCACGCCCTGAAGTAGACTTGACGACTGATGTGGTCAATATCACACTGGTTGCCTTGACTGCCCAGGACTGTTCCTGGTGCCCTTTTAGGCCAGGTCCACCTGGGAGCACTGGGCAATTTAACAACTAACATTCCAGCATTTATTGGGATTCAAACCCATTACATTTCCAGTGTGATGAAGCTAGGTAACAGATTCAACTCTTACTTTGGTCAGTTGGACTAAAATGTTGACTTCTCCTTGACTTGGGGATGTAAATTACATTATTTCAGAAGTAAGAGTGGGTTTCTCTGATGGTGAGGGACACTGGTAATAGGGAAAGCTAATCCACATACAAAATCAGTCTAATGCACTCCTCGGGAGTGGCAACTACTAGTAGTAGTAGCATGTGTATGGACTACGCTTTAGTTCAAAGCGAGCGAACACACATATAAACAATAAAAACACATGAGCACCTGACTGGCAGGCGAGCGTGTTACCCAATGTGCTACACACAGAAATAGTACACATATAAACACCTGACTGGCAGGTGAGCATGTTACCCAATGTGCTACACACAGAAATAGAAGGAGACTTCAAGCACACACGGAGAAGACGTGTAGAGACAATGCTGAATAATATGGGCAGGAGAGGCAGAAGACAGCAAATCATAGGATGTTAGTATAAACTGGTTGATGGTCTATGCTCCACTAGGAGTGAAATGTATGAAGAAGAGGAAGATAAGAGGAATAATCAGGACAAGAACACAGATGTGATCCATGATTGGTGGTCGTGTGAAATGATGAACCGTGACCACCATTGCTCAATGGCATAGCACATGATGATGATGCAAATAAAAGAGTTATCCCGATAAATACAATTCTGAACGTGAATTTTGAGCAGAGAAGTAAAAATATAGCAGTTTTACAGTAGATGAACACAATGCAACCAACATCCTTTTCAATGTGATTCGGGTAAATGAAGACGATATATATATAAACACCTATGAAACATGCATGTGTGCTGACTTCGTAATGATCTTGTCAGGTTTATATTCCGCAGGATGGCCTACAGCTCTCTGACAACAAATGATCGAATCTTGAAGCAAGTGACAGGGACATGACATTTTGCAGGCCTGAATGTAGGCGGCGAATCCTAGCTCCCTCTCAACTAAGCTAATGCTCACAACTCTCAAAGTTTAACAAATTTCCATAGCAAAACTCACAGTACATTCAATACCTTTCAGTTTTTTTGTCTTTAAAGATAAACAAAGATGAACATAATAATATCTGTACCAGCATAAACATTGATACATAACATACTCAGTGACAAGTGCATATATCTGATCAGTGAGTACTAGCACACAATACATAAGTGCATGAGATATTCAACATTTTAATCACCATCATCACCACTACTACATCCAGTGAGTCCATCCATCCATCATGTGCCATGCCGGTAAGCGTGGGCGGTCATGTTCTGCCATCTCACTCGATCACCAGAGTCGTGGATCAGCTCCCTGTTTCTGTCTCGACCATGCCACGAGGCCAAGCCATCCAGGTATTTGCTTCTAGGTCTTCCTCTTGGTCTGTTCCCCTCGATCTTGTCAGTTGTCACCAAGTTCTCCAAATTATGTCTTCTCATAACATGCCCAAAAAGTGAGTACTAGCACACAATATATAAGTGCATGAGATATTCAACATTTTAGCCAACATCATCACCACCACTACTACATCCAGTGGAACAGATAGTTTATTCACTTATTAATTGCCATGGGATGATTAACCATCTTAAGCGACTTCCCGTATCTGCCATGGCTTATATATCGCTGAAAGGTTGCCATTGCATTATAATACAACATGCCTGCTACCATGTTAACAAGTTTTAAGTCATAACTGTGACCCTACTTCCCATTTTCCGTCATCCATTTTTGTTTGGTCCAAACCCACTTTTTGTGTGGCACAGAATCTGTTAATGTAAACACATCGCATTAGTGTTTTGAACAACGTCAAAGCAAATTCCCCTATTAAATTTAAAACTAACAGTATGCAAAAAGATGTTGACTGTATGGTATCTAGTTAAATAATACATAAAATGAAAGCACTGTTTCGAGGAATGGCATACAAATAATACTTGCATAATGTAGACACAAACAATATACTCACAATTTATTGGCTGGCAGTTTTCATTGTATTTCGTCAGGTGCATACTATATTAAAAACAATTCAACATAAACTGAAGTAGCATATTATATCCTTTCAACCAAAATAAATTTTTAAAAATTCTCATATGTTTCAGTGTCACCATACTGTTTATTTTAAAGAAGTTTTTGAAGAGAAAAAAAGTTGAAGTTTTAAAGAGACTATCATGTCTTTTTGCATACATAACTGTGGTTTACCCTTGGCATCTCTTAGTTACTTTAGGTTATTTTTGGTTATTCACCGGCTCCGTGGCAAAGGGGTTATTTAAGCAGTTCATAATCCTGCATACCCACTTTCGAAACACAGCTGTGGGAGATTTGGCAGCAGACCACCTTATGTTGGTTTTGTACAAATGGTATGGGTGCAGGTCGTTCAGAAAGCAATGGCAAACTAGTGAACATAAATTTGCCAAGAGATCACAACAGCAAAAATAAAATGCTGGTGTTGACTGCGAATCTTGTAAAGGATATGCAACTAACTTTTGGTTATTTTTAGTGGATGCTTTAGTGAACTGCGCTAAAAATGTCTAAAAATAAGCACTGTTGGACTTGGGTTTGATGCTTGGGCTCATCACCTGAGAAAGTGAGGGAAAGATTGGCCACCTATTCCCAGGTGCAGTCAGACCTACAACATGTGATGTTGCTATCACATCATGGACCAATAGCAGGAAACTGTTTAGAGCCCAACAATAATTTTTGTGTGGTTATTTGCAGAGAAAAGCCCACTTAAATTCTCTTTGATAATGCTGCAAGGCATTGTGGGACAGTGATGTGCTTGCCTTACATTCAAGAGACTACTGAGTGGTATCAGTTGTGTTCAAAGCTGAAATGTTGTGCAGTGATCTCTCTTGTAACTTCACATGTTCTTAGGTTTAAGAATTGACATCTTAGCTCTCCATGCAAACCCATTGGTGATCCATCTCCCTGGGCAATCGTAGGGTGTAGACGCTCATTAGAGGTCATCATCATCGAATGGATAAGAGTGCCCGTGCTTAAACTTCCGGTATGCTTATGTCAAGGTAGCAGGTTCAACCCCTACATCGGTCAGTTGGACTAAAATGTTGACTTATTGTCCTTGACTTAGGGACGTAAATTACAAGTACCTCTGAAGTCAGACTGGGTTCGCCTTATGGTGGCAGACACTGGAAATAGAGAAAGCTAATTCACGAGCAAATAATCAGTCCAGTGAACTAGAAGTAATAGCATGTGTATGGATTACACTTGAAATCAAAGCAAGCAAAGAAAACACAAACAGAAGCTCACTGCTCCAATAACACACACAATGTAAACACATCATATTAATCCCATCATTCAAGATGGAATCACACTTCAGTCCAAACTCAAGCTCCTTAAATATGTTGTTTCATCTGTTCTTGTTCATAATGTGATGTCCTTATGTGTATGATGCTTTCATCCCTTTATATCTGTTTGTCAATTTCTTTAACCCATAGAAAGTAGGCATACCATCTGTATGTCAATTTCTTTAACCCATAGATAGTAGGCATAACATCTGTATGTCAATTTCTGTAATCCATAGAATGTAGGCATAATATCTTTATGTCAATTTCTGTTTTAAAACAAGCACCTTGTAGGTCACCAAATGGAAAACTGGGCATCTAACCTTACCACTCAGTAGTGGTTCAACAGGCGCCTGTCAAAAGCTGGCCCATCTTCCAGGAAAAGAAGAATAACATGGCAATGTATGTCTTTCCAAGGTTGTTGCTCAGCTGGGAACACGCTGTTCATCATGACAACAAAGACTCTGATTGTGGAAATAAACGGCAGGTATGCTATAAGAGCTGACAGCACCGTGCTGATGGATGGAGTCACTCGTTGTGTGAAGGTAATCAAAATCATAAATATATGGACTATTTCCTTCTATACTAATGAGGAAACATAGAAGTCACTGATTCTTGTTTGACTTTCTTCCATTTATTGTACAGAGAAACAGTTTTCTACTGGTTTCTCTAACTGCTAAATAATAAAACCAACAATACAAAAAGAGAACCCTTGATAAATGTAAACTCTCCTGATAAGGAGACATACAAGTAATGATCCTTGTGTTAATGTCTGTGATGAAAGGGAGGCTCAGTACACAAAAGTGAGGCTAAGCAGCCATGCAAGGGATGAGATGTTTCCTTGGGTGAGTTCAGTATCAGAGCATCATGTATTGGCTCTAATTTTATGGAGGCCTCCTTGGATGGCTAAGAATACCCATGTTCTGTCCCTGCCTTCCCTTGGAGGGGGTGACCAGCATGTGTATGGCTGTTCTGGACGAGCCTGTAGGAATGCACCACCTATAGATGGTAAGATGGTAGAGGTAGATGTCACCACTCAGTCTGTGAAATGTCCCTTGAAACTACCAGACAAGGCTAACCTGATTTAAAATGCAGTGAATTAGTTGGATGTGTCGGTTACATATATTGCAGCTCTGCTGTAAACAGACACAACATACATCATTCAAAACAAGACCTTGGACCAAATGTAAAAGAAGGAGAAAAACTCAACAAAAAACAATGATAATTGATCTATAAAACCTCAAGAACATTTACATATTTGACCTCACCAAAAAATTTGAAATAATTATGCGATCTGCTGCTAAATAACTTTTAACCCTAGACCAGTTAAAAAGGCACGCTGAATATAAAACAAACACATTACAGTTATTTTCAAAAGTACATTACAACTGTTTGTCCCAAAATACTAAAAATTATAAGGAAGAAAGCTAGCAGGTCTCTTTGTTATACATCAATGGCTACAAAATTACTACTTCACTCTTATAAAGTGGTGCAGGTGATAAAATGCAATAATATAACCTTCAAATGTAGGTTTAATTTGCAGTTTTGACAACTACAAACCACTCTTCAGATTTGGAATGTACTTTTGATTCACAGAATGAACATTTCAACATAAAATGAAAAATCTTAAATTTGAACATCAGCAAATATAACTCGCAAAAACACTTGTAAATACTTAAACCAACACACACATAAAAGCAGAACTTTGAGAAATGTAAACTGTCCTAACAAGGAAACATAGACATGACTGATTCTTGTTTGACTTTCTTCTGTTTATTGTACAGAGAAACAGTGATTGCTGTTATATAGTTATCAAAAGTTGACACAGATTTAACATTGATAGCAATGATTACAAATTGTTAAGTCACTTCTATCGACAAGAAGATATCAAGAAGATAATTAGATAGACTAAGTTTAATTGCTTGCCTTAACATGACAGATAGCAGCATTATTCCTGTGATTTATATGTGAGGAAATAAATCCTGTAGAACTTACAACTGTAAAAATGTAGTTTATGAATTGTTTCATTCCTGATGTTTAATATTTGCAAACTTGTGACTTGAACTTAATAATACATTTTATGCACAAAACATGATTACTATACAATAAACTTAATTGTCTATATGAGAGTCTGAGTTTTGATTACTTCTCATGCTGCTATTTTCATCTCCATTCCATTTAGTTATCTGAAGAATCTGACCTTAAATGCTGATAATATCTGGTAATGAATAGGTCAAATCCAAACATCACAACAAGAAATGCTCACGTTTTGCTAGTATATCAAAATAAAATGTATTTTGTTACTGCACTGTGTTTTCAATAATGTAAGTGCACTGTGCAAGTACCTCTTGAAATGAAATGACATTTGCCAAATAATAAGAATTGTAACATGTCTTTTCATCTAACAATTTCCTGAATTTTCTCGTATCAGACTGCATTAATTTATGATTAGTAGCTTTATTTCTTGAAATGTCAAACAATCCCAAGATATTTATTGCACCTAAGTTTGATTAGAGAAAGTCTATAAAAACTGTCTCCTTGTTCACCATGAACAAATTTCACATACTAGAATGTCATGCCTTTTTTTCAAATTTAACCCCCAAAATATCAGAATTCTGGCATATTCTGTACTGGGTTGCAAGATTCTTGTATAGCTTTCGCTGCATTACATTCTGACAATACTGATGAATCAGAAGCTTGTGGGCAACTGTTGCAGCTGATTCCAGATTCCACAGTGGGCTGCATGTGAATATGATTAAACTCTTTACTCCCTGTAGCAGGCGGTGCACGAGGTTTATACCACGACATGCAAGCTGCAACGCTGTCCTGGGATTCCTTGTTACTTTTCACTGCTTGCTGCTGCCGGTTGTGTAGGGAAAGCATCAAAGATTCATTGTTCATGGCATTTATAAGGTGACAATTTGGGGAATCAGTCCCGTGGACTGTACGATACATCGTGGTGGCAGATGGACTGTCAAAAGATGTCATGGGACGCTTGACTAGCATTTGGATATTTGGTTCCTCCATTTTGAAATCTCGCTTATAAGAAGACATCAGAGGACGTCCACTGTTAGACTGAGATATATTTGAAGACCACATCATTCCTGTTCTGAAACATTCTGATCGCTCAGGGTGCTTTTTCTTACCATGACCCTAAAAAAAAAACAGATTCAACAGACATATTAAAATGTTTAACAACATGAAAACGTGCATAGATTTCTACAGACATATTGAATGTTTAATAAGAAAAACATGCATACATTTCTAAAGATATAATAATGTTTAACAATATGAAAACATGCATAGATTTCTACAGACATAATGGATGTTTAACACATGCATAGATTTCTAGTCATACCAAATGTTTAATAAAAAGCAAACATGGATAGATTTCTATAGACATTGAAATGTTCAACAACAAGGAAACCTCCATACATTCCTACAGACATAATGAATGTTTAATGACAAGAAAATATGCATAGATTTCTACAGATATATTAAATGTTTAACAACAAGAAAACATACATAGATTTTTTTTTTTTTTTTTTTGTACTGTAGTTTGCCATTGCCGGTCTCTCTGGTCGAGGGGTTACAACACTTTCTCTCCGTAATCCCGTTTATCACGCAGTCTCGTAGCGGGCGAGAGCTGGGAGCGGTTCTACCCCCGCTGGTGACTTGCGAGATAACTGAGCCGGCCGCCCAGAAAGCAATGGCAAACTACTGAGCGTAATCTTGCCAAGAAATCAACAGACAGCTGAAAGATGCTGATGTTGACAGCGATGTCCTGTAAAGGATATGCGAATTAACAAACAAACAAACAAGTTTGCCATTGTTGTCTGCATGACTGATGCCATTGCTGTCTGCATGATCAATCCTCACACCATCAAAATCAATGCAAGGCAGTCTGCTTTCAAATCGTCTGCAGCTAATTTCAAACTATTAACTTGGGATGTCGGAAAACTGTGAAACGCATTCACTGCTCCTAGGCCACAGCACAAAGAAAACAATACAACTCAGTCAACATATCCACAGAGTGGGTGGCCAGTTTGGCCACAGTTCCAAGATTCACCATGGCTCACTGCAGATGTCATGTTCCTGTCCTAGCCTTGAACTTCCGTTGGTCTCTGAGCTTAAAGAGGTGAAGGAGAGCATTGCAACATAGTCCCCGTAGTGTTGATAACTTCAGTACAGGAAGAACATCTCTACAGCAATCTCACTATACTATATGCAAGCCCTTTTCAGAGCTCAAAGACGATGAGCTTCCATTAATCAGACTTAAAACTGGCAATCTTCCAGAGGTTTTTCAACCACCAAACCACGTACAATGTTAAAGTAAATTAATGGAACCTTGAGGCCCACTGGACATATGGTGCTAGCCCCATATTGTTATAGACTAATCAACACATGCCGGGCTCCCTGGCGAAGAGGTTAAGGACGCTGTTCGCATCCTGTATACCCACGTAACGAAACAAAGCTGCGCAAAATTCGGCAGCGGATCACGTCACACTGGTTTCTTATGGAGAGGTATGTGAGCCTGTCGTTCAGAAAGCAATGGCAAACTACTGAACGTAAAACTTGCCAAGACATCATCAGCAGCTGAAAAATGTTGGTGTTGACTGCAATGTCCTGTAAATAGGATATGCAACACACAAAAAATCAAAACTCGATGGATGATGTTGGCTGTCTTTACTTCTGCTTACATTTCCTGGCACCAGTTTTAGGCATGCCGACCTGAGGGTCAATTGTGAAAATCTGCCTTCATAGGGATTTGAACACATGATCCCTGAGGTGCAACATCTGTTCCTCAATTTAGGTATATGTTAATATATAATATGTTGCTTGCTTGCTTGTGTTCGTTGGCTTGAGCTCCAACGCGAAGTCCTGTATGTCGGATGAAGGCATCCTGTTGTCCAACATTAATGTGATGTCATACAGGACCTGAGGTATGCGTGAGTATCTGTTGTCCCATATCTGGCTTATTGGTGTGCAGACTGGTGGTTCCTCGCCGTACAGGCAGACACTCTCCGACTTTGGAGGAAATATAATATGTTTAATTCATATGTTTGGTTATCATTGTTTTGTGCTCATATCCATGGTTTGTGTCTTGGCTGTTCAGAAAGCAATGGTAAACTAGTGAACATAAAATTGTCTTGTTATTCACAAACCATAAGTATTGGGACTCTTCTGTTACAGATGAGGACGGATCAAGTATGGAAATGTACAGTGTTGTGATGTCGGTACACAACTTAACTCACACACAGTCAATAAATGCTTGGGTTCAATGCTACCTCCCATAAAAGGGCATGCACTAACTTTTTATAGTAATTTAGAAAAAAACAATCAAATGAGCAAACCTGGCTAAAGAAAGACACATCATTTTGGAACAAGTTCCTGTTGTCATGGGATGAAAACACATGGGAAGTCGCTGGTTGCTGTGAAGTAAATAATGCTTACAGATGACATGATACAACTCGAGCAACAGAAATAGAAACATCACATAAGCTGTAAATGTGGAAGCACAGAGGGAAATGCAGCTACAGAGTTGATGCAACACTTTCGGCGGGCCGTCCTGCAGACACCAACCAAGCTATAAGGGATACAACCCATTACAATTATGTCAAACCTCTTGCCTTTTAAACCCTTTGTTGTATTGAAACTGGTTTGAGCTGAAAACTTGCAGTTGTGTGATTCATCTTCCCACCCATAGAGACTTCACATCAAATTCATCTTCCCACCCCTAGAGGCTTAACATCAAATCCACAATATACATGTTATTCATCTTCCCACCCCTAGAGGCTTAACATCAAATCCACAATATACATGTTATTCATCTTCCCACCCCTAGGGGCTTAACATCAAATCCACAATATACATGTTATTCATCTTCCCACCCGTACGGGCTTAACATCAAATTCATCTTCTCACCCGAAGGAGTTTAACATCAAATCCACAATATGACATGTGATTCATCTTCCCATTCGTAGGGGCTTAACATCAAATTCATCTTCTTACCCGCAGGGGCTTAATATCAAATCCACAATATGACGTACTAAAATATATGCAAGCAGTTTTATTTTTGACTGACTAACTTCACCCATAAATTGGAAATTCATTGTGGCATCATCTTTGCTCCATATAGTAGTGTTGAATATACATAACATTTGACAATGCTCATTTTTAATGCGTTATTAATCCAAGATACGAGAAACTTGTTACTTGGTGTGACATAGGCAATTTAAATACCTGACTCAGTACAAGCATTCCTCCATCAATGAATCTTCTATTGTGGGTAGACCAATGTCAATCCTCATACAGTGGAAAGCAAATGTTGTAGCCTCTCTTACACGTATAACAAGGTATCTTACTTGAGGCGCTCGAGTCTAGGAAATTTCCAGTACTACGGACACTACTGTCTGATCTAGGTAGGCAGCGTAAGGTCACCGTACAGTGGATACCATCTCACTGTGGAGTACCTGGAAACAAGAGAGCTGATCAACTAGCTAAGGAAGGAACAATAGAAGAACAACCTGATCTGCCTGTTACATACCACCAACAGAAAAGAATGATAAATGAATCAGAAAGCCACCAACACCAGCTCAAGATGATTACCATGTTATGGACAGAGCTGAACAAATCATTATTCTGCACCTCAGAACAGGACACAATAGATTATGCAACTACATGTATACAAAATTCAAGATTCGTGAATCAGCCATGTGCACATGTGGATTGGTTCTGCAAACAGCAGATCACATTCTCCATGGCTGCTGTGGTGTACGTTATCAGCCATCACCACTTTTCCTGGAAATAGAGGAAATTGGGTCTAGGCAGACGCTCCTTATAAGGGCTGGGAGTTAGGTTGAAATGAGCACAATGATTGGATGGCAAAGTCCCGGCCTGGCCAGCTGGAAACCCACCGGAAAGTAGTTGTCACTTGTGAGAAACTTGTCAGAGAAACAAAGTCCCTTTCCTAACCTGGAGGAGGTTTATCCTGGTGCCCAACCTCGCCCTCTGCGCCACCGGTAAGCTTGTGAATTTATTGTAAATGCTATGATGTGTCTCTAGATGCTTATAGGAGACATGTATTATTGGTTTTATATGTGGATATGGCTGGGGCATATAGAAAGAATCGAAGATAATAGGGAAACAAAACTCACTTACACTCAGGAAATAAATGACCGTAGACCCCGAGGTAGACCAAGAAGACGGTGGAGAGATAATATATATACAGACTTACAAGCACTTGGAATCAACGACTATCAAGAGAAGGTCAACCAGAGAGACGAATGGAGACGGATTGTATCTGCAGCAAAGAACCTCAATGGCTCGGAACGCTGAAGAAGAAGAAGAAGAAGAAGATATGTGGATTGTGAAATTAAGAGATCAGTGCCTCATTGAGAGGATAGTCTGACTTGCTCACCTTCTGCAGAAATGACATGCCTATTCCGCTGGAAAGTTTTGCCATATTTGGCGTTTCACCTGTTATGAGCAGTTCTGCTGTATACATGTGAACGTTATCTAACTCACAATGCATTTAGGCAATTTCCTATGGCTGTAGGACCATTCCCTATGGATGCACATTATTGCCCAATCTTCCTCCAAATGTGGAAAGTTCTGGAGAGTCTGTGTTTTACAACTCCTGTGTTTAGATTGTATGATTAACATGTGATCTTTTTCATGAATATATGGCGAGGATTTGAGGGAAGAGCATGTTGTTCCCATGAGAATTATTGCTCAATAAGGGAGGCAGCTAGAAGCACCATATGCCCATCTGTCTGCAGAAAGTGCCCTAACCGCCAGCATGGCACAATTAATGGTGACGGCTTCTAGGAACATGTTATGTTCAGAGACTTGCTAAAAGCATTCTTATAAATGCCATAATGCAATTAGTTCCTGAAGTAGGCACTTCTTATTCTTGATACATTGAGTGAGTTTTGCAAACAGCGTTCTCAAAAATCCCCAGCTCCTAAAAGTCAGATGAGGGAAGAACAATGTATTTTGTGTGTGATCTTTGCTCAGGCCCTGATACATATGCATTAGATAGCTCTCATGTTAATTCATGTAATGATCAAAAATGTTTCTTATTTGTGTGTGTCTTGCATTTTAAATGTGGGTTCAGGATTGTTTCTTTAACTGCTGGGGAAAAAGTGAACTTTGTCCAGTGGAACTAGATTAATGTAACAATTGGTGGGATACATGGAGTTAAACTTACTGAAGATCGACGTAGGAAAGCATCAGGCGGTTGAGGTTTTGCCAAATGTCTGTACTCATTGATGAAATCTGCACGATTTCTCATACGATGATGGCCATAATAGCCTGTTGGATACTGAGAAAAACGAATGATAAGATAAAGTCTATGAAAAAACTAAAGCAATGCTCATGAGCATACAAGTCAAAGATTTCTTGGGCAGGCGCTCACTTGATTTGAACTCAAGCGTAGTCCATACACGCTCTTCTAGTAGTACTGGGCTGGATATTGCATGTGGATTAGCTTTCCCATTACCAGTGTCCTTTGCCATCAGTCGAACCCATTCTAACTTCTGAGGTACTTGTAATTTATGTCCTCAAGTCAAAGACAAGAAGTCAACATTTTAGTCCAACTGACAGGTGTAGGGGTTAAACCCCCTACCTCAGCATCAGCACATCAGATGTTTAATAATGAACCGGGGGGCTGAGTGGTCTCGAGGTATGGTGTCCGTCTCGAGTTCTGGAGGCCTCGGGGTCAAGCCCCAGTGAGGGCCGGGATTTTTTCCACGTGGACTTCTAGTAACAAAATTTACCATGGTCTCTGGGTAGTGAGACTGGATGCCCATGTGTATTATTGCTCATCATCTCATCTCATCTAATCATGTTCCTCTTGTACCTTGCAGTGTCAAGGTGAAGCATAAACAGCGGGAGCGTGTCCGCTTATGGGCTTCGTGTACTGATATTCCCATAGACTGTTATTCCCTGTGTCCATAGTTTACGTGCTCGGCCTCTTCCTCTGCTTCCCTCCGGTCTGTACATCATTGCTTGTTGTGGTATACTGTTAGTTGGTAACCTACTTGCATGGCCAAACCATTTGACTTGCTGCCTTCTAATAAAATCTAGTGCAGCTATAACTCCCACTTTAGTCCTGATTTCTTCATTTCTGATCTTATCTCTTCTTGATACATTGAGTATTCTTCTCAGGAATCTAATTTCTGTTGTTGTGATTTTTCTTTTCTCTTTTTCTGTCATTGTTCATTGGCATTGATAACACAGAGTTGGTAGGAAGATTGTGTTGTAAAGTGTATATTGTTGCGCACATAAAAAATCTCTTGGCAGTTGGTAATCGAAAAAGAGTAGCCTAATGGTGCTGCCCGGACAAAGTTTTGAGTTAACAATCTACCCAAAGTATTTCAGGATCCTTGCCAGTGCTACTGAGTTTGTGCACTGAGCTGAGTTTCTCCAGACTCAGGCTTGAGTTAGGAGTAGAACGGAGCACTTATGGTTACACCCGTGTGTTGTGTTGTTGATCCGTCAACTAAACTAAACTAAATTAACGAACACTCTTATCCATTCTGTAATCCTGACCTCAAAGAATGTCTTTATGTCACAAAGTGACATCTTCAGTGTGGCATTTTTACATTCACATTATGTCCTGACTGGCCAGATAATTCTTAGGGAGCTAACCCTTGAGCATTTACTGTATAGGTGTGCATTCTATGATAATAGCAGAGAGCCTTGTTTTCAGGGTCTTTAAGAGAAGCAAATAATAGTTACACTGTCACTGACTATACATGTCATAAGAGATCATGAAGGAGGGTCAGTGTGGAACTGGATACCTCATCCCATAGAAACTTTAGCTGCAAAATTCCAATCAGGCATGAAAACATGTCTAAAGAAAAGATAAGGGACTCAGCCAATCAAGATGAAAGGAGGCTATTCTTCTAGAAGTTTGACATGATGAGGAGAAAGCCTGACGAAGTCTGGATCCTCAATTTATCTCCTGTTGCCTGGAAACATCTCCAGAATTGGCACCTACGTATTAATTGGGAAAAGACAGCACAGGTGGTAGAGGAAATGAAATAATATGAGGTCTGGTCAAACCATATCGGATATTTGGCCAAACACAATTATTTATCTGGAGGTCTAAAATCTTTGACAGTGCTTGCCTTGGTCTGTCTCGCAGCCACGGACTTTACAAATAAACGGGTTTGAAACAGAACAATTCTGAGACTGACTGGCGAGACATTCGCAAAGCCTTTCCTTATTCTTGGGAAAAGTTCATGTAAAATAATAAATGTCCCTTTAAATGCAATTTTGAATGTATTTACTAAACTATCCTGTAGTCCGTGTACTGATCGATAATTTAAATCAACTCAGTTCTCAAGTTGCAGGTCCTCTTCGGCTCTGCTCTGCTTCATTAAATGAACTAAATTAATTGTATGTAAATTATTATTATTTTATATTATTTCTTACCCAACTTCCTACAGTGTAAGACGCTATCTTCATTGTTATCAGTGCACTGTGACTATAGTTATAGTACAATACATCAGATGTGGCAGAACAATGCCATGGTAAGCGTATTCTCTTGTCCCACAACCACACAATCTAGTGGCATCTGCAGCAAGATGCCCGCAGCACAACGGATCGTCTCTATGGAAAACAAAGGGGGCGCTTGTTGTTGGGGCTTTGTATGCCAATGTTTTTTGTTCTAATTAGCCAAATTGTAGATTAAACATTACATACGTTCATATAACGGAAAGTGCTCGGAATCCCTCTTCTATAAGCAGTAACTCGGTCAGCGTGTGGCAACTGATATCGCCAGTTCTGTGCCGGTTTACTATTCTTCTCTCCCCCCCTCCCACCTCTTTATTGCGGTCTTGTTCAGTTTGACACTTTTTGACTTGTTCTCAGTCTGGTCAAGTCAAGGCTGCAGATTCGCGGTCATGATTTGATTCGTTTACACACTTTAACACACTGCCTCTCTGATGGCATTCAGTATATCAGACCGAGGACCCAATAAGCTCGGGAAGGCAATCTGTATATGTGAGAAGGGATTCATTCTTTCCAAGCCACTGTGATATTCAACATGGCTAAAGCTAAAGTATTTCAGTTTCCGAGACAAGATACGGTTTATAAGCCACTTTTCCGCTATGTTCTTATCTTGAAGAATATCAATGTTTTCTTCTTCCTCTTGTTCCACGGTGTTTTAAGAATTTGTCTGTAACATTTCAGTTCAAAAGCCCTGATTTTCTTATTTTATTGATAGCGAAATGGCTCACTGCTCACATCCGTATGTTGTCACAGAAGAGATTAATGTTTTCAAAAGGTTTAATTTAATTTGAAGTCATTTACTCATCCTGCCTAATTACGGATGTTCAGGGTGTCTGTCAGTCTGATCCATTGCTCATCTACTCTCCACAGCAGCCATGCCACAAGCCTCTCTGCTCGTTTGCTTCATCTGACACCCGTGTGCTCTGACATAAAAATGAAATAGATATCACTCAGTTTTGATCTCCTCAGAGATTTAATCCATTGCCTTCTAACACAGCTCATCTCGATTTTCCTTACCGTACGCACAGAGTCGCTGAGAAAACATTCGTATGTGACAGTCTGTCTCCAGCCATGCAATTGCCTATTGTACTGCAATGACCCTGTTGGTTAAACTGCACATAGTGACGTCACAAGCCCCACCTTGGGACGTGAAAGCCCAGAGCTACCACCTGCACCTTACATTGACGTGACTTTCCATATACGTACAATACATCAGGGGTGTATTGGGACTCTTCATTGGTTGTTGAAGACGATGACAGAGCACGCGTGGGAATGTCCCTAGTGCTGTGATGTCGATTCTTGGCTCAACTCATCATCATCATCCAGTGCCTTGCCGGCTGGCGTGGACGATGATGCTTCTCCACAATTGCGATCTCCGACGGCATGGGTGAATAATTGGAGTGTTGATTTCCATGTGCCATGACACAAGACTGCCAAGAATTTTCCTACGCTATCTACCTGTTTCTCTCTTTCCGCAAATCTTTCCGGTTGTCACAATACATCCCAGGTTTTGTCTTCTCATAATGTGGCAGATGACTCAACAAAACTTAAATGACTTTTCAAAGCTTATCTGGCAAATTGAGAGCGACTTTGAGATATCGTCTGCTAGAAGACCGCCGCCGTGACTTCTTGCAAGTGAATCAGATACGAATTTCACAAATAATTGTTTTCAGCATGTTTTTACAGTTTGTTATAGTTATTAATCAAATATTTTCGTATAAATCTGGTATTTTAAAATAACTTTGGTTCATTAGACGTCTCGACTTTTATAGACTTGCGTCTTAGTAACTTGTACTTGTAGACATGCAGAAACACTTCGACTTTCAATCAAAAATCTTAAAATGAAAATGCATTTCTGGGCTTCTGAAATGATCTCATGCCATGAATTTCCTTTTTTTTAAATCTGAACGACTGCGTCGTTTATCATTTGTATTTCACTTGTATATTATTAACTGTTTCTGTTCCAAGCATTTGTTACTCTAGCTTTATCTGTTCCTTACGGTTGTTACTTTAAAATAAAACACGTTTCCTCTTACTTCTTCTTCATCTTCTTTCACCTTCAGTGAATATCCACAGAAAACAGCTATCAACCCGAGCTTGTTGACATCCCCCATATAGCATAGAAGATGCACTTTCTTAAAATATGTAGTTTTATTTGTTGGCTAATGTTGTGCCACAAGCTATTCATGTTCTTTAATTGCATCTTTACCAGGGTCAGCCTGGAAGTCTCTTACATCTCTTACATTGGAGCATCTCTTACATTGGAGCATCTCTTACATTGGAGCATCTCTTATATTGGAGCATCTCTTATATTGGAGCATCTCTTACATGGGGGAATCTCTTACATTGGAGCATCTCTTGCATTGGAGCATCTCTTACATTGGAGCATCACTTACATTGGAGCATCTCTTACATTGAAGCATCTCTTACATTGGAGCATCTCTTACATTGGAGCATCACTTACATTGGAGCATCTCTTACATTGAAGCATCTCTTACATTGGAGCACCTCTTACATTGGAGCACCTCTTACATTGGAGCACCTCTTAGATTGGAGCATCTCTTACATTGGAGCATCTCTTACATTGGAGCACCTCTTACATTGGAGCATCTCTTACATTGGGGCACCTCTTACATTGGGGCACCTCTTACATTGGAGCACCTCTTAGATTGGAGCACCTCTTACATTGGAGCATCTCTTACATTGGGGCACCTCTTACATTGGAGCACCTCTTACATTGGAGCACCTCTTACATTGGAGCATCTCTTACATTGGGGCACCTCTTACATTGGAGCACCTCTTAGATTGGAGCACCTCTTACATTGGAGCATCTCTTACATTGGGGCACCTCTTACATTGGAGCACCTCTTAGATTGGAGCACCTCTTACATTGGAGCATCTCTTACATTGGGGCACCTCTTACATTGGGGCACCTCTTACATTGGAGCATCTCTTACATTGGGGCACCTCTTACATTGGGGAACCTCTTACATTGGAGCATCTCTTACATTGGAGCATCTCTTACATTGGGGCACCTCTTACATTGGGGAACCTCTTACATTGGAGCATCTCTTACATTGGAGCATCTCTTACATTGGGGCACCTCTTACATTGGGGCACCTCTTACATTGGAGCATCTCTTACATTGGGGCACCTCTTACATTGGGGAACCTCTTACATTGGAGCATCTCTTACATTGGAGCATCTCTTACATTGGGGCACCTCTTACATTGGGGCATCTCTTACATTGGGGCATCTCTTACATTGGAGCATCTCTTACATTGGAGCACTTCTTACATTGGAGCACTTCTTACATTGGAGCATCTCTTACATTGGAGCATCTCTTATATTGGGGCATTTCTTACATTGGAGAATCTCTTACATTGGAGCATCTCTTACATTGGAGCATCTCTTATATTGGGGCATTTCTTACATTGGAGAATCTCTTACATTGGAGCATCTCTTATATTGGAGCATCTCTTACATTGGAGCATCTCTTATATTGGGGCCTACTTGACATCAAGGGTGCCAGATTTTAAGCAAGGAATCATTGATGGCACAGGCAAATAAAACAGTTCAACAGGTTGTAGACATAGGGCATGAATGGATTTATGTGAGACAAGAAAAGCCTAACTACTACCATGTTCTCATCACTGCTGGTAGGGAGTGCAGAGAGAACTGTTGTTCTGACATCAAGTTGTGAGGACACTGAGGATTAACAGAGATAAATTTGTATGCATTATATATAACAAGGGCCGGCTTCGTGGCTTAGAGGTTATGACTTTTCTCCGTAATCTCGTATACACTCATCGGTAACGTGATGACGGTGAGAATCAGCAGTGGTTCGAATCGCATCGGTACCTTACGGGGTATGTGAGCCGGCCGCTCAGAAAGCAATGGCAAACTACTGAGCGTAATCTTGCCAAGAAATCAACATACAGCTGAAAGATGCTGGTGTTGACAGCGATGTCCTGTAAAGGATATGCAAAACACTTTTTTTTTAAAAATATATATATAACAAGATACTTCAAGCTGACCCAGAGTGTAATGAATCAAGGCATCTCAAGCTTTTGTTTTCTTGTTGGTTATCACTTGTGGCAGTAGCGGGACAATATAGCTGCTTTCACAATCAGTACACTTCAGGGACAATCAAGCATTCCTACACTCTGAAGAATAAAACTGCTTCTGAAAGAGACTAAACACATGTGGATGTGTTCCGATGTTTATCACTTTAGAGTCCTGTTAATCAGATAGTTAATCAGTGTGATGTGAACAAGTTTACTGTGAAGAAAGTGATAACAGTTATTTTTTATTGACTATTTGCTGTTAATTATATTTATATGTGATATCTTTTTCAGATTATGAATTGGTGTGGTCTACCATTAAGACAGATGCATCATAAGTCAGACAGGCAGGCTACTGTGTTAATGTTTTTATTCTGGCCCATTTTCTCACCCATCATATTAACATTCTTTTAGCTAACATAAATAAGAGAAACAAAGAGGAGTTTATTTTCTTTTTTGCGCTCACTCACTTCGAACTTTATCGTAGTCCTTACATGCTACTTCCAGTAGCACTGCACTGAATTTTGCATGTGGATTAGCTTTCCCTCTTATCATTGTCCTTCGCCATCAGGCGAACCCACTCCGATTTCAGAGTTAACAAAGAGGAGTAAAGTGAAACATCATAAATCATTCTGTGTTCTTTAAAAATGTCATATTGAATTCTATTTTTTATTTTATGCTAATTTTGTGTAAGTAAAGTATAGGACCCATTTGGAGGCCTATTGAGTATGTGATGCTAACCTAATATGTTGATAGACCAATGAGCACTTGCTGGAGGATGTGGTCAGTACCACGCCGGGCACCTCGACTTCCCAGGATCGCTCCTAATACCCATTCTAGGTGGGTGGAGCTGGGAGCCCAGATGATCCTACTGCTGCCAGTACCTCAGTGTTTGTCTTCTTCTCTACCTAAGATATTCTCAACATTCTTCTCAAAAGCCTCATCTCCACTGCCTCAAGTTTCTTCACCATTTTATTTCTCATTGTCCATCATTCCCACACACACAACTTTTCAGTATGCATGTTTTTGCACTTGTCAATATATTTCTGGGAGTGGATCACAACTGTAAAATAACATTGAATGAAGCCACTTATTGAAAAGTTGTAAATCTGGCAGAAATATCTATAGCATATAACCTGCTCAATATGAAACAGCAAACAATAACACTATAATATTCATTTCTAATGCATGCAACACAATTTGTATATAAATATTGACATGAATAAACAAACATAATAAAAAATTTCTGAAATAATAAGACACTATATTTCCCAAATGACAAATGAACAAGTCCTGGAAAATGTAACACAGCAATAATACTTCATAAAGTAATTACAAAACTGAAGGTTCACATTGCTTAGTCACAGTCTAAGACACAATTTAAAAAAAAAAAGGGTTTTAAAAGGTAAGAAGATTTACTTCATTGCACCAGGTTTTATCCGATACGGCAGTGCAGCATGTCAAAAGTGCTGTACAAAGCACGAACTCTGTAGCTCCAGCGATGACTGCCAGAAGCCTCAGAGAAAATTGCACTCGAACCAAAAAAATGAAGCCTGGAATCAAACCCACAACCTTCGGAGTGTAAGGCAGACAGCATAACCACATTGCCACGGAGAATCTCAACCTAAGACATAAACAAACACCACAGAGAATACTGGAGGGCAAATACCAGGGACAAGAATGGAGTAGACCAATAACAGTTATAAAACAGAGCGTGCACAAAACTATCACAGCAGACATACGTGGAATTAAAGAGAGTGGCACAAGACAGATAACTTTAGATGGATTGATCAGTAAGTTTTACAACCAACTCAAGGACTTAAATACTTGATAATGATTTATTCTAATTTTAACCCAGAAGAGTTGAACAGAATATTACCAATATAAATACAAACTATGTTAGCAGCAAGGCCAAACTAGTTAGGATGATAATTCTATCTCTGTTGTGTTTTGAACCTGGCCACTGTGTTGGTATCAGACGTGTTAGCAAAGTTGATAGCGAACCTCACTGATAATGTTATTAGTACGATCAGGTGGGAGTTTTGTGCCAGGGCTCATCACCTGCAAAAGTGAGAGAAAGATTGATCACCTATTCCTCTGTACATTCAGACCTACAAAGTGTTATGAATGTAGAAATCAAAGTAAAACTATCACATTGTGCTTTATAAGAACTCAGCATTGCAGCCACGAGGGTGCAGGAGGCAGGAGAGCTGGCAAGGGATGGAGACACTTTACGCTGGGTCCTGATGAGAGTGATGATGTGCAATGGGCCTGCTACACAATAATGATGACTCTCCAGTCAGTGGTGCTGCCGTGTTTTACCAGTCATTTAGCTTTATGGACAGAAGAACTATTTACTCGGTGATAGGGTGAGCAAATGGCCAAGGATCTGGAGGTATAATTTCAAACAATGTGTACCACAAAGTATATTTGTTGGTTGGAGGTAAATTAAACAGTTAGCTTGTGCAATGGCTAGGGCATATGGCTAGAAGTCTCCCAGAATATACCAGCAGGAGTGAAATAAAGCTACAATAGTGCGCACAAATTGTTCACTATCATAATCAATCAAGTACCTCGTATGGGAGATCATGTTTCTATGCATCTCACAATCTCTAACATTGTTGTCTTTTCTGTTTCTTTTTCCATTAATTGTTCCAGCTGTTACAACATCTTCTCTTAATGGGGTTTAAAATGTCAGCTGCCTGTTTCTGATGTGATATTTTGTCTTTATGTCTGAGCCCCATCTAAAACATTTAGATTCCTCAATTTGGCTGTCCAGGGCATTTTCTGCATTCATCTATAAAACCACATTTCTGTGACTTTAAGAGATTTTATATTTGGCTGTTTACAAATTGCCCATGACTCACAGCTAAATGTTAACATTAGTTGTATATCTTCTTCTTCTTTGCGTTCATCCGGAGTGATTTTTTCAGATGTGATTGCGGTGTGTCTGGTTAGGCACCCTCGGGTCGAAACCCTCAGGCCAACACATCCGACTTTTAGCGTGCATTTTTGACCAGGTTAGCAATCCTGGGAGACTCTCACTTTTGTGGTACCGTCCACATCTCAGCTGGTCTAGTTGGAACAGTCGAAGACTACACGGTCATCCCTCAAGTGAAGGCTGGGACAGTCCATAGCATTTTCCGCCATCCTGGGTGGCTTCCATAATTGCAGAGCCGGCACATAACGCTCTGGTGCTGGGTTTACCGAGGGAATCGTCACGTCCTGCTCATGGCTGTTTTAATTCCTCACTTCAATATATTGGGCATTTCGCTCGCCCTGGGCCGTTCCTGCACAAACCAGTCAGCTCTGCGGTTGGTTTCCACTAAGCGAGTTTTCGGACATGTGCTTGTCCCTGTACCCATCAGAGCTGTTCCAGGCACGGCGGACATTCGGAAAAATACCTAGTCAGAGCTGTTCCGAACAAGAGCGGCATTCGGAAACTAGGTAGTCAGAGCTGTTCCTAGCACGGGAGACATTCGGACGAGACATTTCACTCGGACGTAAATGCGTAGTGTCAATTTTTAGTTTGCCACCCGTAGGACGACACTTCCGACTTCCGGCGGGCATTTTTTAGTGA
This sequence comes from Cepaea hortensis, assembly GCA_963921405.1. Classification (NCBI taxonomy): domain Eukaryota; kingdom Metazoa; phylum Mollusca; class Gastropoda; order Stylommatophora; family Helicidae; genus Cepaea; species Cepaea hortensis. The sequence continues at coordinate 123,714,092 of OY992882.1, read as the reverse complement.
GGTTAGCCTTCCTCTGGTTTCGAGACACGTTAGACTGTTGTAATGTCACCCACATCTCAGCTGGTCAAGATAGAACGATCAACGATATCGTGGTCTGACCTCAAGGGAAGGCAGGGGCAGACCATGGGCATTATCTCGCTATCCAAGGAGGCTTCCATAATTGCAGAGCCGGCACATATTGCTCTGAGACTGGGCTCACCCAAGGAGTTTCCACGTCCTGCTCATGGCTGCTTTAGTTCCTCACTTCCATGTGTTGGGCATCCCACTTGTCACTGATCGCTCAATCACACACCAGGAGCGGTCAGACTGCGAGTGACATCCACTCGGTAAGCTTTTGCTTGTGACTTCAGACCACGCAATAGGTTCGCTCGCCGTGCGTTCCATTTCGCGTTGATGAGACATTATTCCACTTTTGTCTACACTCTCTATGAGTTAGATACAGACAGTTTCCGTAACCCTTCGACTGGGGCACTTTTCTGACTTTTTTGTACTCGCTCACGAGGTAGGCTACATGTGCTGCCGGCTCAGCACCTTACCTTCGTGCAGCAGTGAACGGGAAACGGCCAGGCCCCTTCATCCGGGAAACTCTCATATCCCCCAGCTGGGAGCCTTCGAACATGTATCAGACCTGAGCATGTAGCTTGCTCAGTATCATGTTTCTATTTTCCAGTAGACGGGTATCAGCCTGGCTCTAGGATCCGAGGGTTTGTGGCTTAGAGGCGTTCAGCCACAGCCCTCGACAGGGAGCCTTAAGAGTTTTGTCCGGACCAAAAAATTCTGCCTTTGTGCACCTCATTTCAATTTTGACTGCTATCCTCAGTCTATGCCTGCAGAGCAGCAGGTTGTGTCTCTCTTAGTCTGGTCCCTATCCCATAAGCTGTCCGATATGTAATTTTTCACCCATCGGCAAGCAAATGGGGTCTATGGGACACGCAAGCTCCCCCACCACGTCAAGGTGGAGACACATCGGGGGAGGGTTGTATATTATATGTAAGAATTTGTTTTCTAACTTCCAATGACAGAGAATTATTGCCCACGATATTCTTCATTCTATAAAAACACTTTTTGCTTGTCCTGTTATACTTTTATTTCAGTGATTCATCTCCCATTTGATGTTATCTGTGCAGCTAATTACTTGAATTTCTTTACCTGCCACAAATGAATACCAATAAATTGAATTTGATATCTCAAATCTTCAGCATGATCCAGCTTGGAAATCGAGACACACAAAATAGTCAAGACTCTGCATTCAGCAGTCACATGATGTCGTCCCAGATTCCAAGTTCTCAGTGCTCAGATTTCTCCCAAATTGCAAGTCAAGATATGTTTTCTCAGAACAACTCTGGCCCACAAGCTGACGTATTATCTGTATGTATCCATAATGATTAGTGATTAGATTTTGTGGGATAGAAATTAACTGTTTAATTGACATGCTGTACATTTATGTTAGTAAACAACTTTAACACTTTACATACAAGAGTTAAATATTATATTTCTGAAGATTGGCATTACAAGTGTGTATAGGCTTTCTTTGCATATTCATGTGGCAGGATCAAGTAGTGCATTTACTATGAACACAAGCAGGTGACAATAAAAGTGTTGTTGATAACAATACTCTAGCAGTGCATTTACTATGAACACAAGCAGGTGACAATGGAAGTCCTTTTTTTTTGGTGCTCACTCTCTTTGAACTCAAGCGTAGTCAATACACACTATTTATAGTAGTGATGGACTGAAGTTTGCATGTGGGTTAACTTTCCCTATTAACAGTGTCCCTCGCCATCAGGCGAACCCACTCCGACTTCAGAGATACTAATCAAGGACTACAGGTCAACATTTTAGTCTAGCTGTCCAATGTAGGGGTTGAGCACCTTACCTCGGCATCAGCACAACAGATGTTTAAGAACACGCCTTCTTATCCATTTGGCATTTTATCTATTTGGCCATGTGGACCTTCATTCTTTGCCTTGATTTTTAGAACTACACCTACACTTCTATACTTGGTGATCCACATTTTGTAGAGTTACACTCATCTTCACACCAGGACATGCGATCATTGTGGCCAATGAAAGGCTGGCTGGCGAATGTTGTGAATAGCTTGGACTGCCAGAGTAACTAACAATGATTGTCTGGAAAAGACTAACGAAAGCAGACCATATATACAATTAAAAGTTAGAGACAAACACCATTGATTAGTCATATAATGAGAAAAGAGGCATTGGAAAACATTGTGATGACTGGAAAGATTAATGGATGAAGAGGTAAAATGAGAGAAATGTTGCAAGATGGACTGAGACAGTGGTTTGGAGGAATATCACCAGCAGGGCAATCCAGAACACCGAAGACTTAGACCCATGGAAAGACATGAACACCTATGCCAGCTGGCATGGCACATGATGAGTGTGTCCTCAAATCTCTACTTCTTTCTTCCACTTCTGAGAGCCAATCAACACCTGTGGATTTGTTTTTGTGCTATATTTACACAATGAAATTCACCCAATGCTTCCATAACTGTACATATAACATCTAGGAGATGAGGCTAATATAAACATTCTTCTTTTGTGTTGTATTTTTTAGCTAAGATGGTTACTTGTTCACACAAGTCTAAAACAGCCACATTTCCTGTTCCCAGAACAATTCTCAACAAGGCATGAAAAGGATGAGCATGTATGAGAAATGGCTAAGCAAGAGATCATTGTTCAGACGTGATCCCCCAAATTCTGGCCCAGTTGAAAACAAACTCAGTCTTCGTGTTGCCACAGGACAGTCACATCCACCGGACAATGCCAAGCACTGCAGCTATGGTGCTACTGACAGTAGCAGCACCTTAACAAGACCACTGATTGACTCCTCACTCAAGGGCTCAGAAAGGTATTTGTTATATTTGTTTGCTTGTTAGCACTGACCGTGTTTTCAGACTAGCCAAGAGTAAATTTCTTGTGGTCATAGGTCTCAGTCTACATGAGACTACCTGTTCACTATGGGTTGCTTCTATGAGGGAGCTGTCAGATACTTACTGACAAATACAAAAAAATAAAGGAAGTTTAGTTGTCTTGAAGCATAGTGGGTATATGGTGCTTGTCTCATTATTTTCTTTTACAGATCAACAGCATTTACTGGGTGATGTGGTCGGTATCATCCAGGCTACCATTACTTTCCTGGTACCAGCTCGCCCTGTGAGCCCAGGCAACTCTTTAAAAATCCCTGCTTCACTGGGAGTTCGAACACATGACCATCAGTCATCTGAATGACACAGAACACTTATGTTAGGCTGTCTCCATCACACTGCCCATGTGTTATGGGGCCTCAAAGTGCAAGTTAAGAATAGTAACAATGTAGACCTTCTAAGCATGTCATAAAAGGCAACTGAAGAAGTTTGGGATCAGACTCGCTAAGTCACATCATTTAAAAAACATCACTCAACACCCAATCAACCAGGAACTGGCCTACCAAGGGCTTGGTATGCATGGTTGTGGGTCTATACTCCACTAGGAGTTTCAAGGGCCGAAAAAGAAAAAGATCTGCATAACACAGAACAGTTATATTATTATATCTGGATTACACATAACAGTTATATTAGTCTGCATTATACAAAACAGTTATATTAGTCTATCTGCATTATACAGAATACACTTCAACAGGAATTTCACCTATGAGACTTTCTTTCTAGCATATGTAAATAACAGCACAGAACATTTGCCTGTCAGTTCACATCTCCTCCTCTGCAGTTGACCTAGCTTTATTGACTTGTGAAGAATAGTCAGTACAGCAGACAGTAGGATGCAGCACACCTTATCAGTGCCAGAGGAGTGGACACAAACATGACTAGTGAATATCTGTGAGGAGAGTACAACATACAGTGTTTTCTCCCTCCAAATATAGCACAACACCAATGATACATTGTTGGTGACCCCTGGTCATGATCTGGCCACAGAACATTGGTTACTTCCTTCTGATATCTTTGTCTCATTGAATAAAAAAGTAGATGTGGATTTGTTTATTCTGTTCCTTATATTCATGGAACATCTTCCATCTGATGTTATTTGTGTCTTTAATTGTTTGAGATCAGATCAGTCAGTGGATATGATCTGATATAACCAGAATTTCATTGTCACTCCACAGAGATTTGCTGAGGCAGGTCACATATGCTATTCACGACTGCAGCAGTGAGGTAAGTCTTGAAGGTTAAGCATGATATTAAGTCAGTTTATACGACTATTTTAACTATTTTTATACATAGCACTATTCTCAACAGAACAAACGCTGACATTTGTGACATCAGATTTATTATTCTTCTCAGCAAACTAAGTGAGAAATGTATCAAATTGTGTGACACATTCAAGGACATTGTTTTTTTTGGCGCTCGCTCGCTTTGAACTTAAGCGTAGTCCAGTCACACTATTAATAGTAGTGATGGACTGAATTTTGCATGTGGGTTAGCTTTCACTATTAACAGTGTTCCTCACCATCAGGTGAACCCACTCTGACTTCAGGGGTACTTGTAATTTACGTCCCCAAGTCAAGGATGACAGGTCAACATTTTAGTCCAGCTGTCCGGTGTAGGGGTTGAACAACTAACCTCGGCATCAGCACACCGGATGTTTAAGAACACCATTCTTATCCATTCAGCCATGCAGACCTGCTATTATAGGAAATCAAAAAACAACAAAAATAAGCATGAATAAATATCATCTCTTCTACTTTTATATGCCATTGGAGCATAGGGCCTCAAGCAACCCACAGCAAGCCATCCTATCCTTTACTGTCTCTTTCACTTACCCTCTTGTCTCCTGATTTCAGTGTGCTGATGGCAAGTAGTGAATACAGCCCTTACACCGATCAAGTTGCACTAAAATGTTGACTTCTCATCCTTGACTTGGGGACGTAAATTACAAGTACCTCAAAAGTAAGAGTGGGTTTGCCTGATGTTGAGGGACACTGGTAATAGGGAAGACTAGCTTACACACAAATGTCAGTCCAGCATGGATTATGCTCAAGTTCAAGCAAGTGAAAAAGATTTGTAAGATTGGGGAAATATCCCCTCATCTGTTCTCAGAATTTAGATTGTTCATATTTTTCTTGTATTGGCTACACTATCAGAATGAAATATTGTTGACCAGAGGGAAAAACATGTGCAGCATTCAAAGTATTGTGCTTTTGAAACATGTAATGAGTCATTTGCTTCAGCTGCACACTGAAATCTGCATTGACTGATGAATGAATACATCCCAGGCTTGTTATCACCAAAGGCAGTTTCATGTAGAGTAGTAAGTGTCTCCACAATCACTGCACCACAGGAATCCGCAGTGCACTTCCATTGTGGCACATCAGCAGCAGTGCACTTCCATTGTGGCACATCAGCAGCAGTGCACTTCCATTGTGGCACATCATGAGGGCCTGTAACAAGTACCATCAGTCCATCAGTTTCATGTTGTCGTCCACAGATGAAGTCAGCTCTGTGTGCTGTGAAAGACAAACTGGATAACGTCACAGAGATGACCAATGATCAGCTGGCACAAACCTTGACGTCCTGTAAGTAAGACTGTAGCAAGCATGTTAGCAAAGTTGATAGGGAACTGACTTATAGTGTCATGAGCACGGTTGGACAAGGGTTAAACACCTGGGCTCATTACCCGCTAAAGTGAGGAAAAGATTGGTCACCTATCCCACCATGCATTCAGGCCTGCAAATATGATGGCCCCATCATGACTAGACCCATGGCGGGAAGCTGCTGAGAGACATATGTTAATGTCATGTTGAGTAAGACTGTATTTAATTCAGACTTCCATGTTGTTGTCTTAAACGCACACACTGTCAATGTCTAGCTCCAGCTAATACCAAGGAGACAAACAGTGATCTTTGGTCTCATCATGGGGAGGGAGACACTGGACAACATTGTGATACTGGAAGGATCAGGGGGTGCACAGGCAGACTGAGAGAACTGATGCTGGTAGGACTGAGACACTGGCATGGGGGAGTATCATCAGCAGGGCGATAAGAGCCGAGATCTGTGCAGATGCATGATTGCCTATGCCAGTTGGCAGGACTCGTGATGATAATGCTGTTTGTTTCTTTCATATAGTTGTATATAATGACCTATTTTCATTAGTCTCTTATAAGCAATTGTTGTTAGTACCCTGGCAGTCCAAGTTTTTCACAGCATTCATCTCAGGAACCACATCTCCATTGCTTCCAAGTGCTTCCTAATTTGTTTGTTCACATTCTGTGATTCACTGCCATACAGCAAAACAGGATCCATATAACATTTTAATGCTCTTTTTTAACATTCAGTAACAGTGACTTATTGCTGAAGATACTTTTCATCTTCTGAAATACAGCTTTTGCTTGGCCTATTTTGCTCTTAATCTCTATGAAATGCTAGTTAAATTAATGTTAGAAGAAGGTAAGTCTAAAAGTTAGAGATTTTTAGTAGTATTTTGTCCCAGAAGATTTAGGAATACCTTTATACATTTATTTTTTAAGTTAGTTGTATTTTATTATACATGACATGTATCACGAAGTTCTTGATGATAAGTGCGTGATATGGTCATTGTTTAGGTAACGATACTCCTGGTGTGTCAATTGAGCTATCTAACTGTCTTACAATATAACTCACCCCTGCAGTGCACATTCACCAGTCATTAAACAAGATTGCGTTGGCGCACATAATCCTTTATTGCAGAAAGAACACGGACAAACGGAACATATTTATATATCCAGAAACACTCTAATCCATAGAATATCCATATCCCCTCTGCCGTGCGTCCACCTTGACGAGGTAGAGGGGCTTGAGCGTTCCAATGACCCCAAGAGCTATGCCGACGGTAGCACAGCTACTGGTAGGGTCACCCATGTCGGACAGGTCAAGGGAGAGGGACCAGACGAAGTGACGCACAAACCTGCTGCCTTGTAGGTAGACTGGGGACAGTCAAAGGCTAGGGAAAGCATCCCGAACAAATGCTTGTCGAAATCGGATGTACTGAGCCACAGGCTTGACAAAGAAGTGCAACGTAACTTTATCATTTCATGATGCCACAGATGAAAATTAATCGTTATGGTGCTAATCCCGTGAAGTCCCATCAGGCGGTGATAGTGCCGGGCCCCCTGCCTCGAGGGGGTCCACCCATGACTACTGGTGGTCACCTTCCCCTGTGCTGTGGAGTCAAGGCACAGAGGAGTAGGTTAAGAGCTATTGACCAAACACCCCGGACACTCAACATACTACAATGGAATGCAGAAGGAGTTTATAACAAGAAAGCCTCCCTAACACAGCGTCTTCATAAAGATAGAATAGATGTGGCATGCATTCAAGAGACACACCTCAACGCCAATCGCACATTTTCAGTCGAGGGATATCAGGCCACACGTTTCGACCGCGAAGGACACAAAGGAGGAGTTGTAATACTTACACGAACTACAATACCTTGCAGCGAAGTATCTGTGATCTCTGACAACCAAACGGAAATTATAGGTGTTGATATAATGATAAAGGACGTGAAAATAAGAATTTACAATCTATATAGCCCGGCAGATAAGGATCTTACACTCTCAAACATGGAAATAACTGACACAAATTGCATTGTTGTCGGAGACTTTAATAGCCGTTCAGAAAGATGGGGATACCCAGATACTGACAAAAGAGGAGATGAAGTGGAGGACTGGGAAATAGACTCAAATCTCCATCTACTTAACAAAGCGGATGACACACCGAGCTTCTACTCCAGAAGATGGATTACCACTTCTACTCCAGACTTAGCTTTCTGCACAGGAGACATCCTCCACAAAATTGATCGCCATGTGCTGGACCAATTAGCAGGTAGTGACCACAGACCAATCAAGCTTGTAATAAATATGGAGTATGTTCCACAGGAGCAAAAGCCTTTGCCCCGTTGGAATTACAAACGAGCAGATTGGGACAGATTTGCCATACTAACAGACAAATATTGTGAAAACGTAAATACACGATATGGCAACATGAAGCAAATGGTGGAAAGTCTAAACAGAGCAATAATACAGGCGGCCACTGAGTCTATTCCAAGAGGAGCAAGGAAAAATTACAAACCATACTGGACTGAAGAACTACAATTTTTGGAGGACAAAGTTGAAGATGCTAGGAAGACCGCAGAGAGAGAACAAACAACTGAAGCGAACATCTCTCTCAAAGCCATCTCAGCAAAATATAAAAGAACAGTAAATCAAACAACAAGAGATTGTTGGAGGAAAAAAACAGAAAACCTGAATTTTGACAGGGATGGAAACAAACTATGGAAACTAGTGAAAGCCATGAACAATGAAGGACCTAGAAACAAACAAATAACAATTAAACAAGGAAATGCCTTGCTTACAGGAAAAAAGGCTGCAAATGCACTAATGGAACACTATGCCAGTGCAAACCACATTGATATTACAGCCGAACAGAAGAAAGCAATCAAAGATAAACAGATACATCATACATATACAGAGACAGCAGCAGAATATATGATGGCAAATCTAACAATGGAAGAAATGGAACAGGCAATGAATACCCTAAAAAAGAAGACATCACCAGGAAAGGATGGAATCACAAATGAAATGCTAATAGGACTAGGCACTAAGGCAAAAAAGAAACTACTAGCAGTCCTAAATTACAGCTGGAAGAGGGGAATAGTCCCACAGGCATGGAAGGAAGCTATACTAATACCAGTCCCAAAGAAAGGAAAAGACCTGGAAGAACCAAATGGCTATCGACCTATCAGTCTTCTTAGCTGTGTAGGAAAATTAATGGAACGCATTATCAATGGCAGGCTAACATGGCATCTGGAAGAAAACCAACTCTTAACACCTCACCAAGCAGGATTCAGAAAGTACAGATCTACTGAAGATCAAATAACCTATATAGCTCAGGAAATAGAGGATGCCTTCCAAGAGAAAAAGCACACACTAGCAGTCTGGATAGATTTAGAAAAAGCATTTGATAAAGTATGGAAGGAAGGACTGAAAGTAAAACTGCAAAAAATGCATGTTTGCGGGAAAATGTACAAATGGATCAGCCACTACCTTGAGAACAGAACTGCCAGGACAAAAGTACAAGGACAAACCAGCAAAATGATGCTGTTGGAGCAAGGTGTCCCCCAAGGAGGAGTTCTTTCACCAACATTATTCCTAGCATATATAAACGACATCACGGAAAATTTTCCAGCCAGAGTACACACATCATCCTTTGCAGATGACCTAGCCATATGGACATCTGAAGAATATATTAGTACAGCTAACAGCAGAATACAGCAAGCCCTATTAGCGCTAGAGGACTGGTCAAAATCATGGCTAGTGAAGATAAGTGAGGAGAAAACAACATGCACAGTGTTCTCCCTCTCGACTAAAACTCAGCAACCTAAGCTGGTATTGAATGGAAAAATATTGCGCCATGAAGAAAATCCAAACTATCTAGGAGTCACCTTTGATCGTCGCCTGACATGGAAGACACAGGTTGAGAAAAATCAAACAAGAGCAAGGCAAAGAATGGCAATCATGAAAAAGCTTGCTGGTACAACATGGGGAGCAGATGAGAAAGTTCTCAAGAAGTTATATACTGGACGGGTGAGGCCAGTACTGGAATATGGCATTGCAGCTTGGGCAACAGCAGCTAAGTCAAACTTTAACAAAATAAGTAGAGTCCAAAATCAAGGAATGCGAATCATAACTGGAAGCCTGAAGACAACGCCTATTAATGAATTAGAAAAGATCACTTGTTTACAACCAATGCAGGATAGAAGAGATAGCAGAGCCCAGCAACAAGCAGAAAAATTTAGAAGATTGACAGACCACCCTATGTACAACAGATTTAATGGTTTTGGAAAGGGAAGACTGAAGCGTAGCAACTTTGTAGAAACTGCAAAACGAAGGATTAGGTCAGATCCTATTCTTAACATATCAACAGTCAAGCCCATACACAATGCACACAAGTTCCCAGCTTGGAGACAGCAGCAACTGCCTGAGATGATAGAAAACATTCCTGGTATTGAGAAAAAGAACACTCAGCATGAAACCGAAAGAAGAGAAATAACCCTAAACTACATAAAAGAACATTACCCAAGCAGGAATTGGACCCATGCATATACAGATGGATCAGCCAAAAATTCAATAGAGAATGGAGGAGGAGGAATTCTCCTAAATTTAAAAAATGGAGCGAAAAAAACACATTCAATGGCAACTGGAAAATTTTCAAGTAACTTCAAAGCGGAGGTAGAGGCTCTGAAAACTGCAGCAGAAATGCTCCTGATGGAGGAAAATAAAGAGAAGCAAATAGCTATCTTCACAGATGCAAAGTCAGCTGTCTCAATACTGAAGAGCAATAACAGCACAGAACTAACTGACCTAAGAGCAGCACTCCATGGTCTATGCCAGAAATCCAAAAAAGTTGTAATACAGTGGATCCCATCACATTGCAGTATACCTGGAAACGAAGAGGCTGACAGACTGGCAAAAGAGGGCGGACGACTACCACAGCCTGACATAGACATAACCTATAATGAGGCAAAGAGGTTGATAAAAAGCACTTATAGAACCAAATGGGAATCAGAGCATCCAGGCCATCAGAAGGATGATGCATATTACAAACTCGACCGAAGAGAACAAGTAGCAATCTTCAGACTCCGCACAGGACATAACAGGCTGAAATACCACTTGTTCAATAAACTAAAGATAGGAGATACCGATGAATGTAATTGTAGAACTGGAAAAATGACAGCAAAACATTTGCTGCAGGATTGCCCAACGTATGCAGAACAGAGAAAGATATTTTGGCCCACACCTGCTTCATTTGAGGACAAGCTCTATGGAGATATCAACAAGCTAAAGTTGACCGCAGATTACTTTAACTATATACAGGTTGACATTTAAAGGTGCATGAAGACCCAGAGGCATGAAATGGAATATTGCTTGGATAGCAAATCCATTACCTGGAAAGTCCAAATCAAAAGCCCATTGTGTGGGCTTCATAAAAGGTGGAAAAGTGTCCTAGTGGCACGAAATGGAATATTGCTTGGATAGCAAATCCATTACGTGGAAAGTCTGAATCAAAAGCCCACTGTGTGGATGTCATCTGCAGACTGCATACTTCTGGTTTCCGGAAGAACAGCCTATGGTGAACGGAAGGCCCAATATACGGAAGTGAGGCTAAGCAGCCATGTGCAGGACGTGACGATTCCTTGGGTGAGCCCAGTACCAGAGCGCTATGTATCGGCTCTGCAAGTATGGAAGCCTCCTTGGATGGCGGGGAATGCCCATGGTCTGCCCCTGCCTTCCCTTGAGGGCTGACCAGGATCTTTGGCTGTTCTATATGGACCAGCTGGGATGGGGGATAACACCACAACAGTGAGAGTCAAACGTCCTAAGAAACCCCCGGGAAGGTTAACCCGGTCAACAAATGCCCGCAGAAGTCGGATGTGTCGGCCTAACGGCGCAAGAACGCAGCTCTGCTGTAAACAGGCACAACGCAATCACATCCGAAAAAAAACTCCGGATGAACGAAGAAGAAGAAGAATATCCATATCCTCCTCACAACTTAACACGCACACATCACGGTCTTCTCACGGCCTGCTTAATCTCAAATCCACAAGACAGGTAATCCAGCTCCTATCCACAGCTGGACCTCACACAATACACCCACACAATGGGTCTAGTCTCCACTAACTATCCAACCCACTCTGGGTGCAGGCCTCCATTAACTATCCAACCCCCACTGGGTTTTAGGCCTGCATTCACAACAGGGAGAACAACACTACACAAGATCTGACCGCAGTCAGTCTAAACTCCCACGTATTAGCCCACCGATCCGCTCGGCGCCAAAACATCCACTGTCCAGAAGTCCCCTGACTTCACACGAACCGAACCTCAGTCGGTCTCAGCCGTAACTCCCCAGTCAAAGTTTTCCACTGTCTTTTAACCCTGCTGTGTAGCCCCTCCCTGGGCTCCCCACAACCTTGCATCCCAGCCTAAAACTGTCTCTCTCCCCATCCACCCTGGGGGTCTCCACTCACCCTCACCATTATTTCTCATGGCTGGTTGTTTTTCTCGTAGTCCCGCTACAAAGGTCACTCATCTCAATGTCAACATGTTTTTAAAAAAAAAACCAAAACACATACCTTCTGAAAACATATTAGAAGAAAAAGTATAAAATAAATATGTAAGACAAAGGCTAAGCGTACATGTCAGAGGGAAGATAACATGAAAAGATGGAATGACAACAAGATATTAGACTGTACCATCACATTGAGATACAGACAATGTCAAAGGTCCACTGCAGCTGACCATCCGTGAGAAGACTGCAGCTGATCCCAGTTTATTTAGTCTAGGAGAATTACAAAATAGCATGATTGTGATGTGTGTTTTGTTCATGAATGTTGCAGTTCTAGAGGACATTTGGAAACATCAAGAGAAGCTGCAGCATTTATTCCAAGATCAAGACAAGAACAAGTCTGTTGTTGCTGAGCTTGAGGTCAAGTTAGCAAAGGTTGGCACAGATTTTTATAGCAAATGTATTTCTCTGTCCTGTTCTAGTTAAATGGCCTGAGTTTCTCAAAGCCCCTGGCAGGCTTGGCGTGTCACAGAGAAGAGATTATATTAACTCTTTGTGTACTTACTCTTTGTTGCCTGCTCATTTTAAGCGTGTGACTTCTAGTGACAATAGTGACAATAGAAGTAATGAAGTACGTTACTGTATGTCTTAGGGCAAGATTGTATAAATACCAAACTTGTCTTTATTTTCTCTATCCTACTGCTGTGACAAATTTGTTGCGAACATCAATGACTGTATAACCAGCTTTTGCCATATGATTGTCTTATGCTACCAATTGCTAACCGTCATTAGTTTGTGTTGTTATAATAAAATTCATTTTAAACCATTAAGGATTCGCTTATATAAAAAATACAGATAAATAAATGTTCGCTGCAAAAGCTGTTTGTTAATAATGTGACCAGAGTTTACTGAATAATTGCTGAATCACTATTGACTTGATTGGCTCAAGTACTTTATTGGCTGTGTGCCCAGGCTAGTGGGTTGAAACCACATCATATGATCATCAAGTTTCAGCAGTTCATAGACATAGGTAAACATAGTGTACTGTGGGTTGGGGGAGAATGGCAGCTGGTAACCTCATGTTACACAATGTGATGAAGGCAACAGAAGGTTCTAGTATTCTTGTTGTTTGTTACTTCACATTTACCATTTACGGAGGAGTAGGTAGTTAATGATTCAGGGTTTTAGACTGAAACCTTACAACAGACGATAAACTTGTATTTGGTTGCTTGGTCAGTTCTTGAGTCTGCTAGAAAACTTGGTTTCTTCTTCTTCTTCTTCTTCTGTGTTCATCCGGAGTTTTTTTTTGGACGTGATTGTGTTGTGTCTGTTTACAGCAGAGCTACCTTCTTGCGCCGTTAGGCCAAAACATCCGACTTCTGCGGGCATTTGTTGACCGGGTTAACCTTCCCAGGGGAAGACTTGATTTTAACTCTTAAGTCTGATGCACAGGCATTCAGGTGCTTGGAGTAATCCAACTCTGACGTTACTGCAGTGGGAACACGCTGATATGTACTTCATCTCCCTTAAGAGATGATGAAAACTACATGTCCACATCTAGTTCCAGTGGTTACACATGCCTCTGTTTCATCCACTAGCATGACCCTTCCTAGTGCCTAACTGAATTCCTAAAAAGGACTTATCCATTAGAGTGAGGTTGGTGTAGAGACTGTCCTCTGAAGCACCATCTTAAAAGGGACCTTGTTGCAGTGTTCTCTTTCCCCTCTCCAAGCTCAGAACCCAACAGGATGTGCAAGACCAGTACTGGGAGTTTAAACCTGCAGAGAGACATATTAGAATGCCACCAGGTCATGGTTCAGTACAGCACACACAGACCAGCTGGGATTAGGCCTCGGTTGGTCATGGTTCCTCAATGAGTTGTAGATATTTCCTTGGCAAGAGACTCCATCCCAATGCCCAGGGGAATTTGATCATGTGAAACATGGACCTAACATCATATACCAACCTGCCACAGTGACATGTCAATGTTGTGTGACTGACTTTCTGTGTGTCATGTTTGTGTTACAGAAGGAGTCTCAGATTGCTGCACTAGAAGACCAGCTGGCACAGGCCAGGAAGGACAGAACACCACGATTTGCCAAAGCTGTCAGGTGTGAAATGCAGTCCCCTCAGCTGTTACTGCAGCGCAAGCTAGAGGTAGGCATAGTCCACTCATTTGCATGAGACAAGTGTATACATCATAGTTAGTTAGGTAGTCGACAGATCATCCTCATTGCACATCAAAGCATTCAGTCCATAAGTGCTCGGATCCCATCCTCAGCAAGTCCCGCAGCGTGTAGCGGCTCACGACACCAGTTCTGTGTTGGTTTATTACTCTTCTTTGGCTTCCTGCGTAGTGTTCCTGTTTGGCCACACCTCTTTTAACTTGCTGTTCTCGCAGCCTGACCATGGTTGTAGATTCCCAGTCATCGCTTGGTTCTCGTAAATGACTTCTCGTAGAGCATTCAGAATGTCAGCCTGGTACATCATACTTACATGTTTATAAATAGGATCATGTCTGGGATACTGAAACACTTTAGCCATATTAAACCTCACAGTGGCTTGGAGAGTACAGTGATGGAAGGCCTGGAAGGAGAGATAGGAGTAGACCAACCTATGTCAAAGTAGACACATGACATTAAAGACACCCTGGAGATGACACTGAATGAGACAGGGGAACTGGTACATGATCGAGAGTCTAATGGTGAGCTGTGATGAGAGCTCATTCTATACAGAACCTTCTACATGATGATGTTAAGGTTTACCAAGGTTTAACCCTACCAGATCTGAGGCCCTGAACCTAACTGTCCCCTATACCTGGGCTCCTGAGTATTAAAGAGAAAAAACCAACATGATGTAGAAAAATGTTAGTTACATGCAAACAAGTGGTTAGAATAAGATGTAACTTGGAGACATTGTAGAAAATAGGTCTACCTTTCATCTAGCGCCAATATTCCACCTTTCAGAGTCTGAATCATCCAAAGTATTGATCACCTGTTGGACTGAAAATCCTAGACCTACTTCGCTTTCTTGTTGAAGTGCTTGGTTCATCAGCTGCTTGCTTCATTGTGAATTTTCAGAATTTTGTCACGTTAAACCACACAAAGTCAATTCAAACATATGGAACAGACATTTGCAATGGCTAACCATGAGGTTTGACCACGATTGGTTGGTTATTTTTAGTTTGTGACACATTTTTTTCACGTACTAGGCAAAGTACCGAAAATTAGATACAGCGGAAATTACTGACAAATCTGTACAGCGGTCTGGTAGAGTTAAAGGGCTATTCCAAACTCATACCCCAACTAGATTGTAAAATAACCTTGTTACAATAACAGCCTGGCTTATTGGCTGGAGCAGTCAGTTCTGTGATATATTACATCACATAAACTAGGGGTTAGCATGGCCAAATGAATCAGAGAGCTCGCTCTTAAACATCCGGTGTGCTAATGCTGAGGTAGTGGGTTCAACTCCTACACCGGTCAGTTGGACTAAAATGTTGACTTCTCGTTTTTGACTTAGGGGCGTAAATTACAAGTACCTCTGAAGTCAGAGTGGGTTTGCCTGATAGTGAGGGACACTGGTAATAGGGAAAGCTAGCCCACATGCAAAACCAGTACACTAGGAATAGTAACTGGTATGGACTACTCTTGAGTTCAAAGTGAGCGCATGCACACATGCACACACGCTCACAAAATCACCTCAACTGTGCTAATTGCTGACCAGTAACAATCATCAGCATCAGTTCTGTGTTATCTTTCTGTACAGTGAAACAAATAGGTTTATGTAGATTCTGCAAATGAAAGATGGACACAGTGTACACACCTTACAATTAACTCAGGTCAGTTGAACATAAATCATCGTGGGAAAATTAATAAATAATGATAATAAAACAACATTAAGCAAATGACTGGCACCTTGCCGTCTTGACAGACAATAGTTTGTAAAATGGAGTTATACCTCTCCATAACACAAAGCCTGGGCTGAATTTAAAGATCATGTGTTGCCCATGCAGCATGATCCTTCTCTTGGCCTGTCTAGTTTACTTCAGAGGAAAGGTAACACCAATATGTCTGGAATAAGACAAGATGCAGAAGCTGCCGGATAAGCAAAGCAATACTCTGTTTGCCTGTCGGAGCTTCCATACTAGACCAGTTGCCGACCAAGGCTTAGGGACTGGTCTGACCTGCCATGACATTTAGTCTTTAGGTTGCATTTCCTCGCACTAAGGTAAGGCTTGTACCCTCCCAATCACACACCTCTGCCCAAAGTTGTTGACACAATGTGGGGGTATCGGGTTTGGTGAGCACCTCGCAACATTCGGCACTAACAGAAAGCAGGTAGTACCGTCATATCTGTCTTAAAATCACTCAAATATGTAATAAATAAAATAAGCTAAACCACAACACACAAATCCAACATTTCTATGCTAGTGATCTTCTTCAGGAACAGCACAAACAGGGCTACAAGAAACATTATCATTGTAATAAAAACACAATACAAATGCTACAAAATATAAGTGAGGAATAATAATGGGTGAGTACGTAACTTCAATGTACAAGAAAGGTGTGCAGGCGTTAAGATGTTTTTATGCCAAGTGAGGAATGACATGGCGAAAGGGTTTATGGACGCAGTTCGTAGTCCTGCATACCACATTCGAAACACAGCTGTGGGCGATTTGGCAGCAGACTGCCTTGTGTTGAATTTTTATGAAATGGTATTGGTGCCAGTTGTTCAGAAAGCAATGGCAAACTACAGAACGTTATCTTGCCCAGGAATCACGAACAGCTAAAAATGCTGAGGTTGACTGCTATGCCCTGTAAAGGATATGTAACTAACTGAAAGAAAGAGGAAATGTGAATCCAGAAATCTGGGCACAGTCTAACCGAGGCAGGCAGTTACATATGGAAATATGGTCACTATGATATGGATGGGAGTCAACAGAGTTCCACAGTGGCATCTGTAGCAGTACTTATTCCAACTGGATAGACACATCTTAAAGTATTGATTTTGTAGGCCTGAATGTACGGAGGAATAGGTCGAATAGGCCTTTTATTCACTTAGCAGACAGACGCGCCCATGGCATTATCAGCTTAACCTCTTAATGATTACATCAAAGCAATTGCTTTCTGGTGAATAACTAAACTGAAATCCCTGATGACATATGTAAACAGAATTATATAATATGGTTCGTTCTTAACACCCGGATTTTAAACAATACTACAACAAAGTTGATACTTAAAGATAAGTAATGTTATTGTGTTGGTTATATTGTCCTCAGTTAGAGGTTTCATAGAACAAGTTGTATATGTTATACATTGCATCCTTTATAACTGAAGTGTATGTGACATATGTTTCATACATTAAATATTGACAGGAAATCCTTGAGTGGACCAAGGACATGAAAGACCAACAGAATCAACACTTGAATGAGTACCTACAAAGTGTGGAAGCACATTGCAAGCAACATCTCAACAAGGCTCCATCCCATGAGGCAGACAAAAGGTCCATCATCACACACAGAAGACAGTTTTTGTAGCTGTATTTTAGATCAGTTTCAAATTTGTTAAGCAATTGTGTTCATGCTTGCTTGTATCCTTGCTGATAGTTTTTTTTTAAATTTATTCATTTAATGACATCTCTAAGATGAACTGTTTCCACACATCCCAAGTGGGGTAGAAGTTTCCTTTTAACCTTTCATTAAATATCCCACAGGCCTCACTTTGGATTAGGGTTGTGAAATTATATGATACATTTAAATAAGACTGTAAGGCATTTCTATACCCCAGGGTATCAATTGGGGAACCCGTTGAGACCGCTGAGACAGTTACATAAATGAACACACACATAGTATTGTTTGGCGCTCACAGAAGGAGCAGAAGGAAGCAGAGACTAAAGGACGCACTAGACAACATAAAATTTGAAAGCTATAGTTACCGACCGGGATTCGAACCTGTCACCTCCGAATGGCGGCAGCGCCTCGCTGCAGGAACAAGTGTACTTCGATGCATGACCAACCAGACACTCAAAAACTAAGTGTCTTCATTAGTCATGTCTATCATACACATGAACCTACAACTATGGAATACGGACAGAATTTGTATCAAACCATTGAGATCTCCCCCGATGTGTCTCCACCTTGCCGTGGTGGGGGAGCTTGCGTGTCCCGTCGACCCCATGTGCTTGCCGATGGATGAAAACTATATATCGGACAGCTCTTGGGATAGGGACCAGACTAAGAGAGACACAACCTGCTGCTCTGCAGGTAGACTGAGGATAACAGTCGAAAGATTAAATCAGGTACACGAAGGCAGAAGACCTTGGTCCGGACAAAACTATAAGGCTCTCTGTCAAGGGCTGTGGCTGAAGCCACAAACCCGCGGATCTGAGAGCCGGGCCGATACACACCTACCGATAAATAGAGGTACTGAGCACGCTACATGCCCAGTTCTGATACTTGTTTGAAGGCTCTCAGCTGGGGGATATGACGGATTCTCGGATGAGAGGGCCTGGCCGTTTCTCGCTCACAGCTGCACGAAGGTAAGGTGCTGAGCTGGCAGCACATGTAGCCTACCTCGTGAGGGAGAATAAAAATGCAGAAAGTGTCCCAGTCGAATGAAATGGCTACGAAAACTGTCTGTATCTAACACATAGAGTGTAGATAAAAGTGAAAAAACGTCTCAATAACACAAACTGGAACGCACGGCTAGCGAATCCATTGCGTGGTCCGAAGTCAAAAGCAAAAGCTTACCGAGTGGATGTCGCCCGCAGTCTGACCATTCCTGGTGTGTGCTTGAGCGACCAGTAAGTAACAAGCGAGATGCCCAACACATGGAAGTGAGGAACTAAAGCAGCCATGAGCAGGACGTCGCAACTCCTTGGGTGAGCCCAGTCTCAGAGCAATATGTGCCGGCTCTGCAATTATGGAAGCCTCCTTGGATAGGCCCATGGTCTGCCCATGCCTTCCCTTGAGGGTTAATCGTGATGTCGATGATCGTTCTGTCTTGACCAGCTGAGATGTGGGCGACATCACAACAAAAAGTCTAACGTGCCTCGAAACCCAAGGAAGCTAACCTCATTAAAAAAATGCCTGCTGAAGCCGGAAGTGCCGTCCTACGGGTGGCAAACTAAAAATTGGCACTACGCATTTACGTCCGAGTGAAATGTCTCGTCCCAATGTCTCTCGTGCTAGGAACAGCTCTGACTACCTAGTTTCCGAATGCCGCTCTTGTTCGGAACAGCTCTGACTAGGTAGTTTTCCGAATGTCTGCCGCGCCTGGAACAGCTCTGACGGGCGCAACGACAAGCACATGTCCGAAAACTCGCTGAGTGGATACCGTTTGCAGACCTGTCTTGTTTTGTGCGGGAACGGCCCGGGGCGAACGAAAAGCCCAATATATTGAAGTGAGGAATTAAAGCAGCCATGAGCAGGATGTGACGAATCCCTTGGTGAGCCCAGTACCAGGGCGCTATGTGTCGGCCTTGCAACTATGGAAGCAACCTTGGATGGCGGAAAATGCTATGGACTGTCCCTTCCTTCTCTTGAGGGATGACCGAAGTCCTCGACTGTTCCGACTTGACCAGCTGAGATGTGGACGGTACCACAAAAGTGAGAGTCTCCCAGGAATGCTAACCTGGTCAAAAATGCACGCATAAGCTGGATGTGCCTAACGCACACCGCAATGACATCTGAAAAAACACTCCGGATAAACGAAAAGAAGAAGAAGAAACCATTGAGATAGCACCATAGGTCTCATAATTTATATTAAACCAGGGTAGATGAGTAAAGATAAAACATCGTAAGGTTTCTCTATGCTCCAGAGAAGACGAGGAAAGATAAAACAAGAAAATAAGGTGCCTCTACACCCCAGGGTAGAAGTGAAAAGAAAAGACAGTAAGGGTCTTCTATGCTTTAGGGTAGATGATAAGACAAGACTATAAGGTACCTCTACATCCCAGACGAAGTGAAAAGATAAAACAAGACTGTAAGGTACCTCTATATTTAGAGTAGACAAGGAACAATAAATCATGAAAGTAATATAGTTCTACACCATAGGGGGCTTCCATCTACACAGTAAGGGGACATAGCATGAGTTTATGGGGACTGTCTTCTTCTTGAGAGATAAATGGAAGAAGACAAAAGGAGAATAAGACATGCCATAAGGCATGCTGGAGAGATGGTTCTAGGACAATATTGTGGATAAGCAAACGTCATTTGTGTGCTAGAATGATCTGTATTACTCAACCATAATGCCATGTACATTCTCAGGACACTGTTAGAGAGTGCTTAAAATACATACTCGTTCACTGCTGAACATCTGGCCTGAGTAAAAGTGAAAGGCAAACAGTGCAACAGGAAATAACAGTAAACATGGGGGAATGACAGGTCCTGAACCAGGAATCTGCTCTGAGTCTGTGATGTGATAGGGCCATCACATTTGGTGGGACTGAGTGCACGTAGGAATAGGTGGTCAGTCTCTCCCACACTTATCGAGATGACAGACACAGATGCTGAACACTTGTCCGACCACGCTCATGACATCATCAGCATAGCTCCCTATCAACTAGGCTAGCGTGATCCATGGGAAGATGAGATCAGATGATGAACTAGACAGGGGATACCAGACTTGACCATGATGGCAAATAGAGAGAAATGGCTGGAGATGCTTGCAGCAGCAGACCTTCAGGTGTAACTGATCTTCACTTGACCTTGGTTTCATATATTTTCTGACTAGAGAACTCTTCCTGTTTGTTTCTGAACATAACCTTTTCTTCAACAGGACACGCATTATCATAAAATATGCTGTGATGTGAGATTTGTTGTAAATGCTGTCTTGTTATTTAATGATCAATTTATCCACATTGGCAGAATGTTAGCAGAGCTGAGGAAGGTGCCAGACAAACTGGAATGCAAACAGAGAGAACTTTATTCTCAGTTAACTGATGATATCAAGAACTGCCTTCTCCTCTACAAAGGTGACTTTGAAGATACAATGAAGCATTTAATCAGGCAGTACTGTAATCAGCTCATCTATGGTCCTGAGGAGAGCACATCTGTACCCAGGAGTGGCATTCTGAATCTGTTCAAGTAAGACCTTGTTATGATTTATGCTTGTGGGTGATCAAGCCCGCAGGTGGTTGATCATTGTTTACATTTCTCATCTCTCTGATGTGTCCATTATTGTGGTAGTGGAGGTGGAGAGTCTTCATGACTCCAAGAGCTGTGCCAGTGGTAGTGTTGCTATAAAGGCAACAGCATCTTTTAATGAACGTGAATAGATTTAAAATTCAACAGCTGTCAGCTGGATGTTATTTATATCCTCATTGAATCTATCCTGGAATGGAGTCAGCCTAATTCAAAATGTCATCAGCTCTTTCTGCCCCCAGCAATGCCTGGAGTGTCTTTTGGTTATTGTCCATGAATATCAACCATTGGTTATTACATTGTCTGACTTTTTAGCTTTAGTCAGAGTTAATCCATTTACTGTGGGTGCTCTAGTAACTCTTGTGCAGCTGTGAAATATTCTGAGACAAGATTTCATCACCCTATGTTGAGCACTGTGTTATCTACTGAGAAATCTTCTGAGACCAAAAGAGTTCATCACTCTGTTTTGAGCACTTTTGTAACAAATGTTAACTGAAATTTTGTCACTTCCTGATGTTCTCTTTGCTTCTGTGGCACTGTGAACACCAAGTTCTCTCCCCTACTTGTTTTCTTTTCAGTGTGAATTGTGTTAGTTTTCATCAGATTTCTCTCTTCCACATGTTAAATTTTCATTATCCCTGGGAAGGTTAACCCGGTCAACAAATGCCTGCAGAAGTCTGATGTGTTGGCTTAACGGCGCAAGACCGCAGCTCTGCTGTAAACAGGCACAGCGCAATCACATCCAAAAAACTCTCAGGATGAATGAAAAAGAAGAAGAAATTTTCATTGTGAATTACTTGTGTTAGTTGTCATCTGAGTTTTAGAGAGAAAACTTTACTGAAGTTTACTATCATTTTAATTTCTTCAAAAACATTTTTATAAGATTTGTACACTAATGTAAGTTATTTTAGAATATGTGGATCATGTTTTGCACCTTATTTCCAAGAATAACATAAGTTTGCAAATTTTACAGACAATATCTGTCACTTTGTATTTCATGAATTCAGGACACAGGTTGAAGCTGTCAGCTGCAAACTTGGTGATGTCATCATGAACCAATTAATAAAGAATCATCAACAGCTGGCACAGTTACAGGGCACTCTCACTGAAAGCATGCAACACATCAAAGACATGGTGCGGACTCACAGTCTGGAACAGGAATCCGTTGCTTACATCGGACACAGGTACTGTGGAGAGACCTGCTTCTGCAGCTCCCTATGTTTCCACATAGTCTGTCTGCTCCTGCTTGCCTCACTGATGCCTCTATCTCCAGTGACACATCACCACTGAATGCCCAGATAACAAATGTTTCCTGGTCGACCTCTTTGTTATCCTTTATACTTTGGCCCAACTTAGAATACTTGGAGACTTGCTTGATGCTTCTTTCTTTGTGTAACAGCCTAAATGCTTGTGTGATTGTTGCTAATATTGTGGCATTTGTTCTTCTGAAGAAGTAGCTTCACTCCATATATTTTAACAGAATTCACTTATCAATGCTAACAATTCTTGCCTTGGCATTTCTCAGTAACTTTTCGTTACGTGTAGTGAAAATCATAAAAGAAACTTCTTCTTCTTCTTCTGCGTTCATCCGGAGTTTCTTTTTTTCGGACGTGACTGCGTTGTGTCTGTCTAAAATTACACGAAACTGTACCTCTGTATGCCAAATCCTATTGCATATGTCAATTTCCATAAAAATGCAGTTAATTTACATAGGTACAGTGAAATGACAGTTAGAAAGTAGAAAGCAGATTTTATCCCTAAATGGATTAGGAAGTTAACCAGAAAATTCTGGCAAGTTGACTAACCCTAGCAGCCATAAGGATATATTTTCTTCATTAACAAGCTATTTAATAGAATTTGGATACACGGGTAGATAGAGCCTGTCACCTGGGATAGAGCCTGTCACCTGGGATAGAATCTGTCTAGAGGAAGCACACCTCACACAAATGCATGCTGAAGTGGGGGACACATATCTTTGAGGTGCATAAACAGGTGTGATGGACTCCTCTCAACAGAGGAACAAAGAAGAATAAAAATGTGTGCATATGACAGATAAAGAGGGTTTCAGTTTGCTGCTCACTACACATAACCAGAAGTTACTGAAATAACGTGATTATCTGTCAATTTGGTGACATTAGTCAGAAATATGTTTGCACTTACATGTTGATGTTTGTGTAATATACAGAAATGAGATTTTAGTTAACATATGATCTGTAATAGGTTAGGCAAGAATAATTTACTGATCTATTGTTTTTGTTTTAGTGACATTTGTTATGTTTTAATGATATTTAACATTTGATTTGCTGATATTCACCTCTTGTGGTTTACTGATATTTATGCCATATATTTTAGTTAGATTTCCGTCTCATGTTTTATTGATAGTTGCCATTGTCCGGCTTACTTTCCTACTGCAGTTTCTGTTCTAAAATTGTCTTTGAGCATACAAGGTGTTGAAAACATGTCCCAATAGTCAAGTAATTATCTACTTGTTGTTTGTTTAATAAATAAATTTAAAGGTAATTCTGTAACAGATACTGCCATTGAGATTGATTGATTGATTTAGGAACCGACATCACAGCATTCGGGGCATTCCCATAAGCGCTCCGTCCCCATCCTCAGAAGCCAGCGAAGAGTTCCAACCCCAATAGTACCAGTAGCAATCTGATTATATGTGCGTCTCGCCTTTCCTCTAAGTGTCAAGCATCGGCCATTGAGATATGAAGTGTTAGGCCTTCACAAACATTCTAGGCCACATCAGATTGAGATGGGGTAGGCAGTTACTTTCCTGGCCACCTGTCCCCTCCAGACAATTCTCACAAAATTGTCTGGTACCAATTTGATGAGGCTGGCTCAATCCCAGAGCATAATCCTGCCACAGCTGTGGATTTACCCAGACCAACGTCTGGACAGGCCAGCAGACTAACCACTATGCCATTGAGGCTTTTGAGAGTCCTTAAATCAACTCTATATATGTATTACATTAGAACATGAAGTGATTAAGCTTATGAACATTTTATAAATCTACAGACTAGACAGTTTCCAGTCATCCCTCAAGCAACATCTTATCAGCATTGAAAATAAACACTCAGGCGAAATAAAGGAACTGAGAAACCAGTTGCAAAAACAGTTGAAATACCCTACAGAAAACATATTCTTGGAGCACAGTCAAAGTGTACCTGCTTTGGAACCTAGTATGTTGAAGGAGATTTCACCAAACTTTGCACGCCCAGATAAATCAGTGGTAACAACAGGTAATAGCCCACTGGTGGCAACAGCTTGTTCTCACGTTAATGCCGCCATGTTGAAACTATCCAGGAATGGTTCCGAGAACATGATCACCACAGGCCATGTGATGAACAAGAACAGTTTAGGCACATCTTCACAAATCTATCAACAGGGTTCTGGAAACTGCCAGATGAACCTCTCAGCCTTTACTAACTCAAATGTTCAAGCTTATTCCAGTGTGTCTCCGGACCATAAGCAAAAGACTCCCAGACATTCAGCACCAGTAGCAGCTAACCCTGACAATCTCCACGCTGCCTGCTGCCATCCATTTTCCCAGTGTGAGGTTTCGTTCACCCTCAAGAGTGGCCCATCCCCTGTGGTGGCCGTCGTATCTCAAAATGCTGACAACCATCAAAATAACCTTAAGAAATATGTAAGACCAAAAGAGAGTGAGATTAGAATTAAGGCAGCGCCACCTAATCTAAAGAAACAAGCAGACAGAAAGAGGGATGCCGACATGAAGAAGACAAACACCAGCAGTAAGTATGTTGAACATGTAACGGTCATGAATGCTCCAGCAGAACAATTCTTACCCACTGGTACATGGACAAGAAGTCGGTATAAATGTTTTCAACAGATTCAAACTCTACCTCAGAGTGACCAACCAGTGTGTCGGCTTGTAGGAAGTGACTGCAAGTTTGCAGATGTCCAAAATAGTGCATGGCCCAGCAAGCATAATAAAATAACTAAACAACCCAGTGATAAAAGGGACCCATCTGTGTATGATTTCCATGACAACGAGACATGTAAACTGCCAGCAATACCAAGATGTAGAAAGCGGACATCGGCTGACTCCATGGAGAACATGTCACTAGCCTCCTTCATCAGTAACTGGTAAGTACATCTGCTTCAGTCAACTACACACATGCATTAATTGGTTCCTGTACAGAATGGTAGAACTGAAATGGTATAACAGAATCACCAATGGAGTGCTCATGGAGAGAACTAGACAAATTACAATGAATAAAGAGGTGAGGAAACGGTGCTGACACTAGATAGTACACAGATTTAAAACACATGAGGATAGTATAGCATAACTAAACACTCTCTTGTCTCGACCTGACAGGGCAAATGGAACAGAGATGTTCCCAAGATGGGACACACATTGCAAACACATGAGGATACTATAGCATAACTAAACACTCTCTTGTCTGGACCTGACAGGGCAAATGGAACAGAGATGTTCCCAAGATGGGACACACATTGCAAACACATGAGGATACTATAGCATAACTAAACACTCTCTTGTCTCGACCTGACAGGGCACATGAAACAGAGATGTTCCCAAGATATGAGGATAGTATAGCATAACTAAACACTCTCTTGTCTCGACCTGACAGGGCAAATGAAACAGAGATGTTCCCAAGATGGGACACACATTGCAAACACATGAGGATACTATAGCATAACTAAACACTCTCTTGTCTCGACCTGACAGGGCACATGAAACAGAGATGTTCCCAAGATGGGACACACATTGCAAACACATGAGGATACTATAGCATAACTAAACACTCTCTTGTCTCGACCTGACAGGGCACATGAAACAGAGATGTTCCCAAGATGGGACACACATTGCAAACACATGAGGATACTATAGCATAACTAAACACTCTCTTGTCTCGACCTGACAGGGCACATGAAACAGAGATGTTCCCAAGATGGGACACACATTGCAAACACATGAGGATACTATAGCATAACTAAACACTCTCTTGTCTCGACCTGACAGGGCACATGAAACAGAGATGTTCCCAAGATGGGACACACATTGCAAACACATGAGGATACTATAGCATAACTAAACACTCTCTTGTCTCGACCTGACAGGGCACATGAAACAGAGATGTTCCCAAGATGGGACACACATTGCAAACACATGAGGATACTATAGCATAACTAAACACTCTCTTGTCTCGACCTGACAGGGCACATGAAACAGAGATGTTCCCAAGATGGGACACACATTGCAAACACATGAGGATACTATAGCATAACTAAACACTCTCTTGTCTGGACCTGACAGGGCACATGAAACAGAGATGTTCCCAAGATATGAGGATACTATAGCATAACTAAACACTCTCTTGTCTCGACCTGACAGGGCAAATGGAACAGAGATGTTCCCAAGATGGGACACACATTGCAAACACATGAGGATACTATAGCATAACTAAACACTCTCTTGTCTCGACCTGACAGGGCAAATGAAACAGAGATGTTCCCAAGATGGGACACACATTGCAAACACATGAGGATACTATAGCAAACTAAACACTCTCTTGTCTCGACCTGACAGGGCAAATGAAACACAGATGTTCCCAAGATGGGACACACATTGCAAACACATGAGGATACTATAGCATAACTAAACACTCTCTTGTCTTGACCTGACAGGGCAAATGAAACAGAGATGTTCCCAAGATGGGACACACATTGCAAACACATGAGGATACTATAGCAAACTAAACACTCTCTTGTCTCGACCTGACAGGGCAAATGAAACACAGATGTTCCCAAGATGGGACACACATTGCAAACACATGAGGATACTATAGCAAACTAAGCACTCTCTTGTCTCGACCTGACAGGGCAAATGAAACAGAGATGTTCCCAAGATATGAGGATACTATAGCATAAGTAAGCACTTTCTTGTCTGGACCTGACAGGGCAATAGAACTGACAGGGCAATAGAACTGACAGGGCAATAGAACTGACAGGGCAATAGAACTGACAGGGCAATGAAACTGACAGGGCAATAGAACTGACAGGGCAATGAAACTGACAGGGCAAATCAAACAGATATGTTCCCAAGATATTTCCTGGTACCCTTTTTAGGCAGGTTCGACGTAGAACCCCAGGTACTTGTTTAGAATATGCACCAGTGCTGATTTGAACCCTTGACCACTCAGCTGGCAGGTGATTGTCTAGTCACTATGCTGTCACGGTTCCCTGAATCAAAAGTAACTACAATAATTGTTTGAAATAGAAGTATTCTTTAACATGGATTACCTGTAATGTAACAACTGGACTTGGCCATGAAAGGCTACAGTATCACTTTACAAAGTACAAACACCCTAGGCAACAACCAGGCAGGAATTATGTGCAACTGTTTTTATGCAAACAGTCTCCTTCTCAGGTTCACATAGAAAGTGCTGTTCTGTTCTTGGAATCCATCCATTGCAAAGTTGCTGTTGGCCATTTGGCCAGCAGCTATCCCTCATTCCATGTTTTGTTAGTGAACCACAGAAGTATTTCTTTTGTCCTATCTTACCAACAACCTCAGTTGTTTTATTTTGCGGTGATGCTGTGCTTCATTGCCCATCAATTTTTGTTCTGCCAGTGTCATTTGTTGTGTGCTAAACAGTCATCAAAGACAAACATATTTCTTCCACCTGTGTTGGTTTAGGTGTCCCCTGTAGAAGATTTTATTAGTTTCTTGTTATGTTGCGTTTTCTAGACATTGGCGTAGTGGTTGCTGAATGCATTGTTAGTTTTATAGATTTAGTTACTACTATCATCCTCTACAGGTTTAGGGGTGGGTTTCTTCTTAAGCCCTTATAGCAGCACTTGCCTTATCTCATTTACATTCCACGTTCGTTTTACCACAGGTTATCTTTCTTATCTCCTGCTTGTTTTTCTTATTTTTGCTGTCCACATAGTGTGATCAGTTGTATTTTTAGTGGTGGCATATTTTTCATGCCTATAGTCACTGAAGTTAAGGGAAGTGAAATATTATACAATTAGCATTTTGGAATTCTGTGAAACAAAATGGGAAGAAGCGGACAAAAAGCTTCTGAAAACAGGTGAAAAAATGCTGTTTCAGGACCTGCAGAGAAAAATCATCACACACTCAGAGTGAAGGAGTGGTCCTAACTCTATCTTAAGAGGCAGAGAAGGCATAAATATTGCAGGTTATTGGAATTTTGTAATTACAAATATATGATATAAGTCTTCTCATTCAAAGATTATGTGTGATTTGTTCTTCTGCATGGATGCCAATACTGAACAGTATGCAATGAATAGGTGAAGAAACTGGAGGCAGTGGAGATGTGGTTCTTGAGAATGCTTTGAGTAATACAGGCAGAGAAGAAAATAGATTCTTAGGTATTGACAGATGCAGGTGACACTAAATCATTAATTAAATTCATAAGAAAAAGACCAAATGTATAGACCAACTCAACAGAGGAGATAAGTTACAGAAATTAGACTTGTTTGGGAAACCAATTATTGCTTGTCTTCTCCAGACCACGAGCTGAAGGAGAAATATTAAACCCATTGTAACTTACTATCACATATTTTCCAGGAGTGCTGAAAAGAGAACAGATAATGCACTTGAGGTATGTATTACTTTAGAGATGTATTTACATAATTAATTAGAAATAATTTCAGTTTCATTCAAAGACCTTATTGTCATGTGCAGGATGTGAGCAAAACACAGCTGCCTACCATAGTTAACTGTTTGTCTGATGGGACAGTATCTGATGGGACAATATCTGATGGGACAATATCTGATGGGACAATATCCGATGGGACAGTATCCGATGGGACAGTATCCGATGGGACAGTATCTGATGGGACAATATCTGATGGGACAATATCCGATGGGACAGTATCCGATGGGACAGTATCTGATGGGACAATATCTGATGGGACAATATCTGATGGGACAATATCTGATGGGACAATATCTGATGGGACAATATCTGATGGGACAATATCTGATGGGACAATATCTGATGGGACAGTATCTGATGGGACAGTATCTGATGGGACAGTATCTGATGGGACAGTATCTGATGGGACAATATCTGATGGGACAATATCTGATGGGACAATATCTGATGGGACAATATCGGATGGGACAATATCGGATGGGACAATATCGGATGGGACAGTATCCGATGGGACAGTATCCGATGGGACAGTATCTGATGGGACAATATCTGATGGGACAATATCTGATGGGACAATATCCGATGGGACAGTATCCGATGGGACAGTATCCGATGGGACAATATCTGATGGGACAATATCTGATGGGACAATATCTGATGGGACAATATCTGATGGGACAATATCTGATGGGACAATATCTGATGGGACAATATCTGATGGGACAATATCTGATGGGACAGTATCTGATGGGACAGTATCTGATGGGACAGTATCTGATGGGACAGTATCTGATGGGACAATATCTGATGGGACAATATCTGATGGGACAATATCCTGGGACACATTGATGATATAGTGATACTACCTGTTTACTGACACGGATATCTGGGGTTCGACCTCTGTCAGGTGTCTCACCTGGTTCTACAAATAGGAGTGCTGCCTGTAATTATGCTAACATTTAAACATGACTAGTAGAGATGCTCCTGCACTTGAGGGTATAACAGACAAGACTGAACGGCAGTTTACTGTATTCTGATACATGAAATGAATAATAAAACACCATTTTATGCAGGTCAGCATGGTCGATTGAATGACTTCTGCTCTTAAACTTCTGGTGTGTGGATGCCTAGATTAATCAGTGGTTAGTTCAGAAGCTGAAGTGGGTTTGCATGATCACAAGGGGATACTGGTAATAAGGACAGCTAATCTACATGCAAACATCGGTCAAGTGCACTAGAAGCACATGTATGGACTATACTTGAATTTAAAGTGAGCAAATGCACACACACAAAAACTTGTACACCTGGTACACACCATTGAGTCTGTGATTAAAATTAAGTAAAGGTCCCTATTACAAGCTCATAGTGCTTCAGGCATATGGAGGTAGACCCATGTGTTTAGAGCAGTCATCACTTGTGGGTGGTGGTGTCGGTGGCTGACGTCGGCCACCTGTACCTCTCAGGGCATTTGTGTGGGTGGCTGACGTCAGCCACCTGTACCTCCCTGTGCATTTCTGGCACTTCATGTAGGCTGGGTCGACCTTGGGGTCCAGGTTTTTTAAATTCATAACTGTTCCAATGCAGATTACACCCAAGACCACTGGCTGGGCAGGCGAGCATCCACTACGACTCCCATGAGCCTATATTTTTATAGACCAATCAGCATTTAATGGGTGATGTGGTCAATATCACGCTGACTCTGGAAAATGTTGAGTAAAAACTAGGTTTAACATGTCTGTGACTTGGGCAGTTTTCTCATTTCTCTATACAGCACCTCTAATTGTGGACAGTTACAGTCTTTCAGGAACAACACATTTGTATTTGTATAGTAATTTTTACAATGCAACTGTTAGTATACTAATGGTGCTAAACTCATATTTTTATATACCAGTTGGAACTGTTTTTCACTCTTGTCTGAGAAATTTGAGCTGGTTGCTCAGTATCCATGAATTAAAGGGAGAGTAAATGTTCATGAGGTTCTGTGCTTATATCGTACTGTAGTATTTGTCTTGTCTGGATTTGAATCAGGTACTCTTCAATCTTAAAGCAGACACCATGCTTCTATGCCATTCTGGCCCACAATCTAACTCGACAAAATCAATGTGAAAGGCAGTGTGTGTGAATGTATACTGAGAGTTACGAGATATGCTACTCAAACAGACCATACCCCCGGGAAGGTTAACCCGGTCAACAAATGCCCGCAGAAGTCGGATGTGTCGGCCTAATGGCGCAAGAACGCAGCTCTGCTGTAAACAGGCACAACGCAATCACACCCGAAAAAAAACTCTGGATGAACGAAGAAGAAGAAGAAACAGACCATACAGTTTGGGATATGTTCTTAGTATTTCTTTTTTTTTCCACAGAATAGCGAATGTTCTTCACCCACTGTTTCTATTACCAAGATGTCAATTGTAAGAAAAGTCAGAACTCCCTTCCGCAGGCCATATAGGATAGGTAATATTGGATTGTACCCCGTTTGTTTTATTGGATTGTCACCATGGTGTTAGTCTAAACTGTCTTCACTGTCAGTTTGAGTCTTTTGACAATACCTAAAGCAACCTAGAGCAAATCTCAGCCAGTCCATAAGTGCTGTTGTGTACCATGTCCTGGCCACATCCCATCATGCTCCTGTACATGTTCAGTTCCTGTATGAGTCTTACACAGCATGCTGCTTTCTGAGCTTTGGGAGGGCAAGGAGAGCTCAGCTACACACACCATGGAGGTGGTACTGTGATGTAAGGTGGGAAGACAAGTCTCTACTCCAACTTCACTGTGTCAGGTGCAAGTCATCTCAGGGCTCAGACGACCTGAACGTCAACTCATTGGACTGGACTAATACTTCTCTGATGTTGACCAAGCTTGGTATAATGCACAGTGGATCATTTCTGAATGTTCTGGCAAGGTGGATGATCACTTCATTATGTCATCATCTAACATTAAGGCATGAAGCCATCGCAGTAAAGCTGCCATGGGGGTTCCAAGTAGCTGACATACAAGCTTAATGAACTTACACTCATGGGTTGTAGCTGACTGAGGTATGTGGAAGTACTCCCTCTACCATGTCAAGGTGGGTACACAAGAGATTGTGGCTGACTGAGGTATGTGGAAGTATTCCCTCTACCATGTCAAGGTGGGTACACAACAGATTGTGGCTGACTGAGATGTCTGGACAGTGAACGAAAGAAGATGTCTGGAAATACTCCCTCTGCCATGTCAAGGTGGACACAATCTCAATACAAACCAGACCAGAATATCAAAACCTCTGCATTCTTAGAATACCGTGGGGATAACATATTCCACATTCAAACTGTGTACAGTGCAAACCGCTTGAGGCGATCTTGGATGTGTCGAATTTCTGTTGTGAAGAACAATTTGTTTATCCCCGGCAATTTTTCTTCTTTGTCTCTTGTCTCTTATCAGAGGAATTTCTGATAAGAACTATTTTTTGGGTCCACGGTGAGTTCTCCTTATCAGGTCTGCACATTATTTAGTATTTTGTTTATTCACTTCATGTGATATATAACTGTGCAGTATGCACCTGACGAGATGCAGCCAAATATGCCAGGCAAGAAATTGGGCAACATATTGTTTATGGCTTCTGTGTTTACATTCACTAAGTGAATACATTGTTTTCAACTATAAGTTGATTGAGAATATACTATCACATTAGTTATAGCTTTACTCACAAATACACTGATATGTACTGATTTATGTTCATAGATTAATACTTAAGGTAACAGTTAGAAGTAACTGGAGGATACACCGTAACGCATAAATGAGGGAACGGAAAACCTCACTTACGCGCAGTCATCTCCCAATATCCCATTTCATGAGTGGCAGAAACTGTTACCCGTATTCCCCGACACACTGAGTCAAAAATTTCATAAATCAGCCGCGGGCATTTAGAAGCAGATTACTCTGATTTGATTGTAATGGTATGAGGTGCAGCCATTCAGAAAGTAAAGGCACATTGTCTAATAAATCACAGACAGCCAGTACATGCTGGGGTTGGTTGCACCATCATATAAATGATATGCACAATTTTTTTTTTAAAATAAGCACTTATTATTAATGTGTTATTGTGATGACCATCAGTATTTTCCCCATCATTCTTAACATGTTTTGCTGTATTTTCAGACAACTTAAATAAGCCCAGTTTTGACACAGATAGAAGTCCTGCACCAACGCTGCTCTCTGACATTAGCTGTAAGATGTAGCACACAAGAATGAGCTGGCAGAACTTCCACAACAGTGAATTGCACTCAAGTTTTATTGTGACTCAATCTATTTTTCATATTATATTTTTTCCTCTTCCACAATGAGGTATAGACATTGGCCTCTTTTATTTACTCTGCTACATTTATGAACAACCAGATCGATCCCCATTGATAAACAGCAGAAGATACTTAACGGTATTTCAATACGTAACAATTACAAATTCAAATGAAATAAATTTTCTACAAAACTTCCCTGACATTGAACCCTCATCCGACCAAGTCCATGTCATTGTCAGCATGTACCTGTCAATTTAGCGCATGCATAGACAAAATCAAGAGAAGCCAGCACTGCAAGACTGCCCTAAATCTAGGCAAACCTTCTGGCCTAGAGAAACAGTGGAAGATAAACTCTATGGACCACAGAGTGAAATAAACAAGACAGTTAAATTCTTACAAGAGACAACAGGGGAAGCGTCATTTAGGGATCATGCTGATGCAGCTGTTATGAGATCTAAGAAGGAACTTTGTGCACTGAAGATCATGGCAGCAATGAACATGGAGCAAAGAATGTTGTTCATTCTCTATCAACATCTACTTCTTTCAGTAATTGAGTGTGGATTGTGACTGGAGCGCTTACAGAATGAAGCTATGCATGTGATACTGGGACGCACAAAGGATAATGGTAGTGTGTATGTGATACATTCTAGCCATACCCTGCAGACAGGCTCAATCTGTTGCTGGCTAAATCATATCACCAAGTCCGAATCAAAAGCTCACTGTGTGGATGTCATCTGCAGACTGCATTCTTCTGGTTTCCGAAGGAAGAGCCTGAGGTGAACGGAAGGCTCAGTATATGGAAGTGAGGCTAAGTAACCATGTGCAAAACGTGAATATTCCTTGCGTGAGCCCAGTATCAGAGCGCTGTGTGTTGGCTCTGCAATTATGAAAGCCTCCTTGGATGGTGGGGAATGCCCATGGTCTGCCCTTCCCTTCCCTTGAGGGCTGACCGGGATGTTTTTGGCTGTTCTAATTTGGCCAGCTGGGAATAGTGAGAGTCAAACGTCCTATGAAACACCCAGAAAGGTAACCTGCTAATAAATGCCTGAAGAAGTTGGATGTGTCAGCCAAAAGGTTCAAATATCGCAGCTTTGCTATAAACAGACAACACAATTATGTCTAAAACAACATTCCGGATGAACGCAGAAAATATATCACAGAGTTGCTGCAGACACGGAACAGTCCCTACATGAAGCCCTGGACACGTCAAAGGCCACAAGCTGATCCGAGGAAAAATCATGGATGGTTTAGGCAGAGGACAAAGAGAAGAGTGCACGCTCGAGAGGGGGAGTGGGTCAGAATGCCAGTGGAAGGGTCAGAATAACACTGGATTGGAAATGCAGGGATTGGGCAGCAGGCTGCATTGAATGGGAGGTGTAACAATTGATCCATGACAAGGTTATGCAATCATATACTAATATGCAATATATATGTGCTAAGGTAAAAGAAGCGCTTGGGGATTCATGGATGTTTGGCGCAGGAGAGCCTGGCGTATGATAACACATCTTGTCTGAGAACGGAGATGGAAGTCACTCAACTGTGTGATAAGGAAAGCTGGCCCAAAAGCAAAAAATCATTCCATCGTGGATTACACTAAATTTCAAAAGCAAGCGAACAAACATAAAATAAAATCTGTCAGTTCAAAGACACGAGAAGGCCACAAAACAACGGTGCCTGGAAAAGGATAGAGGCCTGTATAAAGACACAACACACTGACATTACAAGAAATAAGTGAACAGACATCTCACACACTTCTAGTAGACATTAAGGAAGGATATCAAAATAATATTACCAGAATACTATAACAATATTAAGTAAAAGACTTGTCCATTGCATGAAGAATATTTCATTAAAACAAAAACAAATATAGGGGACGTAGGATGAAAAGAGCTGGTGGAAGTTGTAAAAAACCTATAATTTAGCAACACTAAAAAACATACTCATAAAAACTATATGGGAAGGAAGTCTACGGCAGCCAAGTAAGTGGGTAGATAGAACATAAGATCTTTGGAAAGGTATTCAATAGTCTGTATTCAAACTGTCTTTCTGCTAACACAGCAGTGTGAACTTCCACAAGTTTGTACAATTCAAACTTGGAGCAACTGTGTCTCAAAATGTTTATGATAGCTCATTTTTTTACGTTTATTAATAAATTACATTTTTAAAAACAATTCATGTTTCTTGCAACTGCTATCTACATCTAGTAATTCAAAGTTTTTTTGGAGCTCTTCCCCTATGCCATACCACACTATCCACCCACTCCTTGCTATATGCAAATTTAATAAAACTCCAATGCCAGTTGCTCTCTTAAATAGCTGTGCAGGAACAGCTACGTTCACTTAAGGGGTCAAATTGTAACAGGTCAATAAGTGAATATATTCCAAGGTGACCCCAGATTTAAGGATTTTATCCTGTTATTCGTCTTATGCTCTCCCCTTGCTAACACTTCACAAAATGTTTTACGTGAACTAGGTGTGGCAAAGGGGTTACAGACATAGTGGAACCGCTTTGCGTTGGTTTTTTTACGAAATGGTATGGGTGTCAGTTGTTCAGAAAGCAATGGCAACTACTGAATGTAAACTTGCCATGGCAAAATAGGTGTTGACTTCAACATCTTGTAAAGGATATGCAACTTAAGTGTGCACACAAAACGTGTATCTATGCTCCAGATATGGTATGTACAGTAGAGACACCAGCATACTAGTGATACCATGGGCAAAAGTAAGTGTTCAGATGTGAGAGAGAGAGAGAGAGACAAATACTGAATAGAAGATGTGTAGTCAGGAAAAAGTGACAGCACTGTAAATGTGTAGGCCAGTTGGGCCTAGATGTCAACATCACAAGATCAGTGTGGTATATTTAGTTATATTGAACAATATGCAGTTTTTTAACCCTGACTGTGCACCACAGGGATGTCACAACCCGAAGCATCAGCGCAGTCCTACGCTGCTGTTAGAAAAATGGAAATGCTGTCTTGTTCATTGTTTAATATAATCTCATGGTTTCCAGGATTACCAATGAGAGATTATCATGGCACATGAATGTCCAAAATGGACATGCATTAAATCAATGACAAATAGATACTGTTAAACAAGAAATGCAACATTATTGCAGTTTCAATTGCCAACTTGTACCAACATTTTATTTTACGGAATTAATGTTTCAATCCTGGCATGAAGAAACTTTCAGACTTTAACAATAAAATGTTCATTAAATTTGGTTTGGCCTTCCTGGCTCCGGTCCCTAGCATGGTTAGGCATTGAACCGCAATGGCCTCTGGAGTATTTATCTTTGTGGCTGCGGTTTGCATTTTCCTCATGTTGGACTGGTAGTATATGGTTTCGTGCCCTACTACTGAGTGAGTGCATGGCACGACTGTGAGCTGTAATATTCACGTGTAATGCTTTTACATGTCCGCTTGTTTGTAGTGACCCGCATGTTCGGAACAATGGCTACCGGCTGTTACTGAATTGCCTTTTCAGGAGTCTCCTGGGAGTCGGCGCTGGAGCTACGGAGTCCGTGCTTAATGTGCCGCTTTCGGCGTGTCGCCCTGCAGATATAGAGTCATGTGAGAAAACCCGGGTGAATGAGGTCTTTCTGGTGACTGCCATTTCCATTGACGATGAACTGCGGTTTTCGTGGAGGACTTTTGTGTTGGCATTCTGTAGGCGGCATTATGCAGTGTATCTGTGTGGGCTGTTGGATTGCCGAGTTCCACTTTTCCACTTCCACTGTTCTACTTTTCACATTGGACAGTGGGGAGCATTTTGTATGACATTCACTGGCACAGGAACGGAGCATAATGGGGACGACCTGTTGCTGTGAAGTTGGAACCTCAACTAACTAAATTTGGTTTGTGCTATTAGTCTTTGTGACTGAAATCTCTGTAAGGTGTATGGTCTCTATCAGAGAACACCCCTCCACTACCATGTGGAGGAGCCTTATCAACGCTGTTCTGGGTGTAGCATTCACGAACTCTGTGGTAAACTCTTCTCCGCCCATCGTGTTGCTGGAACACAAAAATTAAATCACTAACCCTAACCCTTCTCCAGTCATTCCAAACGGTCCATTGATGATGCTGATTCGCCCACTAGTCGGATCTGCAAGAACAGACCTCAATAGGTTTTTCTAACACAGTGGTTCTCAACCTTTTTTGGCCCATTCCCCTCTTCACCATATTTTCAGAACGCCATTCCCCCCCTTCCTATCAAAAATTTGGCCCGTTCCCCCCTTCACCGTATTTTCAGAACCTCATTCCCCACCTTTCATGTTTCCTATCTAAACATCCCCTCACCCCTACACAGTATACGTAAAAGTGGAAGGCAAATGTAATAGCATATACTAAAACAAGTCTAGACATCCACATAAAACATGTTTGTGTGGGTCTACTTACTTTATAAAATGAATTTTAGAAGGACAAGACATACATAACTGTAAAGTATGAAGGGAATAACTATGTCAAGTAATCGGTTCTTGTATTAATATGATCTTGAAATGGTCTTCATTCCCCCACTGGAAACCCTGAAATTCCCCCCTGGGGGGGAATCCCCCACCGGTTGAGAACCACTGTTCTAACACAAAGACCAGCGTCGTGCAGCCAGCCGTGACCATTTGATCTGAAATTCGGCGAGCTTCTGGCATTGACTGTACTGGAGGATGCAGATCGATTCCTAAGGTGACGCAGCCGTATGACAGCTGTTGTGATTCTGGGTCTTGCCACTGCGCTGCCGGACTGCCACTGAGCCAGTTTCTTGAAATCGTCTCCAAAGGCAAATAATGGTGCTTCAAAACACATTAAATTCTATGCCTACTACACTTTGTGACTGTCCAGCCTGTAAACATCTAATGATGAGTCTTTCGGTAGTAAAATGAGCCATACAAGCCAAGAGTTAATCTTTTATTAAAAATATTAATATGGTCAGAGGTTTGTGTTCAGTAAGTTTCACAGGATTATCATGATCGTGTTATGAGTTAGTAAAAAATGTTTTGACCTTGACTTTTAAGACCTCATACATCATGAGGTGAGTACAATTCAGGTAACCACGAGAAGTTAATGACCAGATGGACACAGTCGATAGGTTGACTGATGTCCAGTCAGCGTTTATCTTTTATAAAAGTAACACCAAAAATGTTTCATGTCTTTTTTTAACAGTATCCCTTGGTAATCCAAGCATTAGCCGACCCAACAATTCTGCCAAGCTTTCTATCATAGCACTTCAATGGGTTTGTGGGTCTGCTAGTCAGTTTCCAGCTCCTCTCCAGGCTACTTCATAAACCCAAACAAAATTTGTCCTAAAGCAGTTTCCTGCTTGGTCTGGTCTGACTGGGCCATCACATTTTTTGTAGGCGTGACTGGATAAATAGGTGATCTTTCTCTCGTCGAACCACGCATGAAATTATTAGCGTCGCACCCACTACATAAACCTGACCTGCAGCCTATCTGGTATTTAGGTACCAGAAACCATCTTTTGTTTATTCACAAGTGTTAAACAAGATGTGGTAACCAGTCACTCTCAAGTGTTAACTTTATCCAATCAAAATTGGCAACCAACTCTGTTAATTTAACTGTGGACTTGACCTACAACTGACCACTACCAAGGAAGTCAAACCTGTTTCATCTAAGAGTGATTGCCATGTTAAGCCCAGAACAAACAAACAGAAGCTGGAATATTTGATACAGAACATTTATTTCCACATGTTTAAGATCTTGGACGTTCCTTCTTTCCCTTAAACAAGGCCAGCAGGGATACGTTAGCAACCTTGACAATCTTGAAGCGGACACCAGGAATGTCACCGACGGCATGACCTTTACGGCCAAAACCCGCCACCAGAACCTCGTCGTTTTCCTGAAAGTGAATAAAGCACAGAATAACTATCTGCAATTATGCAAATATTAAAATGGTGACATCTTACTGGTTGCATTAGCATACTTTACAAGCAAGTCTAGAAGTAATGTTTGTTTCTTTTGCTCCAATGTACTATGCAATAATTATGCTGTATCTAAACTGTGCATGCACTTGTGTTAAGCACGCACAACATTTTGGCTAGTGGTTGCATGATGTAATCCCTGAATTAATCATCTGAATATTAATTGCAACAACTCCTCTGCAATATGCCTGGATTTTGTTTTGATAAATCAAGCAAAGATCATGTGCTGTACACATCTCAATATTTTAAACATTGACAGCAGATGTGAAATAAACTTCATACCACAAGACTCAATCATAATGTGCCACCTTCACATTGAAGGTAGACTATATAATTGGGTCTCCTGAAACCATGTGTCTTTTTTCAGTCCACCTATTGAAATAGCTCGTTTAGATTGGGAATTGTGCTAATTTTATATGGCAGGAAGTGTTAAATGTAGCTGCGTGCCCGACAGAATTTATAAATTAAACTTCTGCATTCGTCCGGATTGTTTTAGACGTAATTGTGCAGTGCCTGTTTACAACATAGCTGCGATATTTGCGCCTTTCGGTCGACTTCTTCAGGCATTTGTTGGCCGGGTTACCTTCCCATGTAAATTAAACTGAATTAATTCCTTTCACTTTTAAGACAGGATAAGCAATAATGAGACAAAGGACCATACAAATATACATTGTCATGTGTTCCAAGTTCGCAGAAGTAGTTAAGTAAACAAAATTGTGTACGCAAAAATGTACTGGATCAACAACCAAGAAGCACAGCAGATGACTGCCTTCCAACGATGCCACATCACCAGACTTTGATGTTGCACAACATTCGACCGAACGTGAAATCAGGTTCAGGTCCGGAGATACTGTGTGCATTTTTCAAATATCAGGGTCTGGGCAGAGAACATTGCTGCAGGCATCTCAAAACCACAAACACAACAATTTATGGAGCACATCAACAAATGGAATGGGGTTGACACCTTATGAATACTATTTATTGTAATACAGAAGCCAGAAATTTAACAACCATACGTTGAAGAACAATTCCTAACAAAATCTGGAGATGGAATGCTCCATCGTGGACTGGACGTCATATACAGACAAAGTGAAGCTTAGCAACCATGTGCAGGAACTGAAGATTCCAAGAGTGGGTTTATAACCAGAACATCATGTGTCTGCTCTGCATTAATGGAAGCCCTCTAAGAATTCATTCAGTTTTGATGAAATTAATGGACAGTATCCTTTACCACCTTGTCGAAAGTGTTTTGTAGTGTCATTTGAGACAACTGCATAAAAATCTGCATGTCTCAGAATGATTGTGATCTATTTCCTTCAAGATGATCAATGTTTTGGAGTATTGTTTTAATGTAGATGTTGAAAATGCCAAGTGATACTAAAACATCCATGCAATCTTTTAACTGCTCTGAATAGAATTCCTGCTAAAGTGTTGATAAATTCTTGCTTATATCGTAGATGTCATACCCTAAGTAGTCATCTGCATCTATCTCAATTAAGGCAGTAGAATATGGCAACCTGATTAGATGCAACGTCAAGTTTGCAGACGTCTGCAAGCTAAGTAAACAAAAGAAATATATACAAGGTGATTGTGTGTGTATATTATACACAATGACAATATGTACTGGATCAACAACCAAGAAGCACAGCACATGACTGCCTTCCAACGATGCCACATCACCAGATTTTAATGTTGCACAACATTCGACCAAACATGAAATCAGGTTCATGCTCGGAGATACTGTGTGCATTGTTTAGAATATCAGGGTCTCGAGTAGTGGACAAGATATCACAATGGTATTAACAAACGAGCGTGGGTTTTTGTAGGTCATCAAAATCACAAACGAAAGACAAATGAAATTTATTGAGTACAGCAATAAAGAAAATGAGGTTGACGTGTCGCTATACATTGTCATATGCCCCAATCATTAACACTGATATCTTTAATGAATATATTCTATAACATCTAATGGCAGTAAAAATGTCATTTCTGGGGTAAATACAAAGAATATCATCAATAGATAGAAAAACAAATGAAACAGTACTTCAAGAAATAAATGAAAACCATAAATAAAGAAAACAAACTTAGGTAGCGTCAAGATTTTTCTGACAGCAAAACTGACAGCTGACAAAATCAAACAAAAGATGCAAGCGTGTGTTTTGTTATTGGCTGGCCTTTTCAACAACAACAGGTGATTGTGTACAACAATGATAAAATGTACTGGATCAACAACCAAGAAGCACAGCAAATGACTGCCTTCCAACGATGCCACATCACCAGACTTTGATGTTGCACAACATTCGACCAAACGTGAAATCAGGTTCAGGTCCGGAGATACTGTGTGCATTGTTCAGAATATCAGGGTTAGGGCAATGAACATTGCTAGGATGTTCACAGCTGCAGTCACCTCAAAACCACAAATTTAATTTATGGAGCACACCAACAGATAGAATGGGGTTGACGCACGTGGTCACACATTGTCATAGCCCCAATTAACAGTATGAACTTTATGAATACTATGTTCTATAATACAGAAGCCAGAAATTGAGCAACCTAAGATTCTTGAAGAACAAGTCCTAACAACATCTGGTGTTAGTTCTGCTTTAATGGAAGCCCTCTAGGAAATCATAATTCATTCAGCGTTGCTGAAATTAAATTTGGAAATTTCTGTACCACCTTGTCTAGTGTTTTGTAGGGTGATTTCTAACTACTACTAAAAATGATCTGCATATCAATGTTCATGTCATATTTCCTTCAAGATGTTCAATGTTTTGGAGCATTGTTGTAATGTAGATGTTGAAAATGCCAAGTGATACTAAAACATCCATGCAATTTTTTTAACTGCTATAAATAGACAAATTCAACATAGAAGTACAGAACAGATTTGAAATATTGTCTGATCTAGAGATCCTATTCCAGGATGTGGATGATCAATGGGAAATGTTAAAGAATTCAATCAATATGGCTGCAGAAACAACTATTCCAAAATTAAAGAAGGTGGGTCGTAAGAAATGGATGACTGAGGAAATTTTACACTTAATGGAAACAAGAAGACTCAACAAAAATAATCCTGCCAAATATGAAGAAATTCACAGACAAGTCAGAATATTATGTAGGAAGGCAAAAGAATCATGGCTTGAGGAAAAGTGCTTAGAAATTGAAAACAACACAACAGTCAAAATACCAAATTAGTGCACAAAAGGATTCAGGAACTTACTAATAAAAGAACAAGTACATCAACAGGCTGTCTAAGAACTAAAGATGGCAAAATCATAATAGAAAAAGATCAGATTCTACATGTATGGACAGATTATGTGAAAGACCTGTATAATGATAACAGAGAGGAACAGTATGCTATTAGATTTAATAATGAAGGACCAGCAATTTTAAAGATGGAGGTTCAAAATGTTCTTAAGCATATGAAAGCTGGCAAGGCCCCCGGTGCAGATAACATCACAACAGAAATGATTAAAGCTTTAGAAGAAATTTGGACTAGAGCAAGTCACTAGACTGCTGAACACATTATATGATACTGGAGATATACCTTCTGAATTATGTAATTCTGTATTTATTGCAATCCCAAAGAAATCAGGAACCTTAGAATGTGATCAACATAGAACAATTAGTATAATGAGTCACATCACAAAGATTTTGTTACGAATTATCATGCAAAGAATGAGGAAGAAAATACAACCTGAAATAGGGGAAGAACAATGTGGTTTTGTAGAAGGAAAGGGTACAGTAAATGCTGTGTATATGCTGCGAACAGTTATTGAACGTGCTTTAGAAGTAAACAAGGATATACATCTTTGCTTTATTGACTACACAAAGGCTTTTGATAGAGTTAGACATGTCAACATTGTGGATATGCTTGCAGATATACAAATTGATGGGAAAGACATTAGACTTATAAAAAACATATATTGGAAACAACAAGCTGCCATAAGGATTGATAATGAAGTAGGACAATACCAACCTATTAAGAGAGGTGTTAGGCAGGGATGTGTAATGTCTCCAGATCTTTTTTCCCTATACAGTGAAAATATTTTCAGAAATGTAGAAGACCTAAATGGAATCAGCATTGGAGGACGAAACATAAATAACATTAGATATGCAGATGATACAGTATTGATTGCAGACAATGCACAGGATCTGCAACAATTAGTAGACGCTGTGGTTGTACACAGTGAGCAGCTGGGGTTGGAATTAAATTGTAGGAAGACACAGGTTATGGTCGTCACTAGGAAGAACGAAGTATCACAATGTAATATACAAGTAAATGGGAATATTCTTCAACAAGTGAATCGGTTCAATTATCTCGGAACAGTCATAACATCTGATGGCAGATGCCTTGAAGAGATTAGAACAAGAATCGCCATTGCGAAAGTAGCCTTTAGCAAGATGAAAAACATTCTGACCAATAAAATGATGTCAATTGAAACGAGAAAAAGAGTGTTGAGGGGATACATAGAGCCTGTTCTTTTGTATGGATGTGAAACTTGGACAATGTGCAGTCAAGCAGAAAAACATCTGATGGCTGCAGAAATGTGGTTTCTGAGGAAAATGCAAAGAATACCATGGACAGACAGAAAAACCAATGAACAAGTACTACAAGAGACAAATGAAAATCGTAGATTGATTAGAGAAATTAGACGTAGACAGTCAAAGTTTTTTGGACATGTTATGAGAAGAAATGGACTGGAGAACTTAGTGACAGCTGGCAAGATCGAAGGGAACAGACCAAGAGGAAGACCGAGAGGAAAATACCTGGATGGCTTGGCCACATGGCATGGACGAGACAGGAACACTGAGCTGATCCACGACTCTGGTGATCGAGTGAAATGGCGAATCATGACCGCCCACGCTTTCCGGCATGGCACATGATTGATTGATTGAAATAGACAAATTCCTGCTTAAGTGTTGAGAAATTCTTGCTTATATTGTACGTGTCATACCCTAACTAGTCAACTACATCTATTAATTATGTGGCTGTTTCGGGATTTGAAATTTAAATATTGAGCACAACCCACTACTGGCAACGCCGATCGCATTCTGGTATGAACCTAAGGCCTATCCACGTCATCCTATCTTGAGCATAGCCTACGATGGGTAGCGTTGTGATGTTCTGTTGTGATAATTTGGTGTGTCCAGTGTGTGCCGCGTGGTTACACACCCGCTTCACACGCGTGATCCGGGACTGTTTCCGGATCCGGTCAGGGATATGCACCACTGACGAGCTCAAACGAGGGCGAAACTCGAGTATAGTGCTTCCATATTGACGTGGATAGGCCTTAGGTTCATACCAGAATGCGATCGGCGTTGCCAGTAGTGGGTTGTGCTCAATATTTAAACTACATCTATCTCAATCAAGGCAGTAGAATATCATGGCAACCTGATTAGATGCATCCTCAAGTTTGCAAGCGAAGTAAATAAAACTAATATGTACAAGGTGATTGTGTGTGTATAATATACACAATGACAATATGTAC
The DNA here is from genome assembly GCA_963921405.1 of Cepaea hortensis. Lineage (NCBI taxonomy): Eukaryota > Metazoa > Mollusca > Gastropoda > Stylommatophora > Helicidae > Cepaea > Cepaea hortensis. Next base: position 123,669,519 of record OY992882.1, on the reverse strand, counting down.
TGGATCAACAACCAAGAAGCACAGCACATGACTGCCTTCCAACGATGCCACATCACCAGACTTTGATGTTGCACAACATTCGACCAAACGTGAAATCAGGTTCAGGTCCGGAGATACTGTGTGCATTGTTCAGAATATCAGGGTTAGGGCAATGAACATTGCTAGGATGTTCACAGCTGCAGTCACCTCAAAACCACAATCACACAAATTTAATTTATGGAGCACACCAACAGATAGAATGGGGTTGACGCACGTGGTCACACATTGTCATAGCCCCAATTAACAGTATGAACTTTATGTGTGATATTCACTGGCACAGGAATGGAGCATAATGGGGACGACCCGTTGCTGTGAAGTTGGAACTGCGACTAACTAACTAACTTTATGAATACTATGTTCTATAATACAGAAGCCAGAAATTGAGCAACCAAACATTCTTGAAGAACGAAACCTAACAAAATCTGGTGTTAGTTCTGCATTAATTGAAGCCCTCTAGGAAATCATAATTCATTCAGCGTTGCTGAAATTAATTTTGAAAATTTCTCTACCAGTTTTGTAGGGTGATTTCTGACTACAACTAAAAATGATCTGCATATCTCAATGTTCATGTCCTATTTCCTTCAAGATGTTCAATGTTTTGAAGTATTGTTTTAATGTAGATGTTGAAAATGCCAAGTAATACTAAAATATCCATGCAATTTTCTAACTGCTCTGAATAGACAAATTCCTGCAAAAGTGTTGAGAAATTCTTGCTTATATTGTAAACGTCATACCCTAACTAGTCAACTGCATCTATCTCAATCAAGGCAGTAGAATATCATGGCAACCTGATTAGATGCAACCTCAAGTTTGCAAACTAAGTAAACAAAACTAATGTGTACAAGGTGATTGTGTGTATATTATACACAATGACAAAATGTACTGGATCAACAACCAAGAAGCACAGCAGATGACTGCCTTCCAACGATGCCACATCACCAGATTTTAATGTTGCACAACATTCGACCAAACGTGAAATCAGGTTCAGGCTCGGAGATACTGTGTGCATTTTTCAAATATCAGGGACAGTAGAATACATTGCTATGCTGTGCATGGCTGCAATGTTTCTAAGTCACTCATCAAAATCCCAAGCCAAATGGAATTTATGGAATTCTTCTTTCATCCAGAATTTTTTTCCGGACGTGACTGCGTTGTGCCTGTTTACAGCAGAGCTGCGTTCTTGCGACGTTAGGCCGACACATCAGACTTCTGCGGGCATTTTTTAACAGGGGTTAACCTTCCCGGTGATTATGGAATTCTATTGCAAATAGTCACTGCGTTACAGAATATTGTACGGTCAGAATCACTACTGTCGACTCCAAACCAAGCATGTGACGTATAAAATAATGTGACATTTTCTGTTCTACTTGTGAAAATTATCTCATCCACCAAATTGAACCATACAGGGACACCACAAACATACATCTAGTGACTGAGAAATGCATGGGTGATAAAATATATATACTTACTTCAATGAAATTCAAACAGCCGTCATTGGGAACGAATGCAGTGATCTTTTTGCCATTCTTGATCAGCTGTACCCTGACACATTTTCGGATAGCAGAATTGGGCTGTTTGGCCTCAACACCTCTACAAACAGAAAATTACAAAAATATATTAAACATTTGAAAATCAGATGTTAATAAACTAATCTGCATAAAAATCAAATGCTATACATGTACAGTCCTTTGCACTGTTGGTTTGAATGCAATCACAGATTATGCCAGGTCTTCCCGTAACAAAGGTGTGACGTGATAGGCTAGCACTAGGTCACATGAGATAGTGTGTGAAGATTGGTTCCTGTCTTGGCAGGAAGTTCTGATTAGGCTGGGCACCATACAGTGATCTAGTTTACCCAGGATCCATATGACAAAGCGTTGAATACTGAAGAAGGTTGGCTTCTAAAGACAATAAAACAAAGAAAATTGAAATATTTTTGTCACTTTAAACGTCTTGAAAGTTTGGAGAGAACGATAATGGAGGGGTATATGCCCGGTAAAAGAGGAAGGCCAAAGAGATGGTGGGTGCAGGATGTAGCATGATCTCTGTATGAAGTGTATGGGTGTATCAGATGCAAGACGCTTATGACAGAAATTTTCCGGAAGGTTGTTATTGGAGCGAAGTGTGTTATGTTAACCAATAGTTACAGTGTCGTATCCAATATGCAACAACAGCTCACAGGCTGGCTATACTTCTGCGTTCATCCGGAGTTCTTCGGACGTGATTGTGTTGTGCCTGTTTACAGCAGAGGTGTGATACTTGAGCCTTTAGGCCGACACATCCGACTTCTGCTGGAATTTGTTTGCCGGGTTAATCTTCCCAGGGGATATACTACAACTGCGTTTACATTTATGTTTTATGAAGAAGATGAAAGGGCTATATGATACTTACACTTTCTCTAGAACAATTCCTTTGGCATGGGAAGATCCCTGGAAGGGATTGGCCTTCCATCTGGTGCCCAAGTGAGCCTTCTTGTAATCCTTGTCGTGCCATCTCTGCTCACGACGATGATCCTTCAGCTTACGAGCTGTGTGCAGTCCCATAGGCTTACCTAAACATGAACACAAGAGCAACTATTTTAGATTGATTACCAACTGAAGCACAAGAAAATTTGTTCGAAGCAAAATGTGACAATTTAGGCAAATATACATAATAGGATTTTGTTACCTCTGGTCTTCACATTCGATATTTGTAAAATTTGCAATGAGAATAATTCAAAAGATAATGTGCAGTTGTGTACTGTATATATATTCAAATAGATGTTTCTGTTTAATGTAAATTTTAATTGCCATACAAAATATCGCCCCTGAATCAGTATAGTTTCATCGCTAAACTTGCTCGAATTTCTGCGAAGATGTGACTTTGTGAATTGGAAACCCACGGATCATGACGGTCGCGCATATCGATTGCGCTACACTTTGTAACACTCAAAACGTGAAATCTGACTGCTAAAGTTAAAGTCAATACAATTTTAAAGATTAATAATAATTTATTTGTATACCTGTACTATTTTTTAATCATTTAACATCACGGAACACATTTTTGAAGTCAGTTTTCAAATGACCGTTTGAGACCGTCTTGCACACACAGACCACTGTTGAGTTCTAATATCGGGTGAGGAGCATGAGAAATCGCACCTCGTCTCACCTTCACAAAAAGTGAATATCTTCACTTAGAATTGACATACAGGCATCATTGAGGTACCATTAGATTTTGTTTTTCAAGGCCTATCTACTGTGGTGGTCTCATTAGTAAACACTCAAATTTTAAATCGTGACGGTTCATGCTACTGATACTAAAATATGACCATCCTCGCTTTAAAAATGTACTTACATCCTTCAATAAGGTACAGTACGGTTGGATTTGTTTGAAGGCATATCTAGCTGTGGCATTTTCTTGAATTTAAACTCTATAAAACATCAACCAAGCAACTTCATATAACGAGGATACTGTGCGATCTGCCGATGGGGATGTTGGGTAGTCGAAAACAGGTGTACCTGCAGTCTCCACGGCATGGTTCGTGAATTCCAGCAAACAAATCAGACAAGAATTGTGTGCTCAGTTCTAGAATGTCATATACATTTATCTTCATGTGAAGAATCGAATAAACATTTTAAAAATACAGCATTATAACAAACATTAATCATCTTCCTCGAGCCACGTGAAGAGACACTCACCCATGATTGCGAGCTGGAGTTGAAAGGAAGTTGCCACACAAATCACAGGAACTAGATCAATTCAAGCCAAAATTGGTTTTATATTGCCACTGTGGATTTGTTCACCGCAATGCTTTAACTCTCTCAGCATGTAACGATTTTAGACAATACGTTAACTGTTCTATTAATTCAGTGTGTGCGTGATTCCAATATGTATGAGATCCCATTATAGCGGTATGCCAATATATATATATATATATATATATATATATATATATATATATATATATATATATATATATATATATATATATATATATATATATATATCAATCATGTGCCATGCCGGAAAGCGTCATGATTCGCCATTTCACTCGATCACCAGAGTCGTGGATCAGCTCAGTGTTCCTGTCTCGTCCATGCCATGTGGCCAAGCCATCCAGGTATTTTCCTCTCGGTCTTCCTCTTGGTCTGTTCCCCTCGATCTTGCCAGCTGTCACCAAGTTCTCCAGTCCATTTCCTCCTTCCCGATCGGTTGTACAAAGAACAGGCGCCTGTAGAACCAGTCCTACTATATACGGACAGATTAGACCGTCTTCTTCTTCATCTGGTGCCAGGTCTGGAAAAGATATTATTAGAGACCGTCGATCAATACTTTCTAATGAGCTTCCAATCATATCCGTTATCTGTAGTTTGTTTTTATAACAGTAATAAATAATATCTTATTCGGTAGAGATTATAAGATAAGAATACAAAAGAATAGTGGAGATAGCATAGTTCTTGAGCATTTTTAGAAGTTAAATAAAATTTAACCTAACATCAAATGTAAAATATTTAACACCGATATTAAATCGGTAGCCTACGTCTTCTTCGATCATCCAATATATTTTTGCAATATTCGAACCATTCTTCAACATATTCGACTGCTTTGGCATTTATTGACCGGGTTAGCCTTTCCTGGTATTTCGTAGGACTTTGAAAGTTTAGATGTCATCGCCGTCCCTTCATCTGCAGGTGATTCCACCAACAGGCCAGTCTAGAACCGTCTAGAGTGCACGCCGGTTTGTTGTCTAGAGAAGGCATATCTGCCCTGGACAGACCAAGGACTTTCTCTGCCATCAGAAAGATTTCCATAAGTACATAGCCGACACACGATACTCTTGTGCTGGGTTCACCCAAGAAATTGTCACGTCCTGTACGTGGTGCTTAACATAACTTCCTTATATTGAGTCTCCTGCTCACCACAGGCTGCACATTCGGACACTAGAAGGGCGCAGTCCGTAGATTTGGGGCCATGATCTTTCCTACACAATGTGCTGTCGAATCAGACTTTCCACCAAATGAATTTACTAGCCAAGCAATGTTCCAAATTTTATAACTCAGACACATTTGCCACTTACATGCCTGGAGCATGCCTGGAGCATGCAATGCGGCAGACCAGGAACGTTCAGGATCTTTCTTGCAGTTTTCAGAAACATCCAAATGATGCGTGGTTTTCTTCTTCGTTGGTCCGATATTTGTTGGTTTTTGTTTTGGGCATAATTGCTGAAGTAATACGGGTTAGGACAGTAGTTCTCAACCGGTGGGGAATCCCCCCCCCCCAGGGGGGAATTTTAGGGTTTCCAGGGGGGGGGGGGGTGAAGACCATTTCAAGATCGTGTTAATACAAGAACCGATTACTTGAGATTGTTTTTCCCTTCATACTTTACAGTTATGTACGTCTCATCCTTCTAAAATTCATTTTATAAAGTAAGTAGACCCACAAATCATGTTTTATGTGGATGTCTAGACTTGTTTTAGTATATGCTATTACATTTGCCTTCCACTTTTACGTATACTGTGTAGGGGTGGGGGATTTTTAGATAGGAAATATGAAAGGGGGGGGGGATGACGTTCTGAAAATACGGTGAAGGGGAGCACGGGCCAAATTTTTGATAGGAAGGGGGGAATGGCGTTCTGAAAATATGGTGAAGGGGGGCACGGGCCAAAAAAGGTTGAGAACCACTGGGTTAGCAGATCTCGTCCACTAAATGTACAGATAAATTATACACATGTGAAGGAAGTTAAAGAATGTAAATATCTAGGAAATATGATCACATGATATAGCAGAACAGACCAAGAAATCAACATGAGATGTCAAAAAACAATTGCGTTTATATATCAACTGCCACCCATACTGAAACACAAAGGTTTAAAGGCAAAATCGACACCATTTACCAGGGTAGAAACGTCCAAAGATACCTATATCTGCAAAGAGGCAGATAATCAATATTTGAATAACGAAGACACAAACACTAGATTGTACGATTTATTGTCTGGCATATTTCGTTGCATTTCGTCAGGTACATACGGTAGACATCACACAACATAGAGTAATTACATAAATCCTTCAGGCTGAAATATACAATACACATATTCACACAGTAATTTGAATTGCTTAACACGATAATTTTAAACTATCATGTCCTTCTGTTTGCACAAGCTTGGTTTCTGTAAATGAATGGCGATTGCTTCAGCCAGCTTTAACATATAATAAATAGCATTTTCTTACCAACTTTATGCTACCAATGTCAAACGTTAATACTATCCAAATCACACATGTGCAAAATCAACACATGTGAGATGAGATGTCGAGAAGAGCTGCAAATTAACCATCCGAGACTGAGTTAGAAATGATGTTATCGGAGAAAGACAGTGGGATCAACACCATGTGCCACATTTATTGAAAGACAAAAGATCAAATGGTTTGGCCGTCTCGTTAGGATACAACACCGTGTTACCAGCAGTACCATTGCACCAAAGCAGATCTGATACAAGAGCAAGAGAACGCCTGAGTAGAAAGTGGATTGCCGACATCAAGGACGTTGTACAATCAAATGGGATGACACTATCCAGTGCCACCCATCGAGCTCTGGAACCTCGGCTATTCCTCCACCACGACGCTTGATGGAAAAAGTGGAATATGATGATGTAATTTGGTGGGGTGTTTGAACCTAGTTGTCATTTAGGATTTTCGTTCGGTGGGCATTTCAGTATGTCGTTACATTGTGCAGACATTTTAACCTAGTTGTTAGTTTGGTAGATAATACTTTCGATGGACAACATTTACCCATGATTTGGGAGGGAGCTGATCTGTTGATGAGTCCCAGAACAATTCCTAATAACTGCTTCTTTAGAGGCCACCACCTCCGAGATCCCCTGCCAGTTCGGTTTAGGTCAATGGTGGCCATTTATCCGTGGTGTGCGACGAGAATGTAACGCAGAATATGTTGCTCCGTAAAACTAAAACCAGCACATAGTTCGCTGGTACCCGGGGTGTGTAACAGGGTATCCCTTTATACGCATCACAAGAGCTTTAATTCTCCCCAATGCCAGTGACTAAAGTCACGACACAATTTCCTCACAAAAGCATGGGCAGCTGCTTTGGTGACTGTCTAGTCACAGGACTATTATTCTGAACCTGTGATGGACCCTACTATAACTTCTCCTTGAGGTTGAACGGCGTAGGGGTAATGATGAGAACGAATGAACTGAACTTTGTTTGGTTCTCGCCATGAAGTTCGCATCGTGATTATGCTATACAATTCTATTCTCACTATTCTGCGTAGACACCCATTAATGAATGTTTGTAGTTTATAAGTAATTCTTGCTGTCAGTTATGTTCCTATATAAGGAACGCCTGCCACTTCTGGCACGTAAATACGCCTGTAAAAACTGGACAGACCAATGACAACCTTACCCATTACTCTGTATTATTATTTATCCAGCAGCGCTCACGTGTCATTGGGTCCAATGCTGTTGGTTACACATGTAAGTGTTCATCATCCGTTGGGTTGCACTAAAATTCTGGGAGTCTTTTCATATGCTTCTTAATCCCGGAGAAAGCTAGAAATGAACTGTCTCACTACATCGTCTCTTACCTGAAGTTCTTCTTCTTCTTCTTCGTTCATCCTGAGTTTTTTTCCGGATGTGATTGCGTTGTGCCTGTTTACAGCAGAGCTGCGTTCTTGCGCCGTTAGGCCGACACATCCGACTTCTGCGGGCATTTGTTGACCGGGTTAACCTTCCCGGGGGTTTCTTAGGACGTTTGACTCTCACTGTTGTGGTGTTATCTCCCATCCTAGCTGGCCCATATAGAACAGCCTAAGAGATCCTGGTCAGCCCTCAAGGGAAGGCAGGGGCAGACCATGGGCATTCCCCGCCATCCAAGGAGGCTTCCATACTTGCAGAGCCAACACACAGCGCTCTGGTACTGGGCTCACCCAAGGAATCGTCACGTCCTGCACATGGCTGCTTAGCCTCACTTCCGTATATTGGGCCTTCCGTTCACCATAGGCTGTTCTACCGGAAATCAGAAGAATGCAGTGTGCAAATGACATCCACACAGTGAGCTTTCGATTCGGACTTTCCGCACAATGGATTTGCTATCCGAGCAATATTCCATTTCGTGCCACTAGGACACTTTTCCACCTTTTTTGAAAGCCCACACAGTGAGCTTTTGATTCGGACATTCCACATAATGGATTTGCTATCCAAGCAATATTCCATTTCGTGCCACTAGGACACTTTTTCCACCTTTTTTGAAAGCCCACACAGTGAGCTTTTGGTTCGGACTTTCTACGTAATGGATCTCCTGTCCAGCAATATTCCATTTCATGCCTCTGGGAGGCTTTTGTAACCGACATACCTGTGGTATGAAGTGTGGCAGTCTGAATACTTCTTCATACACCTTTAAATGTCAACCTGTATGTAGTTAAAGTAAGCTACGGTCAACTTGAGCTTGTTGATATCTCCATAGAGCTTGTCCTCAAATGAAGCAGGTGTGGGCCAAAATATCTTTCTCTGTTCTGCATACGTTGGGCAATCCTGCAGCAAATGTTTTGCTGTCATTTTTCCAGTTCTACAATTACATTCATCGGTATCTCCTATCTTTAGTTTATTGAACAAGTGGTATTTCAGCCTGTTATGTCCTGTGCGGAGTCTGAAGATTGCTACTTGTTCTCTTCGGTCGAGTTTGTAATATGCATCATCCTTCTGATGGCCTGGATGCTCAGATTCCCATTTGGTTCTATAAGTGCTTTTTATCAACCTCTTTGCCTCATTATAGGTTATGTCTATGTCAGGCTGTGGTAGTCGTCCGCCCTCTTTTGCCAGTCTGTCAGCCTCTTCATTTCCAGGTATACTGCAATGTGATGGGATCCACTGTATTACAACTTTTTTGGATTTCTGGCATAGACCATGGAGTGCTGCTCTTAGGTCAGTTAGTTCTGTGCTGTTATTGCTCTTGAGTATTGAGACAGCTGACTTTGCATCTGTGAAGATAGCTATTTGCTTCTCTTTATTTTCCTCCATCAGGAGCATTTCTGCTGCAGTTTTCAAAGCCTCTACCTCCGCTTTGAAGTTACTTGAAAATTTTCCAGTTGCCAATGAATGTGTTTTTTTCACTCCATTTTTTAAATTTAGGAGAATTCCTCCTCCTCCATTCTCTATTGAATTTTTGGCTGATCCATCTGTATATGCATGGGTCCAATTCCTGCTTGGGTAATGTTCTTTTATGTAGTTTAGGGTTATTTCTCTTCTTTCGGTTTCATGCTGAGTGTTCTTTTTCTCAATACCAGGAATGTTTTCTATCATCTCAGGCAGTTGCTGCTGTCTCCAAGCTGGGAACTTGTGTGCATTGTGTATGGGCTTGACTGTTGATATGTTAAGTATAGGATCTGCCCTAATCCTTCGTTTTGCAGTTTCTACAAAGTTGCTACGCTTCAGTCTTCCCTTTCCAAAACCATTAAATCTGTTGTACATAGGGTGGTCTGTCAATCTTCTAAATTTTTCTGCTTGTTGCTGGGCTCTGCTATCTCTTCTATCCTGCATTGGTTGTAAACAAGTGATCTTTTCTAGTTCATTAATAGGCGTTGTCTTCAGGCTTCCAGTTATGATTCGCATTCCTTGGTTTTGGACTCTACTTATTTTGTTAAAGTTTGACTTAGCTGCTGTTGCCCAAGCTGCAATGCCATATTCCAGTACTGGCCTCACCCGTCCAGTATATAACTTCTTGAGAACTTTCTCATCTGCTCCCCACGTTGTACCAGCAAGCTTTTTCATGATTGCCATTCTCTGCTTTGCTCTTGTTCGATTTTTCTCAACCTGTGTCTTCCATGTCAGGCGACGATCAAAGGTGACTCCTAGATAGTTTGGATTTTCTTCATGGCGCAATATTTTTCCATTCAATACCAGCTTAGGTTGCTGAGTTTTATTTGAGAGGGAGAACACTGTGCATGTTGTTTTCTCCTCACTTATCTTCACTAGCCATGATTTTGACTAGTCCTCTAGCGCTAATAAGGCTTGCTGTATTCTGCTGTTAGCTGTACTAATATATTCTTCAGATGTCCATATGGCTAGGTCATCTGCAAAGGGAGGATGTGTGTACTCTGGCTGGAAAATTTTCTGTGATGTCATTTATATATGCTAGGAATAATGTTGGTGAAAGAACTCCTCCTTGGGGAACACCTTGCTCCAGCAGCATCATTTTGCTTGTTTGTCCTTGTACTTTTGTCCTGGCAGTTCTGTTCTCAAGGTAGTGGCTGATCCATTTATACATTTTTCCACAAACATGCATGTTTTGCAGTTTTACTTTCAGTCCTTCCTTCCATACTTTATCAAATGCTTTTTCTAAATCTATCCAGACTGCTAGTGTGTGCTTTTTCTCTTGGAAGGCATCCTCTATTTCCTGAGCTATATAAGTTATTTGATCTTCAGTGGATCTGTACTTTCTGAATCCTGCTTGGTGTGGTGTTAAGAGTTTGTTTTCTTCCAGATGCCATGTTAGCCTGCCATTGATAATGCGTTCCATTAATTTTCCTACACAGCTAAGTAGACTGATAGGTCGATAGCCATTTGGTTCTTCCAGGTCTTTTCCTTTCTTTGGGACTGGTATTAGTATAGCTTCCTTCCATGCCTGTGGGACTATTCCTCTCTTCCAGCTGTTATTTAGGACTGCTAGTAGTTTCTTCTTTGCCTTGTTGCCTAGTCCTATTAGCATTTCATTTGTGATTCCATCCATTCCTGGCGATTTCTTCTTTTTTAGGGTATTCATTGCCTGTTCCATTTCTTCCATTGTTAGATTTTCCATCATATATTCTGCTGCTGTCTCTGTATTTCTATGATGTATCTGTTTGTCTTTGATTGCTTTCTTCTGTTCGGTTGTAATATCAATGTGGTTTGCATTTGCATAGTGTTCCATTAGTGCATTTGCAGCCTTTTTTCCTGTAAGCAAGGCATTTCCTTGTTTAATTGTTATTTGTTTGTTTCTAGGTCCTTCATTGTTCATGGCTTTCACTAGTTTCCATAGTTTGTTTCCATCCCTGTCAAAATTCAGGTTTTCTATTTTTCCCTCCAACAATCTCTTGTTGTTTGATTTACTGTTCTTTTATATTTTGCTGAGATGGCTTTGAGAGAGATATTCGCTTCAATTGTTTGTTCTCTCTCTGCTGTCTTCCTGGCATCTTCAACTTTGTCCTCCAAACTTTGTAGTTCTTCAGTCCAGTATGGTTTGTAATTTTTCCTCGCTCCTCTAGGAATGGACTCAGTGGCTGCCTGTATTATCGCTCTGTTTAGACTTTCCACCATTTGCTTTATGTTGCCATATCGTGTATTTATGTTTTCACAATATTTGTCTGTTAGTATGGCAAATCTGTCCCAATCTGCTCGTTTGTAATTCCAGCGGGGCAAGGGCTTTTGCTCCTGTGGAACATACTCCATATTCATTACAAGCTTGATTGGTCTGTGGTCACTACCTGCTAATTGGTCCAGCACATGGCGATCGATTTTGTGGAGGATGTCTCCTGTGCAGAAAGCTAAGTCTGGAGTAGAAGTGGTAAGCCATCTTCTGGAGTAGAAGCTCGGTGTGTCATCCGCTTTGTTGAGTAGATGGAGATTTGAGTCTATTTCCCAGTCCTCCAATTCATCTCCTCTTTTGTCAGTATCTGGGTATCCCCATCTTTCTGAACGGCTATTAAAGTCTCCGACAATAATGCAGTTTGTGTCAGTTATTTTCATGTTTGAGAGTGTAAGGTCCATATCTGCTGGGCTATACAGATTGTAGATTCTTATTTTCACGTCCTTTATCATTATATCAACACCTATAATTTCTGTTTGGTTGTCAGAGATCACAGATACTTCGCTGCAAGGTATTGTATTTCGTGTAAGTATTAGAACTCCTCCTTTATGTCCTTCGCGGTCGAAACGTGTGGCCTGATATCCTCTGACTGAAAATTTGCGATTGGCATTGAGGTGTGTCTCTTGAATGCATGCCACATCTATTCTATCTTTATGAAGACGCTGTGTCAGGGAATCTTTCTTGTTATAAACTCCTTCGGCATTCCACTGTAGTATGTTGAGTGTCCTTGGTATTTGGTCAATAGCTCTTAACCTACTCCTCTGTGCCTTGACTCCACAGCACAGGGGAAGGTGACCACCAGTAGTCATGGGTGGACCCCCTCGAGGCAGGGGGCCCGGCACTATCACCGCCTGATGGGACTTCACGGGATTAGCACCATAACGATTAATTTTCATCTGTGGCATCATGAAATGATAAAGTTACGTTGCACTTCTTTGTCAAGCTTGTGGCTCAGTACATCCGATTTCGACAAGCACTTTTCGGGATGCTTTCCCTAGCCTTTGACTGTCCCCAGTCTACCTACAAGGCAGCAGGTTTGTGCGTCACTTCGTCTGGTCCCTCTCCCTTGACCTGTCCGACATGGGTGACCCTACCAGTAGCAGTGCTACCGTCGGCATAGCTCTTGGGGTCATTGGAACGCGCAAGCCCCTCTACCTCGTCAAGGTGGACGCACGGCAGAGGGGTTACCTGAAGTTCTGGTTCTCTTCTAGCTACAGAGGATTTATTCAGTGCTGATTTGCTGGGTTTGTTATCGAGGTTTTCTCTTATAGATCTGTCGTTTTCCACCAAGAGGTTCACACCCCCAGTGAATGGGATCACATCTAGGATGATTTGGCTGTCCGCCACACTGACAATCACTAGGTGTATGGTGAACCAAACAGAAAAAGGAAGGGGGGGGGGGCGCAAACACAACTGTCTTAGAGTATAAGAGGGTATGTTTGACCAAGAGACTAATCCTGCATCTACATCAAATGTCAATAAGCTATTGCGTTTATATATCAGCTATCCCCCACACTGAAACATCTAATTATATCTATGTCGTCGCAACGATAGATTTATAAATAGCATATTCGCACCACCCTGCGCTACAAATGTTAACTTAGACATTAACCAATCACACTTAGGAAAAATCAACATCTGCGAGATTAGATGATTGAGGAGTGCTGACAGCTAAACTATCCCAGACCAAGTAAGAATGTTATCAGACAGACAGTGGGATCAACACCTTGTACCACATATACTGAAAGACAGAAGATCAAATGGTTCGGCCTTCTCTCTAGAATGCAACACGCCATCAACTACCAGCACTGGCGCTACATCAAAGATCTTTTAAAAGAGCAAGAGTGTGTAACCCATAAGTGCACCGTTCTCCTCCTAACTTAAACCTGAGTCTGGAGAAACTCAACTCAGTGCACGAACTCCGTAGCACCGGCGAGGATCCTGAAATACTTTGGGTAGATTTTTAACTCGAAATTTTGCCCGGGCAGCGCCGTTAGGCTACTCTTTTTCGATTTCCAACTGCCAAGGGATTGTTTTTTTACGTGCGCAACAATACACACGGGCGTCCGATCTCATTACCCAAAGACCAGGGGATTTTTTTTTATTACAAGAAGTCCGCGTCTACTTGATGTGTCTTCGATTTCCGCATTCCTGGGTATTTAAGTTTTATTTGTAATTTTAAAACTACAGGATTATGGTCAGAGTTGATATCAGCACCACGGTATGTTTTGGCATTTGTAACATTGTTTTTAACGTTGAATTGAGTTGAGTTAAGAACCGACATCACTGCACTCATACGTGCTCAGTCCCGCCATTCAACAGCCAGCGAAGAGTCATACTACTAATCGTTCCCACCGCTATCTGATTAAAAGTTCTCCTTGTCTTCCCTCTCAGTTTTGAGATTCTTCCAGAGCCCCTGCCGATTCCCCGCAATCTCATTCTTTCCACATATGGGTTCTCAATCTGTTCTTCCGCCTTCTCCACCTGGTCCCACACGCGCACGACCACCTCCTTCTTGTCCATAGGCAAGATACCACCAAGAGGTTCATTCCCTGCTAGCCTATCAGCCTGTTCATTCCTCCGTACACCCGCATGGCCAGAGCAAATATCCATACAATTCTCACAATCTGTGACCTCTGAAGCGACGAGAGCCATTCCACACGAAACATTCCTTTCTCCACCTTGCTAAGCATATTCTTTGAATCCGTAATGAACACAACGTGTGTTGCAGTAGTCTTCTCTAGCCACCGGAATGCCGCTGTTACTGCCTCCGCCTCCATTCTCATGCTGGAGGTCGTAGTCTCATATGCCAGGCTCTCCTTTTAAATTAGTTTTTAAATCTATTCATAATCATAATGTAGTCAGTTTGGTTTCTTGTTCTATCTCCAGGGCTTTTCCATCTATACAGTTTCCTCGGGTTATGTTGGAATAATGGTTGCAAACAATAATATTGTTTTCTTCACATAACTGTATCAGCCGGTCTCCTCTGTCGTTTCTGTTTCCCATACCATATTGCCCTACTATCTGCTTATATTTATTTTTTCCAACTTTTGCGTTCATATCTCCCATGACAATTAGGACCTCTGATGATTTTACAACTTTCAGTGTTTGTTGTAGGTCTTCATAGTATTATTCTAGCTGTTCATCACTATAATCAGCTGTCGGAGCATATGTCTGAAAAATTACTATGTTGAATGGTCTTGCCTTAATTTTGAGAAGTCTCATCCTATCTTTATGGGTCAAGAATCCTCTAATATTTTTAACAGTTCTTCTTCTTCTTCTTTGCGTTCATCCGGAGTGTTTTTTTTTTCAGATGTGATTGCGGTGTATCTAGTTAGGCACCCTTGGGTCGAAACCCTCAGGTCAACACATCCGACTTTTAGCATGACCAGGTTAGCATTCCTGGGAGACTCTCACTTTTGTGGTATCGTCCACATCCCAGCTGGTCAATTTGGAACAGTCGAGGACTTCGATCATCCCTCACGGGAAGGTAGGGACAGTCCATAGCATTTTCCGCCATGCAGGGTGGCTTCCATAATTGCAGGGCCGACACATAGCGCCCTGGTGCTGGGCTCACCGAGGGAATCGTCACATCCTGCTCATGGCTGCTTTAAATCCTCACTTCCTCCCCCGATGTGTCTCCACCTTGACGTGGTGGGGGAGCTTGCGTGTTCCATCGACCCCATCGACGAAGGCAGAAGTTCTTAGTCCGGACAAAACTCTTAAGGCTCCCTGTCGAGGGCTGTGGCTGAACGCCTCTAAGCCGCAAACCCTCGGATCTGAGAGCCGGGCCGATACCCACCTGCCGAAAAATAGAGGCGTGATACTGAGCAAGCTACATGCTGCACAGGTCAGATACATGTTCGAAGGCTCTCAGCTGGGGGATATGAGAGATTCCCGGATGAGAAGGCCAGGTCGTTTCTCGTTCACTGCTGCACGAAGGTAAGGTGCTGAGCCGGCAGCACATGTAGCCTACCTCGTGAGCGAGTACAAAAAGTCAGAAAAGTGCCCCAGTCGAAGGAAATGGTTACGAAAACTGTCTGTATCTAACTCACAGAGAGTGTAGACAAAAGTGGAAGAACGTCTCAATGACGCGAAATGGAACGCACGTCGAGCGAACCTATTGCGTGGTCTGAAGTCAAAACCAAAAGCTTACCGAGTGGATGTCGCTCGCAGTCTGTCCGCTCCTGGTGTGTGCTTGAGCGATCAGTGGCAAGCGAGATGCCCAACACATGGAAGTGAGGAACTAAAGCAGCCATGAGCAGGACGTGGTAACTCCTCGGGTGAGCCCAGTCTCAGAGCAATATGTGCCGGCTCTGCAATTATGGAAGCATTCTTGGATAGTGAGGGAATGCCCATGGTCTGCCCCTGCCTTCCCTTGAGTGCCGACCGCGATGTCGTTGATCGTTCTATCTTGACCAGCTGAGATGTTGGCGACATCACAACAGTCTAACGTGCCTCGAAACCAGAGGAAGGCTAACCCCATTAAAAAATGCCCGCCGGAAGTCGGAAGTGTCGTCCTACGGGTGGCAAACTAAAAATTGACACTACGCAATTACGTCCGAGTGAAATGTCTCGTCCGAATGTCTCTCGTGCTAGGAACAGCTCTGACTACCTAGTTTCCGAATGCCGCTCTTGTTCGGAACAGCTCTGACTAGGTAGTTTCCGAATGTCTGTTGTGCCTGGAACAGCTCTGACGGGCGCAACGACAAGCACATGTCCGAAAACTCGCTGAGTGGATACCGTCTGCAAACCTGTCTGGTTTGTGCGGGAATGGCCCGGGGCAAACGAAATGACCAATATATTGAAGTGAGGATTTAAAGCAGCCATGAGCAGGACGTGACGATTCCCTCGGTGAGCCCAGAACCAGGGCGCTATGTGTCGGCCCTGCAATTATGGAAGCAACCTTGGATGGCGGAAAATGCTATGGACTGTCCCTGCCTTCCTTTGAGGGATGACCGTTTTCTTCGACCGTTCAACCTTGGCCAGCTGGGTTGTTGATGGCACCACAAAAGTGAGAGTCTCCCAGGAATGCTACCTGGTCAAAAAAGCACGCTATAGTCGGATGTGTTGGCCTACGGGTTTCGGCCAAAGGGCGCATAACAGACACACAGCAATCACATCTAAAAAACACTCCGGATGAACGAAAAGAAGAAGAAGAAATCCTCACTTCAATATATTGGGCATTTCGTTCGCCCCGGGCCGTTCCCGCACAATCCAGACCGGTCTGTAGACAGTATCCACCCAGCGAGTTTTCGTTTCGGACATGTGCTTTTCGTTGTGCCCATCAGAGCTGTTCCAGGCACGACGGACATTCGGAAAACTACCTAGTCAGAGCTGTTCCGAACAAGAGCGGCATTCGGAAACTAGGTAGTCAGAGCGGTTCCTAGCACAAGAGACATTCGGACGAGACATTTCACTCGGACGTAAATGCATAGTGCCAATTTTTATTTTGCCACCCGTAGGACAGCACTTCCGGCTTCGGCGGGCATTTTTTAAATGAGGTTAACCTTCCTCTGGTTTCGAGACACGTTGGACTTATTGTTGTTTGCTTGCTTGCTTTTGTTCGTTGGCTTGAGCTCCAACGCGAAGTCCTGTATGTCGGATGAAGGCATCCCAAAGTCAGCTGTCTCAATAATGAAGAGCAATAACAGCAAAGAAATAGCTGGCCTAAGAGCAGCACTCCAATGTCAGAGATCAAAAGAAAAATCAAAAAAAGTTGTAATACAGTGGATCCCATCACATTGCAGTATACCTGGAAATGAAGAGGCTGACAGACTGGCAAAAGAGGGTGGACGACTACCACAGCCTGACATAGACATAACCTATAATGAGGAAAAGAGGTTGATAAAAAGCACCTATAGAACCAAATGGGAATCAGAGCATCCAGGCCAGCAGAAGGATGATGCATATTACAAACTCGACCGAAGAGAACAAGTAGCAATCTTCAGACTCCGCACAGGACATAACAGGCTGAAATACCACTTGTTCAATCAACTAAAGATAGGAGATACCGATGAATGTAATTGTGGAACTGGAAAAATGACAGCAAAACATTTGCTGCAGGATTGCCCAATATATGCAGAACAGAGAAAGATATTTTGGCCCACACCTGCTTCATTTGAGGACAAGCTCTATGGAGATATCAACAAGCTCAAGTTGACCGCAGCTTACTTTAACTACATACAGGTTGACATTTAAAGGTGTATGAAGAAGTATTCAGACTGCCACACTTCATACCACAGGTATGTCGGTTACAAAAGCGTCCCAGAGGCATGAAATGGAATATTGCTTGGATAGCAAATCCATTACGTTCAAAGTCCGAATCTAAAGCTCACTGTGTGAGCTTCAAAAAAGGTGGAAAAAGTGTCCTAGTGGCACGAAATGGAATATTGCTTGGATAGCAAATCCATTACGTGGAAGTCTGAATCAAAAGCTCACTGCCCCTCTGCTGTGTGTCCACCGTGACGAGGTAGAGGGGCTTGCGCGTCCCAATGACCCCAAGAGCTATACCGACGGTAGCACAGCTACTGGTAGGGCCTCCCATGTCGGACAGGTCAAGGGAGAGGGACCAGACGAAGAGACACACAAACCTGCTGCCTTGTAGGTAGATTGGGGACAGTCAAAGGCTAGGGAAAGCACCCCGAATACATACTTGTCGAAATCGGATGTACTGAGCCACAGGCTTGACAAAGCAGTGCAACGTAAAACCTGCTGCCTTGTAGGCAGACTGGGGACAGTCAAAGGCTAGGGAAAGCATCCCGAATAAATGCTTGTCGAAATCGGATGTACTGACCCACATGCTTGACAAAGCAGTGCAACGTAACTTAATTTATGATGTCACAAATCAAAATTAATCGTTATGGTGCTAATCCCGCGAAGTCCCATCAGGCGGTAATAGATGCCGGGCCCCCTGCCTCGAGGGGGTCCACTCATGACTACTGGTGGTCACCTTCCCCTGTGCTGTGGAGTCAAGGCACAGAGGAGTAGGTTAAGAGCTATTGACCAAATACCCCGGACACTTAACATACTACAGTGGAATGCCGAAGGAGTTTACAAGAAGAAAATCTCCCTAGCACACCGTCTTCATAAAGATAGAATAGATGTGGTATGCATTCAAGAGACACACCTCAACGCCAATCACAAATTCTCAGTCAGAGGATATCAGGCCACACGTTTCGACCGCGAAGGACACAAAGGAGGAGTTCTAATACTTACACGAAATACAATACCTTGCAGCGAAGTATCTGTGATCTCTGACACCCAAACGGAAATTATAGGTGTTGATATAATGATAAAGGACGTGAAAATAAGAATCTACAATCTGTATAGCCCAGCAGATAAGGACCTTACACTCTCAAACATGAAAATAACTGACACAAACTGCATTATTGTCGGAGACTTTAATAGCCGTTCAGAAAGATGGGGATACCCAGATACTGACAAAAGAGGAGATGAATTGGAGGACTGGGAAATAGACTCAAATCTCCATCTACTCAAAAAAGTGGATGAGACACCGAGCTTCTACTCCAGAAGATGGCTTACCACTTCTACGCCAGACTTAGCTTTCTGCACAGGAGACATCCTCCACAAAATCGATCGCCATGTGCTGGACCAATTAGCGGGTAGTGACCACAGACTAATCAAGCTTGTAATGAATATGGAGTATGTTCCACAGGAGCAAAAGCCCTTGCCCCTCTGCAATCAAAAACGAGCAGATTGGGACAGATTTGCCATACTAACAGACAAATATTGTGAAAACATAAATACACGATATGGCAACATAAAGCAAATGGTGGAAAGTCTAAACAGAGCGATAATACAGGCAGCCACTGAGTCCATTCCAAGAGGAGCGAGGAAAAATTACAAACCATACTGGACTGAAGAACTACAAAGTTTGGAGGACAAAGATGAAGATGCCAGGAAGACAGCAGAGAGAGAACAAACAATTGAAGCAAACATCTCTCTCAAAGCCATCTCAGCAAAATAGAAAAGAACAGTAAATCAAACAACAAGAGATTGTTGGGGGGAAAAAACAGAAAACCTGAATTTTGACAGGGATGGAAACAAACTATGGAAACTAGTGAAAGCCATGAACAATGAAGGACCTAGAAACAAACAAATAACAATTAAACAAGGAAATGCCTTGCTTACAGGAAAAAAGGCTGCAAATGCACTAATGGAACACTATGCAAATGCAAACCACATTGATATTACAACCGAACAGAAGAAAGCAATTAAAGACAAACAGATACATCATAGAAATACAGAGACAGCAGCAGAATATATGATGGCAAATCTAACAATGGAAGAAATGGAACAGACAATGAATACCCTAAAAAAGAAGAAATTACCAGGAAAGGATGGAATCACAAATGAAATGCTAATAGGACTAGGCACTAAGGCAAAGAAGAAACTACTAGCAGTCCTAAATAACAGCTGGAAGAGAGGAATAGTCCCATAGGCATGGAAGGAAGCTATACTAATACCAGTCCCAAAGAAAGGAAAAGACCTGGAAGAACCAAATGGCTATCGACCTATCAGTCTACTTAGCTGTGTAGGAAAATTAATGGAACGCATTGTCAATGGCAGGCTAACATGGCATCTGGAAGAAAACAAACTCTTAACACCACACCAAGCAGGATTCAGAAATTACAGATTCACTGAAGATCAAATAACCTATATAGCTCAGGAAATAGAGGATGCCTTCCAAGAGAAAAAGCACACACTAGCAATCTGGATAGATTTAGAAAAAGCATTTGATAAAGTATGGAAGGAAGGACTGAAAGTAAAACTGCAAAACATGCATGTTTGTGGAAAAATGTATAAATGGATCAGCCACTACCTTGAGAACAGAACTGCCAGGACAAAAGTACAAGGACAAACAAGCAAAATGATGCTGCTGGAGCAAGGTGTCCCCCAAGGAGGAGTTCTTTCACCAACATTATTCCTAGCATATATAAATGACATCACATAAAATTTCCCAGCCAGAGTACACACATCCTCCTTTGCAGATGACCTAGCCATATGGACATCTGAAGAATATATTAGTACAGCTAACAGCAGAATACAGCAAGCCTTATTAGCGCTAGAGGACTGGTCAAAATCATGGCTAGTGAAGATAAGTGAGGAGAAAACAACATGCACAGTGTTCTCCCTCTCAAATAAAACTCAGCAACCTAAGCTGGTATTGAATGGAAAAATATTGCGCCATGAAGAAAATCCAAACTATCTACGAGTCACCTTTGATCGTCGCCTGACATGGAAGACACAGGTTGAGAAAAATCGAACAAGAGCAAGGCAGAGAATGGCAATCATGAAAAAGCTTGCTGGTACAACGTGGGGAGCAGATGAGAAAGTTCTCAAGAAGTTATATACTGGACGGGTGAGGCCAGTACTGGAATATGGCATTGCAGCTTGGGCAACAGCAGCTAAGTCAAACTTTAACAAAATAAGTAGAGTCCAAAACCAAGGAATGCGAATCATAACTGGAAGCCTGAAGACAACGCCTATTAATGAACTAGAAAAGATCACTTGTTTACAACCAATGCAGGATAGAAGAGATAGCAGAGCCCAGCAACAAGCAGAAAAATTTAGAAGATTGACAGACCACCCTATGTACAACAGATTTAATGGTTTTGGAAAGGGAAGACTGAAGCGTAGCAACTTTGTAGAAACTGCAAAACGAAGGATTAGGGCAGATCCTATACTTAACATATCAACAGTCAAGCCCATACACAATGCACACAAGTTCCCAGCTTGGAGACAGCAGCAACTGCCTGAGATGATAGAAAACATTCCTGGTATTGAGAAAAAGAACACTCAGCATGAAACCGAAAGAAGAGAAATAACCCTAAACTACATAAAAGAACATTACCCAAGCAGGAATTGGACCCATGCATATACAGATGGATCAGCCAAAAATTCAATAGAGAATGGAGGAGGAGGAATTCTCCTAAATTTAAAAAATGGAGTGAAAAAAACACATTCATTGGCAACTGGAAAATTTTCAAGTAACTTCAAAGCGGAGGTAGAGGCTTTGAAAACTGCAGCAGAAATGCTCCTGATGGAGGAAAATAAAGAGAAGCAAATAGCTATCTTCACAGATGCAAAGTCAGCTGTCTCAATACTGAAGAGCAATAACAGCACAGAACTAACTGACCTAAGAGCAGCACTCCATGGTCTATGCCAGAAATCCAAAAAAGTTGTAATACAGTGGATCCCATCACATTGCAGTATACCTGGAAACGAAGAGGCTGACAGACTGGCAAAAGAGGGCGGACGACTACCACAGCCTGACATAGACATAACCTATAATGAGGCAAAGAGGTTGATAAAAAGCACTTATAGAACCAAATGGGAATCAGAGCATCCAGGCCACCAGAAGGATGATGCATATTACAAACTCGACAGAAGAGAACAAGTAGCAATCTTCAGACTCCGCACAGGACACAACAGGCTGCAATACCACTTGTTCAATAAACTAAAGATAGGAGATACCGATGAATGTAATTGTAGAACTGGAAAAATGACAGCAAAACATTTGCTGCAGGATTGCCCAACGTATGCAGAACAGAGAAAGATATTTTGGCCCACACCTGCTTCATTTGAGGACAAGCTCTATGGAGATATCAACAAGCTAAAGTTGACCGCAGATTACTTTAACTATATACAGGTTGACATTTAAAGGTGCATGAAGACCCAGAGGCATGAAATGGAATATTGCTTGGATAGCAAATCCATTACGTGGAAAGTCCAAATCAAAAGCCCATTGTGTGGGCTTCATAAAAGGTGGAAAAGTGTCCTAGTGGCACGAAATGGAATATTGCTTGGATAGCAAATCCATTACGTGGAAAGTCCGAATCAAAAGCCCACTGTGTGGGCTTCATAAAAGGTGGAAAAGTGTCCTAGTGGCACGAAATGGAATATTGCTTGGATAGCAAATCCATTACGTGGAAAGTCTGAATCAAAAGCCCACTGTGTGGGCTTCATAAAAGGTGGAAAAGTGTCCTAGTGGCACGAAATGGAATATTGCTTGGCTAGCAAATCCATTACATGGAAAGTCCGAATCGAAAGCTCACTGTGTGGATGTCATCTGCAGACTGCATACTTCTGGTTTCCGGAAGAACAGCCTATGGTGAACGGAAGGCCCAATATACGGAAGTGAGGCTAAGCAGCCATGTGCAGGACGTGACGATTCCTTGGGTGAGCCCAGTACCAGAGCGCTATGTATCGGCTCTGCAAGTATGGAAGCCTCCTTGGATGGCGGGGAATGCCCATGGTCTGCCCCTGCCTTCCCTTGAGGGCTGACCAGGATCTTTGGCTGTTCTATATGGACCAGCTGGGATGGGGGATAACACCACAACAGTGAGAGTCAAACGTCCTAAGAAACCCCCGGGAAGGTTAACCCGGTCAACAAATGCCCGCAGAAGTCGGATGTGTCGGCCTAACGGCGCAAGAACGCAGCTCTGCTGTAAACAGGCACAACGCAATCACATCCGAAAAAAAACTCCGGGTGAACGAAGAAGAAGAAAAGAAAAATCAAAAAAGGTTGTAATACAGTGGATCCCATCACATTGCAGTATACCTGGAAATGAAGAGGCTGACAGACTGGCAAAAGAGGGTGGACGACTACCACAGCCTGACATAGACATAACCTATAATGAGGAAAAGAGGTTGATAAAAAGCACCTATAGAACCAAATGGGAATCAGAGCATCCAGGCCAGCAGAAGGATGATGCATATTACAAACTCGACCGAAGAGAACAAGTAGCAATCTTCAGACTCCGCACAGGACATAACAGGCTGAAATACCACTTGTTCAATCAACTAAAGATAGGAGATACCGATGAATGTAATTGTGGAACTGGAAAAATGACAGCAAAACATTTGCTGCAGGATTGCCCAATATATGCAGAACAGAGAAAGATATTTTGGCCCACACCTGCTTCATTTGAGGACAAGCTCTATGGAGATATCAACAAGCTCAAGTTGACCGCAGCTTACTTTAACTACATACAGGTTGACATTTAAAGGTGTATGAAGAAGTATTCAGACTGCCACACTTCATACCACAGGTATGTCGGTTACAAAAGCGTCCCAGAGGCATGAAATGGAATATTGCTTGGATAGCAAATCCATTACGTTCAAAGTCCGAATCTAAAGCTCACTGTGTGAGCTTCAAAAAAGGTGGAAAAAGTGTCCTAGTGGCACGAAATGGAATATTGCTTGGATAGCAAATCCATTACGTGGAAGTCTGAATCAAAAGCTCACTGCCCCTCTGCTGTGTGTCCACCGTGACGAGGTAGAGGGGCTTGCGCGTCCCAATGACCCCAAGAGCTATACCGACGGTAGCACAGCTACTGGTAGGGCCTCCCATGTCGGACAGGTCAAGGGAGAGGGACCAGACGAAGAGACACACAAACCTGCTGCCTTGTAGGTAGATTGGGGACAGTCAAAGGCTAGGGAAAGCACCCCGAATACATACTTGTCGAAATCGGATGTACTGAGCCACAGGCTTGACAAAGCAGTGCAACGTAAAACCTGCTGCCTTGTAGGCAGACTGGGGACAGTCAAATGCTAGGGAAAGCATCCCGAATAAATGCTTGTCGAAATCGGATGTACTGACCCACATGCTTGACAAAGCAGTGCAACGTAACTTAATTTATGATGTCACAAATCAAAATTAATCGTTATGGTGCTAATCCCGCGAAGTCCCATCAGGCGGTAATAGATGCCGGGCCCCCTGCCTCGAGGGGGTCCACTCATGACTACTGGTGGTCACCTTCCCCTGTGCTGTGGAGTCAAGGCACAGAGGAGTAGGTTAAGAGCTATTGACCAAATACCCCGGACACTTAACATACTACAGTGGAATGCCGAAGGAGTTTACAAGAAGAAAATCTCCCTAGCACACCGTCTTCATAAAGATAGAATAGATGTGGTATGCATTCAAGAGACACACCTCAACGCCAATCACAAATTCTCAGTCAGAGGATATCAGGCCACACGTTTCGACCGCGAAGGACACAAAGGAGGAGTTCTAATACTTACACGAAATACAATACCTTGCAGCGAAGTATCTGTGATCTCTGACACCCAAACGGAAATTATAGGTGTTGATATAATGATAAAGGACGTGAAAATAAGAATCTACAATCTGTATAGCCCAGCAGATAAGGACCTTACACTCTCAAACATGAAAATAACTGACACAAACTGCATTATTGTCGGAGACTTTAATAGCCGTTCAGAAAGATGGGGATACCCAGATACTGACAAAAGAGGAGATGAATTGGAGGACTGGGAAATAGACTCAAATCTCCATCTACTCAAAAAAGTGGATGAGACACCGAGCTTCTACTCCAGAAGATGGCTTACCACTTCTACGCCAGACTTAGCTTTCTGCACAGGAGACATCCTCCACAAAATCGATCGCCATGTGCTGGACCAATTAGCGGGTAGTGACCACAGACTAATCAAGCTTGTAATGAATATGGAGTATGTTCCACAGGAGCAAAAGCCCTTGCCCCTCTGCAATCAAAAACGAGCAGATTGGGACAGATTTGCCATACTAACAGACAAATATTGTGAAAACATAAATACACGATATGGCAACATAAAGCAAATGGTGGAAAGTCTAAACAGAGCGATAATACAGGCAGCCACTGAGTCCATTCCAAGAGGAGCGAGGAAAAATTACAAACCATACTGGACTGAAGAACTACAAAGTTTGGAGGACAAAGATGAAGATGCCAGGAAGACAGCAGAGAGAGAACAAACAATTGAAGCAAACATCTCTCTCAAAGCCATCTCAGCAAAATAGAAAAGAACAGTAAATCAAACAACAAGAGATTGTTGGGGGGAAAAAACAGAAAACCTGAATTTTGACAGGGATGGAAACAAACTATGGAAACTAGTGAAAGCCATGAACAATGAAGGACCTAGAAACAAACAAATAACAATTAAACAAGGAAATGCCTTGCTTACAGGAAAAAAGGCTGCAAATGCACTAATGGAACACTATGCAAATGCAAACCACATTGATATTACAACCGAACAGAAGAAAGCAATTAAAGACAAACAGATACATCATAGAAATACAGAGACAGCAGCAGAATATATGATGGCAAATCTAACAATGGAAGAAATGGAACAGACAATGAATACCCTAAAAAAGAAGAAATTACCAGGAAAGGATGGAATCACAAATGAAATGCTAATAGGACTAGGCACTAAGGCAAAGAAGAAACTACTAGCAGTCCTAAATAACAGCTGGAAGAGAGGAATAGTCCCATAGGCATGGAAGGAAGCTATACTAATACCAGTCCCAAAGAAAGGAAAAGACCTGGAAGAACCAAATGGCTATCGACCTATCAGTCTACTTAGCTGTGTAGGAAAATTAATGGAACGCATTGTCAATGGCAGGCTAACATGGCATCTGGAAGAAAACAAACTCTTAACACCACACCAAGCAGGATTCAGAAATTACAGATTCACTGAAGATCAAATAACCTATATAGCTCAGGAAATAGAGGATGCCTTCCAAGAGAAAAAGCACACACTAGCAATCTGGATAGATTTAGAAAAAGCATTTGATAAAGTATGGAAGGAAGGACTGAAAGTAAAACTGCAAAACATGCATGTTTGTGGAAAAATGTATAAATGGATCAGCCACTACCTTGAGAACAGAACTGCCAGGACAAAAGTACAAGGACAAACAAGCAAAATGATGCTGCTGGAGCAAGGTGTCCCCCAAGGAGGAGTTCTTTCACCAACATTATTCCTAGCATATATAAATGACATCACATAAAATTTCCCAGCCAGAGTACACACATCCTCCTTTGCAGATGACCTAGCCATATGGACATCTGAAGAATATATTAGTACAGCTAACAGCAGAATACAGCAAGCCTTATTAGCGCTAGAGGACTGGTCAAAATCATGGCTAGTGAAGATAAGTGAGGAGAAAACAACATGCACAGTGTTCTCCCTCTCAAATAAAACTCAGCAACCTAAGCTGGTATTGAATGGAAAAATATTGCGCCATGAAGAAAATCCAAACTATCTACGAGTCACCTTTGATCGTCGCCTGACATGGAAGACACAGGTTGAGAAAAATCGAACAAGAGCAAGGCAGAGAATGGCAATCATGAAAAAGCTTGCTGGTACAACGTGGGGAGCAGATGAGAAAGTTCTCAAGAAGTTATATACTGGACGGGTGAGGCCAGTACTGGAATATGGCATTGCAGCTTGGGCAACAGCAGCTAAGTCAAACTTTAACAAAATAAGTAGAGTCCAAAACCAAGGAATGCGAATCATAACTGGAAGCCTGAAGACAACGCCTATTAATGAACTAGAAAAGATCACTTGTTTACAACCAATGCAGGATAGAAGAGATAGCAGAGCCCAGCAACAAGCAGAAAAATTTAGAAGATTGACAGACCACCCTATGTACAACAGATTTAATGGTTTTGGAAAGGGAAGACTGAAGCGTAGCAACTTTGTAGAAACTGCAAAACGAAGGATTAGGGCAGATCCTATACTTAACATATCAACAGTCAAGCCCATACACAATGCACACAAGTTCCCAGCTTGGAGACAGCAGCAACTGCCTGAGATGATAGAAAACATTCCTGGTATTGAGAAAAAGAACACTCAGCATGAAACCGAAAGAAGAGAAATAACCCTAAACTACATAAAAGAACATTACCCAAGCAGGAATTGGACCCATGCATATACAGATGGATCAGCCAAAAATTCAATAGAGAATGGAGGAGGAGGAATTCTCCTAAATTTAAAAAATGGAGTGAAAAAAACACATTCATTGGCAACTGGAAAATTTTCAAGTAACTTCAAAGCGGAGGTAGAGGCTTTGAAAACTGCAGCAGAAATGCTCCTGATGGAGGAAAATAAAGAGAAGCAAATAGCTATCTTCACAGATGCAAAGTCAGCTGTCTCAATACTGAAGAGCAATAACAGCACAGAACTAACTGACCTAAGAGCAGCACTCCATGGTCTATGCCAGAAATCCAAAAAAGTTGTAATACAGTGGATCCCATCACATTGCAGTATACCTGGAAACGAAGAGGCTGACAGACTGGCAAAAGAGGGCGGACGACTACCACAGCCTGACATAGACATAACCTATAATGAGGCAAAGAGGTTGATAAAAAGCACTTATAGAACCAAATGGGAATCAGAGCATCCAGGCCACCAGAAGGATGATGCATATTACAAACTCGACAGAAGAGAACAAGTAGCAATCTTCAGACTCCGCACAGGACACAACAGGCTGCAATACCACTTGTTCAATAAACTAAAGATAGGAGATACCGATGAATGTAATTGTAGAACTGGAAAAATGACAGCAAAACATTTGCTGCAGGATTGCCCAACGTATGCAGAACAGAGAAAGATATTTTGGCCCACACCTGCTTCATTTGAGGACAAGCTCTATGGAGATATCAACAAGCTAAAGTTGACCGCAGATTACTTTAACTATATACAGGTTGACATTTAAAGGTGCATGAAGACCCAGAGGCATGAAATGGAATATTGCTTGGATAGCAAATCCATTACGTGGAAAGTCCAAATCAAAAGCCCATTGTGTGGGCTTCATAAAAGGTGGAAAAGTGTCCTAGTGGCACGAAATGGAATATTGCTTGGATAGCAAATCCATTACGTGGAAAGTCCGAATCAAAAGCCCACTGTGTGGGCTTCATAAAAGGTGGAAAAGTGTCCTAGTGGCACGAAATGGAATATTGCTTGGATAGCAAATCCATTACGTGGAAAGTCTGAATCAAAAGCCCACTGTGTGGGCTTCATAAAAGGTGGAAAAGTGTCCTAGTGGCACGAAATGGAATATTGCTTGGCTAGCAAATCCATTACATGGAAAGTCCGAATCGAAAGCTCACTGTGTGGATGTCATCTGCAGACTGCATACTTCTGGTTTCCGGAAGAACAGCCTATGGTGAACGGAAGGCCCAATATACGGAAGTGAGGCTAAGCAGCCATGTGCAGGACGTGACGATTCCTTGGGTGAGCCCAGTACCAGAGCGCTATGTATCGGCTCTGCAAGTATGGAAGCCTCCTTGGATGGCGGGGAATGCCCATGGTCTGCCCCTGCCTTCCCTTGAGGGCTGACCAGGATCTTTGGCTGTTCTATATGGACCAGCTGGGATGGGGGATAACACCACAACAGTGAGAGTCAAACGTCCTAAGAAACCCCCGGGAAGGTTAACCCGGTCAACAAATGCCCGCAGAAGTCGGATGTGTCGGCCTAACGGCGCAAGAACGCAGCTCTGCTGTAAACAGGCACAACGCAATCACATCCGAAAAAAAACTCCGGGTGAACGAAGAAGAAGAAAAGAAAAATCAAAAAAGGTTGTAATACAGTGGATCCCATCACATTGCAGTATACCTGGAAATGAAGAGGCTGACAGACTGGCAAAAGAGGGTGGACGACTACCACAGCCTGACATAGACATAACCTATAATGAGGAAAAGAGGTTGATAAAAAGCACCTATAGAACCAAATGGGAATCAGAGCATCCAGGCCAGCAGAAGGATGATGCATATTACAAACTCGACCGAAGAGAACAAGTAGCAATCTTCAGACTCCGCACAGGACATAACAGGCTGAAATACCACTTGTTCAATCAACTAAAGATAGGAGATACCGATGAATGTAATTGTGGAACTGGAAAAATGACAGCAAAACATTTGCTGCAGGATTGCCCAATATATGCAGAACAGAGAAAGATATTTTGGCCCACACCTGCTTCATTTGAGGACAAGCTCTATGGAGATATCAACAAGCTCAAGTTGACCGCAGCTTACTTTAACTACATACAGGTTGACATTTAAAGGTGTATGAAGAAGTATTCAGACTGCCACACTTCATACCACAGGTATGTCGGTTACAAAAGCGTCCCAGAGGCATGAAATGGAATATTGCTTGGATAGCAAATCCATTACGTTCAAAGTCCGAATCTAAAGCTCACTGTGTGAGCTTCAAAAAAGGTGGAAAAAGTGTCCTAGTGGCACGAAATGGAATATTGCTTGGATAGCAAATCCATTACGTGGAAGTCTGAATCAAAAGCTCACTGCCCCTCTGCTGTGTGTCCACCGTGACGAGGTAGAGGGGCTTGCGCGTCCCAATGACCCCAAGAGCTATACCGACGGTAGCACAGCTACTGGTAGGGCCTCCCATGTCGGACAGGTCAAGGGAGAGGGACCAGACGAAGAGACACACAAACCTGCTGCCTTGTAGGTAGATTGGGGACAGTCAAAGGCTAGGGAAAGCACCCCGAATACATACTTGTCGAAATCGGATGTACTGAGCCACAGGCTTGACAAAGCAGTGCAACGTAAAACCTGCTGCCTTGTAGGCAGACTGGGGACAGTCAAAGGCTAGGGAAAGCATCCCGAATAAATGCTTGTCGAAATCGGATGTACTGACCCACATGCTTGACAAAGCAGTGCAACGTAACTTAATTTATGATGTCACAAATCAAAATTAATCGTTATGGTGCTAATCCCGCGAAGTCCCATCAGGCGGTAATAGATGCCGGGCCCCCTGCCTCGAGGGGGTCCACTCATGACTACTGGTGGTCACCTTCCCCTGTGCTGTGGAGTCAAGGCACAGAGGAGTAGGTTAAGAGCTATTGACCAAATACCCCGGACACTTAACATACTACAGTGGAATGCCGAAGGAGTTTACAAGAAGAAAATCTCCCTAGCACACCGTCTTCATAAAGATAGAATAGATGTGGTATGCATTCAAGAGACACACCTCAACGCCAATCACAAATTCTCAGTCAGAGGATATCAGGCCACACGTTTCGACCGCGAAGGACACAAAGGAGGAGTTCTAATACTTACACGAAATACAATACCTTGCAGCGAAGTATCTGTGATCTCTGACACCCAAACGGAAATTATAGGTGTTGATATAATGATAAAGGACGTGAAAATAAGAATCTACAATCTGTATAGCCCAGCAGATAAGGACCTTACACTCTCAAACATGAAAATAACTGACACAAACTGCATTATTGTCGGAGACTTTAATAGCCGTTCAGAAAGATGGGGATACCCAGATACTGACAAAAGAGGAGATGAATTGGAGGACTGGGAAATAGACTCAAATCTCCATCTACTCAAAAAAGTGGATGAGACACCGAGCTTCTACTCCAGAAGATGGCTTACCACTTCTACGCCAGACTTAGCTTTCTGCACAGGAGACATCCTCCACAAAATCGATCGCCATGTGCTGGACCAATTAGCGGGTAGTGACCACAGACTAATCAAGCTTGTAATGAATATGGAGTATGTTCCACAGGAGCAAAAGCCCTTGCCCCTCTGCAATCAAAAACGAGCAGATTGGGACAGATTTGCCATACTAACAGACAAATATTGTGAAAACATAAATACACGATATGGCAACATAAAGCAAATGGTGGAAAGTCTAAACAGAGCGATAATACAGGCAGCCACTGAGTCCATTCCAAGAGGAGCGAGGAAAAATTACAAACCATACTGGACTGAAGAACTACAAAGTTTGGAGGACAAAGATGAAGATGCCAGGAAGACAGCAGAGAGAGAACAAACAATTGAAGCAAACATCTCTCTCAAAGCCATCTCAGCAAAATAGAAAAGAACAGTAAATCAAACAACAAGAGATTGTTGGGGGGAAAAAACAGAAAACCTGAATTTTG
Source organism: Cepaea hortensis (assembly GCA_963921405.1). Classification (NCBI taxonomy): domain Eukaryota; kingdom Metazoa; phylum Mollusca; class Gastropoda; order Stylommatophora; family Helicidae; genus Cepaea; species Cepaea hortensis. The sequence continues at coordinate 123,638,431 of OY992882.1, read as the reverse complement.
ACAGGGATGGAAACAAACTATGGAAACTAGTGAAAGCCATGAACAATGAAGGACCTAGAAACAAACAAATAACAATTAAACAAGGAAATGCCTTGCTTACAGGAAAAAAGGCTGCAAATGCACTAATGGAACACTATGCAAATGCAAACCACATTGATATTACAACCGAACAGAAGAAAGCAATTAAAGACAAACAGATACATCATAGAAATACAGAGACAGCAGCAGAATATATGATGGCAAATCTAACAATGGAAGAAATGGAACAGACAATGAATACCCTAAAAAAGAAGAAATTACCAGGAAAGGATGGAATCACAAATGAAATGCTAATAGGACTAGGCACTAAGGCAAAGAAGAAACTACTAGCAGTCCTAAATAACAGCTGGAAGAGAGGAATAGTCCCATAGGCATGGAAGGAAGCTATACTAATACCAGTCCCAAAGAAAGGAAAAGACCTGGAAGAACCAAATGGCTATCGACCTATCAGTCTACTTAGCTGTGTAGGAAAATTAATGGAACGCATTGTCAATGGCAGGCTAACATGGCATCTGGAAGAAAACAAACTCTTAACACCACACCAAGCAGGATTCAGAAATTACAGATTCACTGAAGATCAAATAACCTATATAGCTTAGGAAATAGAGGATGCCTTCCAAGAGAAAAAGCACACACTAGCAATCTGGATAGATTTAGAAAAAGCATTTGATAAAGTATGGAAGGAAGGACTGAAAGTAAAACTGCAAAACATGCATGTTTGTGGAAAAATGTATAAATGGATCAGCCACTACCTTGAGAACAGAACTGCCAGGACAAAAGTACAAGGACAAACAAGCAAAATGATGCTGCTGGAGCAAGGTGTCCCCCAAGGAGGAGTTCTTTCACCAACATTATTCCTAGCATATATAAATGACATCACATAAAATTTCCCAGCCAGAGTACACACATCCTCCTTTGCAGATGACCTAGCCATATGGACATCTGAAGAATATATTAGTACAGCTAACAGCAGAATACAGCAAGCCTTATTAGCGCTAGAGGACTGGTCAAAATCATGGCTAGTGAAGATAAGTGAGGAGAAAACAACATGCACAGTGTTCTCCCTCTCAAATAAAACTCAGCAACCTAAGCTGGTATTGAATGGAAAAATATTGCGCCATGAAGAAAATCCAAACTATCTACGAGTCACCTTTGATCGTCGCCTGACATGGAAGACACAGGTTGAGAAAAATCGAACAAGAGCAAGGCAGAGAATGGCAATCATGAAAAAGCTTGCTGGTACAACGTGGGGAGCAGATGAGAAAGTTCTCAAGAAGTTATATACTGGACGGGTGAGGCCAGTACTGGAATATGGCATTGCAGCTTGGGCAACAGCAGCTAAGTCAAACTTTAACAAAATAAGTAGAGTCCAAAACCAAGGAATGCGAATCATAACTGGAAGCCTGAAGACAACGCCTATTAATGAACTAGAAAAGATCACTTGTTTACAACCAATGCAGGATAGAAGAGATAGCAATGCCCAGCAAAAGCAGAAAAATTTAGAAGATTGACAGACCACCCTATGTACAACAGATTTAATGGTTTTGGAAAGGGAAGACTGAAGCGTAGCAACTTTGTAGAAACTGCAAAACAAAGGATTAGGGCAGATCCTATACTTAACATATCAACAGTCAAGCCCATATACAATGCACACAAGTTCCCAGCTTGGAGACAGCAGCAACTGCCTGAGATGATAGAAAACATTCCTGGTATTGAGAAAAAGAACACTCAGCATGAAACCGTAAGAAGAGAAATAACCCTAAACTACATAAAAGAACATTACCCAAGCAGGAATTGGACCCATGCATATACAGATGGATCAGCCAAAAATTCAATAGAGAATGGAGGAGGAGGAATTCTCCTAAATATAAAAAATGGAGCGAAAAAAACACATTCAATGGCAACTGGAAAATTTTCAAGTAACTTCAAAGCGGAGGTAGAGGCTCTGAAAACTGCAGCAGAAATGCTCCTGATGGAGGAAAATAAAGAGAAGCAAATTGCTATCTTCACAGATGCAAAGTCAGCTGTCTCAATACTGAAGAGCAATAACAGCACAGAACTAACTGACCTAAGAGCAGCACTCCATGGTCCAAAAAAGTTGTAATACAGTGGATCCCATCACATTGCAGTATACCTGGAAACGAAGAGGCTGACAGACTGGCAAAAGAGGGCGGACGACTACCACAGCCTGACATAGACATAACCTATAATGAGGCAAAAAGGTTTATAAAAAGCACTTACAGAACCAAATGGGAATCAGAGCATCCAGGCCATCAGAAGGATGATGCATATTACAAACTCGACCGAAGATAACAAGTAGCAATCTTCAGACTCCGCACAGGACATAACAGGCTGAAATACCACTTGTTCAATAAACTAAAGATAGGAGATACCGATGAATGTAATTGTAGAACTGGAAAAATGACAGCAAAACATTTGCTGCAGGATTGCCCAACGTATGCAGAACAGAGAAAGTTATGTTGGCCCACATCTGCTTCATTTGAGGACAAGCTCTATGGAGATATCAACAAGCTAAAGTTGACCGCAGCTTACTTCAACTACATACAGGTTGACATTTAAAGGTGCATGAAGACCCAGAGGCATGAAATGGAATATTGCTTGGATAGCAAATCCATTATGTGGAAAGTCCAAATCGAAAGCTCGCTGTGTGGGCTTCAAAAAAGGTGGAAAAGTGTCCTAGTGGCACAAAATGGAATATTGCTTGGATAGCAAATCCATTACGTGGAAAGTCCGAATCAAAAGCCCATTGTGTGGGCTTCATAAACGGTGGAAAAGTGTCCTAGTGGCATGAAATGGAATATTTCTTGGATAGCAAATCCATTACGTGGAAAGTCCGAATCAAAAGCCCACTGTGTGGGCTTCATAAAAGGTGGAAAAGTGTCCTAGTGGCACGAAATGGAATATTGCTTGGATAGCAAATCCATTACATGGAAAGTCCGAATCGAAAGCTCACTGTGTGGATGTCATCTTCAGACTGCATACTTCTGGTTTCCGGAAGAACAGCCTATGGTGAACGGAAGGCCCAATATACGGAAGTGAGGCTAAGCAGCCATGTGCAGGACGTGACGATTCCTTGGGTGAGCCCAGTACCAGAGCGCTATGTATCGGCTCTGCAAGTATGGAAGCCTCCTTGGATGGCGGGGAATGCCCATGGTCTGCCCCTGCCTTCCCTTGAGGGCTGACCAGGATCTTTGGCTGTTCTATATGGACCAGCTGGGATGGGGGATAACACCACAACAGTGAGAGTCAAACGTCCTAAGAAACCCCCGGGAAGGTTAACCCGGTCAACAAATGCCCGCAGAAGTCGGATGTGTCGGCCTAACGGCGCAAGAACGCAGCTCTGCTGTAAACATGCACAACGCAATCACATCCGAAAAAAAAACTCCGGATGAACGAAGAAGAAGAATTCAATATCTGCCACAGGACTTTCACCCTCTAACTACTTCCTCATTTCAACATTCGCTCCCTTTTAATAAGTCAGAGCCTATTCTATTCAAACAACACATTATCTCTAACAACCAACATTTCTAACTAGCCTATATCTCTCTATGCCAGTTTTACGTTATGTCAACTGCTCTAGCACACCTCACTCAACATAAACATTCCACGTTTCAAGTTCTAATTCATCCAATCGTCACAACCAAACACAAAAATATGCACGCTGGCATTCTTTGTCCTACCTAATTCTCTACAGCAAACTGCTCCGACTTTTAACATCTCACCTCCTCTGTTGTTGTTGTTTGTCCATCAAGAATGATGATGACCATTCATTTCATCCAGTGGGGTTGAAGGTGTGGAGCCGTGGGTTCTAAGATGGCTGATAAGGCCTATTTTGGCTCTAAATGTTCTTTGACAATGTGGGCAAAGGATGCTTGACGTTTCTGGAGGAGGATTTCCTGCAGTGGTTTTTCTGTCCTGCCTTTTCTTCACAGCTCTTGCAGTCCTGGTTGCCTCACATATGACTGCACCTTTGCGCAATGATGCACGCCACGAATTTCGGTCTCTGGCTGCAGCCTCCCAGGTGTCATGATGAATTCCAAAAGCATTCAGTGAAATTTTCAGAGTGTCTTTAAAACGTTTCCTCTGGCCACCTTGGGAGCGTTTACCACAACGCAGTTCGCTGTAGAAAATTCGTTTAGGGAGCCTGTGATCTGGCATGCGGGTCAAGTGACCACCCCAGCGAATCTGATTCTTCATCAGCAGAGTGTGGATACTGGGCATGGATGCTCTTTCTAGGACTTCAGTGTCTGGAATCTTGTCTTGCCATTTAATCTTCAGTAGCTTCCTTAGGCAGACTGTGTGGAAGTGGTTTAATTTCCTAGCGTGTCGCTGATAAACAGTCCAGGTTTCACAAGCATATAGCAGTGTGGATAATACAACTGCTTTGTAGACTTTTAGCTTTGTTTGCAGGCTTATTCCAGTTCTGTCCCACACATTCTTGTACAGTCTGCCAAAGGCTGCACTGGCCTTGGAGATTCTTGCATTCACTTCGTCATCGATTGTGGCAGCTTGTGACACAGTGCTGCCAAGATAGGTGAATTTGTCCACAACACTTAGTCTATGATCATTCACTTTGATATTCGGCACAGTGTGATTATTCCCTGGAGCTGGCTGGTACATAACTACAGTCTTCTCCAAGTTGATATTGAGCCCAAAGTTGGCACAGGCATGTGAGAAAGCTGAAACATTATGTTGCATGTCCGCCTCTGAGTTGGCGTATAGAGCGCAATCATCAGCAAACAGTAGCTCTCTGACGGTGCCGCTGTCAATTTTGGTTTTAGCTTTCAGCCTTCTGAGATTGAATAACTTTCCATCCATACGGTAGTTGATGTCTATTCCAATGTCGTCGTTCTCGAAGGCATTCATCAACATGGCTGAAAACATGAGGCTGAACAGTGTTGGTGCCAGGACACATCCTTGCTTCACTCCATTGGTTACAGGAAAGGGTTCAGACAGTTCACCATTTTCCTGTACTCTTGCCTGCATGCCGTCATGAAATAGCCGTACTATTTGGACAAACTTTCGTGGACAGCCATATTCTGCCATAATCTTCCACAGTCCTTCTCTGCTGACTGTATCAAAAGCCTTGGTAAGGTCAATGAAAGTGGAGAACATTTCGCAGTTCTGTTCCTGACATTTCTCTTGCAGCTGCCTTGCAGCGAAAATCATGTCAACAGTTCCACGTTCTTTTCTGAAGCCACATTGACTCTCAGGAAGAAGACCTTGATCGAGATGGGCTGTGAGGCGATTGAGAAGAATTCTGGCGAGTATCTTCCCTGCAATTGAGAGCAAGGAGATGCCTCGGTGGTTGTCACAGGATTGGCGGTTTCCTTTACGTTTGTAAAGGTGGACTATTGACGCGTCCTTAAAATCTTGTGGCATGGTCTCGTTCATCCATATGTTTGTGAAGACTTGGTGAAGCTGCTCTGTTAGGACCGGCCCACCTGCCTTGTATATCTCTGCTGGGATGGAGTCAGGACCAGGTGCCTTGCCGCTGGAGAGTTGCTGGATGGCTTTGTTTATTTCCACTATGGTTGGCAGGTCACCAAGTGTCTCATTGGTGGGAACTTGAGGAAGGCAGTTGATGGTTTCATCATCGAAGAAGGAAGTTGCATTTAAGATTTTGCTGAAATGCTCTGCCCAGCGTTGGAGGATTTCTTTCTTATCGGTGACCAATGTTCCCCCATCTGCACTGAGGAGGGGAACTATGCCTGGTGATGAAGGACCATAGACCGCTTTCAGTGAGTCGTAGAAGTTTTTCATATCATGTCTGTCAGCAAAGCCCTGAATTTCATCAGCTTTGCTGCTCAGCCAGGAGTCCCGCATGTGCCGAAGTTTCTGCTGCACTACTCTCTGAATGTTCTTGAAAGCATCTTTTTTTGATGTTGACTTTGGGTCATTCAAATGTGCCTTGAGGAGAAGATGTTTCTCGGCCAGCAATTGGTTGATGTCTTCGGAATTTTCATCAAACCAGTCTTTATGCTTTCGGGGGGCTGGACCCAGGATTTCCATAGCAGTGTTGTAAATTGTGTCCTTTAGGGCTCTCCATTCTGTTTCTGTATCCTGTTTAGCTTCAGCATTGGGCTTGAGGCGGTCTTCCAGCATATTTTCAAACGACTGCTGCATTTTCTTGCTGTTTAGGCGGGTGACATTTAGCTTTGTTTGCATTTTCGCCCCTTGAGGACGCCGTGGTGGCCTGATGTGGATGTTCATTTTTGAGACAATGAGATGATGGTCTGTCCAACATTCGGCACCACACATGGATTTTGTCACTCGAACGTCTTGTCTGTCACTCCTCCTGACAATGACATAGTCAATGAGGTGCCAGTGTTTCGAGCGAGGGTGCATCCACGATGTCCTATTTCTCATGGGGAGACGGAAAATTGTGTTCGTAATCACGAGATCATGTTCGGCACATGTCTGAAGGAGGCGGAGTCCATTGCTGTTACAATTTCCAACTCCATGCTTTCCAATAATGCCACTCCAAGAGGTGGTGTCCGTGCCTACTCTGGCATTGAAATCCCCAAGGAGAATAAGTTTGTCTCCTTTGGGAACAGATGTTAATACACTGTGCAGGTCCTCATAGAACTTGTTCTTGACATCATCTTCGTTGGTCATAGTTGGTGCGTAGACACTCACAATGGTTGCGTGCTTCCTTCCATTCAGCAGGGGCAACTTCATGGTCATGAGCCTGTCGTTTATAGCCTTTGGAAATCCAGCTAATTTGCCGACCAGGGCCGACTTAATGGCAAATCCCACACCGGATTGGCGTCTTTCCTCGCTTTTCCTTCCACTCCAGAAGAATGTGTAGCCGGCACCAATTTCACAGATTTGGCCTTCTTCTGCAAGTCGTGTCTCGCTCAAGGCTGCAATGTCGATGTTGTACCTGCCCAGCTCTTTCCCAATCAGTGCTGTTCGTCTCTCTGGACCCGACGCGCCGTCTCTGTCAAGTAGGGTGCGTACATTCCAAGTTCCAATTGTTAAGGGAATATGGTTTACTCTTTTAGCTTTGCTTGTTTTATCTTTCTTTGTATGTCGACCGCAGTTAAGGGTACCCACCAACCGCGGCTAGCTGGTTAGGTAGTGATGAAGCAGACAATGTTTAGGGCACCTTTTCTAGCCCCTTCCTCATGCTATGGAGGTGAGCAGTGTGTTCCTATAGAGGGCTGCTCAGTCGCTCAGGGGGCTGCCGAATCCCACTGCTGCTCCGGTCAGTAGAAGACGACCATATGGCCTGAGCCGCCTGTGTGCAGGTCTACGACTACGGCTGCCAGCGTACCCACGCCTGCCGCTTTGCCGCTCGCCCATCACCACAGGGCTTGAAGGTGATATGTGACGTTGGATGAAGAATGACTTGCGCGATGACTTGGATTAAAGTGAGGAAGAGTTGCGCAATTCGTCGACCTCACTCTCTCGCCTGAGTCCATCTGAGTCCAGTGGCAAGACAAGTCGAGACGATTGGAGACGAATACAGGTGCAGTGGATGACCAGGGCGCTCTACGTGCCTTGCCGTGCTCATTACGTTCCACAACGCTTTGCAGGTAAACGCCGTCTTGCCCGTTGAATCAGGAATGATTTCTTCCGCGCAGTCTGCCGAATCCTGTCTTCACATGCTGGGTAGGCATACCCTAGTTTACCTCTTGGTTTGACACCAAATTGGATACCCATGCCTGGTTTAGCCAGCCTCTCACAGCTGTTGCCCGGGGGGTGGCCGCTGTCGCATGCTCTAAAACATAATCAGACACACTCAACGCGCTACAACCTCTGTCTTAGAAACGTGCATATCATGTGCATCCTCTGGGTGTTTCTTACACAATTTCTCACTTCACACATTTATGAAGTATATCTCGCTCTATTATTACTAAGAGTCTGACATCTTTCTATCCACGCATTCTAATTAGACGGTGTTTCAAAACTTCACTCTTCACTCTCTAATCAGCACGACTAACACAGTTCTGCCTACACGTCTACGCACCCAAGGACCACGCATGACCAAACAATTCACTTCAACACCCCACGTCCTATCTCCTCAGAACTACGATCAACCACGCTCAACGCACCATAAAGCACCCCATCAACTTCTCTTTTTTAACTCTCACATATCATGCTCGTCCAGACAACGCATAACAAATCATTCCCTTCTCCTCAATCTCTTATAACAATAATTTACTTCTTCGCGCTATTCTCAGGCTATAACATCCGCACTACCCAATCGGTGACTATTCTATGACTCCTTTATACCCCAAAACAACCTATGCAATACAAGACAATACTACATTAGTTCTCAACATCACACATCACTTGCAGTGATTCTCCACCATTTTCCACTTTAATCCTCTCCACAGCAACACAACATTTGAGCCGGTATAACCCTCATCAAACTTGAATTAGTCCAAGCAACCAAATACTTAAACCTTCACTTATCAGTTAAATATAACCATGGTCTTATCGATTTCATGAGACTTCTAGCTTTGTCCAGCGACGCTTCAAGCTTCTGCTGTTTTTGTGTTCTACTTTCTACTAGACAAACATCTTTCTTTTTGAAAGTATCTTTTTTTCTCTCTCTCTCTTGGTATTCGTCTCCTAGCCTTCGCTACTTTTCTGCCATATATACTGGTATCTTGTTCCAAAGAGTCACCAACTAAAAATTTGCCTGCCTGCCTACCACCAACCATACCGTACGAGGAAACATCTCGCTTCGAGTCAGGATCTGCTCGTAGTGCAATCCTCTCGTTCCTATTCATTCCTTTTAAATCCCTGTCTGGTGTACATTCTATACCAAAATCTGTGAGGTCTGAAGATTCTGATTCCAGAGACGACTCAAAAGATTCTTCGGTTCTACATCCATGATTATATATGAGCAAACTTTTTTCATTTCTATTCCTAACACTCTTTCTAATTTTCTTTCTGCTGTCTTTTGTCTTGGGTTGTCTAACCTCTGTGCCGGTGTCTCTCTTTAATGCAACGGTGTCTCTCTTTGTCACTTTCAATTCAGTTGGTTTTGATTGAGTTTTCCTTACTACTTTATCAATCGGCGTCTGAGTACTATTCTCCACACTATTGCCTGACTGCGTCTGTGTCTCTCTTTATTGTCTGACACTAAAGACTGAAGATATCTCTTGACCACCCAAAGTCTTGTCTGTGTTTTCTTCTCTGTTTTTCAACCTTGCAACTGAATATCGCAACTGTCTGATCTGAAACCAGTTTTCTCGCAAAGCTCTTGCTTTTTCAGTATTTGAAGGCCAAGACCACTGTTTCTTATACAATTTCCTTTTCTGGCCATTACCAATTCCAAAATTTTTGTTTTGATTCACTACATATCTCTGTGCCTCTCTCTTATCTGGCTTCATATGTATATGGTTGATAACTTTAGAATTGTAACCACACTGGTTATCGTTCCTATTGATCGGCTGCGATCTATTGGGCTTGTCTACATCAAAATATCTCATATCTGTCTTGTGCTCTGTTCGTTCGAGCGTCTGTCTCTTTATCAGTTCTATCATAGATGAAATTCTGTCTACGTCCATCCTTAAGCTGTCCATCAACTCTGTTACACGTCCTAACTTCCTATAAAAGATATCCATATTAGTTCACCACGCCTTTATGATATGTTGTTTTCAATACGTAGGCAGCTTTCCTATCGCTATTCCATAGTCTGCAAAAAGGTTATTCAAAGAACAAATCTTTAAAAACATGCATCAAGTTTTCAATTCTTCAATATCCTACAACAAATAATTATACATACATGCCTACTCCTTGCTGTTTTATTGCGGAGTTGAGTCTGCCTATTGCCGTGCCTACTCCAGTTAAAACCTGTGTTAACAAAACTTGTTCCTCTGCCATGCTGAAATAGTTTTGCTATACAACTTATATAAACAAATTCACAATTATAATATAGTTAATAGTTATCAATAAGTATACAACTGCGATGATCTGTCTTTAAGCGAATCATGATATACTAGGCACTTTTAAAGAGGTAGTTTGCCGTTGCTTTCCTCTATGGCAGTGATCTTACTGATCGGTGACCGTAGCCATTGGCTCAAGTAGAGCTCTTCTGCCTGCCGTCGTATAATTCGAGGCCATGACCCACAATATCTGTCGGCTGCCCTCAAAATTACATCCACCACCTGCCTTCCGTGGCTTCTTTTGAAAACTTCCAATAAAAGGAACACAATATAACATCACATAATCCACAGGGAAACACTATTCACGGGGAATCCAAAGGAAATCACACGAAATCCAATGAAAAAACACAGAATAGCGTCCCTCCGAAAAGTAACGCTTCATCTTGCCGCCATTTTACCGGAAGTATAAAAAGTATACTGGTGATCGAGTGAAATGGCGAGACATGACCGCCCACGCTTTCCGGCATGGCACATGATTGATTGATTGATACAACTGCAGGCGAATTTAAACTAGACAAGGTACGTAAGCATCTGTTTTTCGTCCTAAAAAAATCGAGTGTTCTAATTAATTACTTTTACTTAACACACAATGTTATGTTATATTAGTTAAATCAATTTCACTTATTATAACGCTATATTAGCTTAATCAATTATCTTAAATCAATTTCTGAAATACCGTTCATTGGATATATCGTCCACGAGTCCATAAGGAAAGTCCAAATGTGCCAACTGGTGATTATTCTTGACAGTCAGACTTCATACACGCTTCATAGAAAAACGAGCGTTTTGTCTTCTTCGGTTCCATCGCAGGGAAAGGAAAAACTTCTGGACTCTTCATTTCACCCATGGGCGGGCTCGTCTGGACTTCAGGCTTCTTTTCACCCCTTGGTGGGCTCGTCTGGACTTCACCCGAAAAAGGGCACGTCTGGATTTGAAACGGCTCAAGCTCAAAAACGAAGCGATTACAATAGGTTCTCTTCTTCAGCAGGACGGCAACCCATTATGCCCACCCGCGTCCGAGGAGACCATAGCAAGTAAATCGCATTCCATAACGAACTTCATAAGCTTGAGTTTGATTTGGGTAAAGTCAGCTTGGTGGCGGCTGACTCAACTTTCAAAGCGATAAAACGACGATCTTCATGGTCTCTCAGCAAATGAGCTTGGCATGCATTGACTCATGTTTTACATCAGCGTGTAGGAATCTGGAGCTGACTTGACCACAAACTTCTTGTAGTTAACAACGACAGCTCCAATAAGTGACATCACTTAAGGCAGCCAAGGTCAATCCAACGACACGATGACCTCAAGGTAACGGCTAAATCCACAGCCCCGATAACAGCATAGTGACGCCCAAGGACAACGGCCAGGTCAGCTCAGGACACGATGATGACAACTCCGACAAACAGCTCACGATGGCAGCTCTGTCCAGCAGTTCATGATAGGATGTATGGCGGCTCCAACAACCAGCCTCAGTTGCAACCCTTGACAAGGCCTGGATCACTTGACTGCGGCTTCTGACAAAGATTCACTCAGTCAGTAAAACTCGATAAGACTGTATTGGCACGATATGGCCAGCAAAACATCTGTTGTGGTAACGTGTTTGTTGTAGCAACGCAAAGCAACTTGAGAAAAGGCGTTCAACAAAAGTCCTCCGCTGTGCCGTATATTTTTGTAGTACTTCACGACGTGTTTCTCAGCCCAAGTTCAAAATCCTGGTCACGAAGGCTCCAATTCTGCTGTATATAACAGTGCTGGTACATTAAACAGCAGAGACAATTCATTTGGCTGGAGTTTTCAACTGTTTATTTCATCAAATATATCGTAGATTATCAAGTAAGCATTGATCATACAAACTGTCTATATCTAACCCCGCGTCACGGCTTGAGCGTCCCTAGTTACCCCCCAATGGGATGCTCAGCCGTGCCCTGTACTAGTCTTTTCCCCCTTGCACACCACTCATTAACTCACCAACTCCCTAACAGAGATGGTGCTTTGTTACAGCTTGACGAGGACGCGTCAATAGGTCTTGGCCAGTATATAACCCGGCCCTGGTGCTTTGGAAACACCTCTGCGTCCCACTTAGAGTTGTGATGTCACCCACATTTCGGCTGGTCAAGATAGAACGGTCAGAGACATCACGGTCAGCCCGCAAGGGAAGGCAGGGGCAGACCATGGGCGTTCCCTGCTATCCAAGGCGGCTTCCATTATTGCAGAGCCGGTACATACTGCACTGAGACTGGGCTCACCCGAGGAATTGCCATGTCCTGCTCATGGCTGCTTTGATTCCTCACTTCCATGTTTCGCTTGTCACTGGTCGCCCAAGAACAAACCAGGAACGGACAGTCTGCGGACCACATCCACTAGGTAAGCTTTCGCTTCGGACTTCGGATTACGCAATAGATTCGCTAGCCGTGCGTTCCATTTTGTGTTAATGAGACGTTTTTCCACCTTTGTCTACACTCTCTATGTGTTAGATACAGAGAGTTTTCGTAACCATTTCATTCGACTGAGTCACTTCTTCAACCTTTTTGTACTCGCTCACAAGGTAGGCGTCATGTGCTGCCGGCTCAGCACCTTATCTCCGTGCAGCAGTGAGCGAGAAACGGCCAGGCCCTCTCATCCGGGGATCCCTCATATCCCCCAGCTGAGAGCCTTCGAACAAGTATCAGAACTGGGCATGTAGCGTGCTCAGTATCTCACCTCCATTTTTCGGTAGGTGAGTATCGGCCCGGCTCTCTCATCCATGGGTAGTAGCTTAGAGGCGCTCAGCTACATCTCTCAGATGGAGGCCTTTGTGTAAGTGTCTGGACCAGTTTGTGGCTTCGTGCGCCTGTTTAAATTTTGACTGCTATCCTCAGTCTACCTGCAGAGCAGCAGGTTGTGTCTCTCTTAGTCTGGTCCCTAACCCAAGAGCTGTCCAATATGTAGTTTATATCCATTGGCACAGCGCTTGGGGTCAGTGGGACACTCAAGCCCCCCCCCCCCCCCCACTGCGGCAAGGTGTAGACACATCGGGGGAGTGTTTAACAGTTCTATAGTTGGTGCATAATCAATCAATCAATCAATCAATCAATCAATCAATCAATCAGGTGCCGTCTCCGCAATGAAGGTTGGCTGCAATGGATCTCCAACACTGTCTGTCTCTTGCCTTGACTGTACATTCTGTCACGCTGATGTTTGTCCATCTCTTGATGCTATCCTCCCACTTGTATCGTTGTCTACCTCTTGCTAGCTTGCCCTCAACCTTGCCTTCCAGTATGGTTGTTATAAGAGTATCATGTCTTTTAACGTGGCCGAAATATTTCACTTGCCTCCTCTTTATTTCTTTCATAAACTTTCTCTCTTTTCATTCCCAGTTTTTCTAGGCAATGAATGAATCACCCAAATAAACGAGAAGTAGATTGTGAGCTTTACTAAAACACGACTACAAGAGACAAATTGGACGTTGCGGCCAAAGCCTTCGTCAGCACAGGACAAACAAATACAAACCAACACAAAACTACATGAAACACACTATGACAATATTAAACTATTAAACTAATTAAAATTAAATGTACTCATCTGAATACCGTGTCCTAGCTTGGAAGGTCTGACACACGTAGGGCGCCAGTGGATCAATAGACCGGATGTATGGTACACGGGTCAAAGGTCAAGCGGGAAGGGAGTGGGGTGGAGACGCGCCCATGTGTGCGGAAAAGTGAAATTAGAGACCGGCAAAGATGTTACGGACGCAGATGACAATTAGCAATTATCGTTAAGCGCTCGAAACACCGCTGTGGAAACCTATATAGTTTTAGTACACACAGAGAGGCATGAGTGGCGGTCGTTCAGAAAATGATGGCAAAACACTGAACGTAAATCCGCCAAGAGAGTTGACTGTGATGTCATACAAAGGATCTGCACGTACCCAGATGGTGGACTGTAAGCTAGGGGTGGGAGGGTGGGGTGGGAAGTTAAATGAAGCTGTGTTGGACATTAAGGCCGTGAGGGGAGAGTGTGCCCAACTGGAAGATGAGACGGTGTTCCAATGTCTTCCTATCCCGTTCGTGGGATGCGCATGATTTGATGGCCGTGACCTGTATGTCGGCTACGCCATGGTGGTCAGGACTGTTGAAATGTATGGATACTAGTTTCTGGGCGCCGCTGGTGATGTCAGAAAGATGTTGTCGAAATCTGTCCCCAAGACGTAATCCTGTCTCACCGACATATCTCATGTCGCAACGTGTGCAGGTAATCGCATAGATGACGTTGCGACTGATGCATGAGAAACCCTCATGGATGTGGAAGGTCGTCTTAGGGAATGTCAGACTCTGGGTTTGAAGTACGTATGGACAGGTCTTGCAAACCGATCGAAGACACGCCACCGTGCCAGGAAGAGACTGGTGAGGTTGGGGTAGCCTGCTATGGACCAGCACATCTCTGAGGTTACGATCCCGCTTATATGCCACTAGAGGAGCCTCTGAGAAGACATCACGAGTGGTCGATTCCGCCCGGAGAATGGATAGATGTTTCAAAAGGATATTCTTGGCAGCAATATTGTGGGGATGATAAGTAAGTGAGAGGACAGGTCTATTGTTTCGTGGTTTCGGCCTGGAGGAGAGAGCCTCAGTGCGACTGATAGACTGGCAGCGGTGAAGAGCTGTAGATAGAACATTATCAGGATAGCCACGAAGGCGAAAGAAATCAAGCATCTCGTGGGCTTTTTGATGGAAGTCGTTGTTATCCTGGCAAAGTCGTCGGAGACGTAACAGTTGGGAGAAAGGAATAGAACGTTTGCACGAGGGAGGGTGGGAGGAGGTATAGAGAAGGAATGAGTGCGAGTCAGTTGGTTTATAATAAACCGTCGTGCATAGACCAGCGGAACCTAAAGAGACTGTGAGGTCTAAGAAATTGACAGCCGACGAAGAAATGGTGGAGGTAAATTTGATGCTGGGATGGAAGTCTGAAAAGAAGGCAATGAAGTTCTGTAGGTCAGGCAAGGGCATGTCCGAGACACCAAAGCAGTCGTCAATGTACCTCCTGTAGAGCTCCGGGAGCCTACCGGTGTACTGACTCCATACCTGGTGCTCCAGATAGCCCATGAAGAGGCAGGCATAACTGGGACCCATCTTAGTACCCATGGTCACACCGCTGATCTGGTCGAAGTAGTCCCCATTGAACTCAAACGAGTTGAGGTTGAGGACTAACTCCGCAAGACGCAGTAATGGTCCAGTGGCTATCGAGGGATTAAGCCTTTTCTCCAAGAAAAATTCTAAGGCTTTAAGGCCGTCAGAGTGAGGAATGGAAGTGTAGAGTGAAGTGACATCTAAAGTGAAGATGTGATACTGAGAAGGGTTAGTGAAACTGATGGAATCGAAGATGGAGATAGCGTGGTTGGTGTCTTTGATATACGAAGGGAGGCTGGCAACCAACGGCTGAAACATGCTGTCTAGAAACTCTGAAATCCGTTCTGTAGGGCAAGAGCAGGCCGAGACGATAGGTCTGCCTGGGTTACCAGGTTTGTGTGTCTTAGGCAGCATATTAAAGGCGGGTTTGCCCAAGCAGCTATCGTGGATGATCAACGAGGTGGCGGAGCTGGGTAAAAGACCTTGCTGGATAATGGCGTTAGTCACGCTTTTGACCTGGGTGTTGTTTCTGACTGTCCCATCTTGTATCCTTGGTCTGTAGAAGGTGGCATCGCCCAGTTGCTTGTTGCCTTCCTGTATATATAAGTCTTTCCTCCAAACCACTAGCGCCCCTCCCTTATCGGCAGGTTTGATAACTATGTCATCACGGCGTTTCAACTGTGTAAGTGCCCGTTGTTCATCCGCGGTGAGGTTGGAATATCGTAGTGGCTTAAATTTGAGTTTTTGGATGTCGTAAAGTGTTTTGTCGATGTATAAATCGAGGGCCTTAGATGCCCCTGGATTGGGAACCCAAGCAGACCTGCGTTTGGAGAGGTGAGAGAAATGGTCGGTAGGATCCGAAGAGTTATCGTTATGAGGTTGATTTCTGAAGTGATATTGTAGCCTGAGAGTGCGATGGAACCGATGGACGTCCTGCAGTAATGCGTATCTATCACCACAGGGACGTAGCGGTATGAACCTGAGCCCTTTGCTGAGGACCGATTTCTCAGATGCCGATAGTGGAAGGTCGGGAGGTATGCACACAACTAGGTTATCGGAGCCAGTGGTAAGTTGGGATGGGAGAGGGGGCGAGGAGGGAGTGGAGGTAGGGGCACGGAGTTTGGCTAGCTTGGCGTTTTTGGCCGCGGAAAGACACTTGTATAGATGGTGGTTAGTGCTATTGATGATACACCGTATAACACAATACAAGAAATAATTACTCGAGGTAAGTTGTCTAAGACGCTGATCGAGGATAGTTATATTCGAGCTGAAGTCAGACAGTTGTCGCGCGTGGTTGTTGGCAATGCATCGCATGCGAAGAGTAGCACATTTAAACTCAACTTTAGATAGACGTCTACTACAACTGTCATCGAGAGTGCCTGCCGATGGGTGAAATCTAGAGATGAAGCCACGTGGGGTGATATGAAGCCGTAGGCAGTTCTTGAGGAAATTAAAATGGCATGTGGTGCGGGTCTTTTTGTAGATGTTAAGAGCCAAGTCGGTGGCTGTGATTTTGATATCTGTTGGTAAGAGACTAAAGCAGAAAATGACATATAATCTCAATTGTTGAAATAACTGAGGTGGATGAGTGGGAGGCATAGCGGTAGAGATTTAACGGACGTGGGGATGAAGGGCTGGTGTGCAAAAGTAAGGTGTAGCCTAGCGGGGGGAAAAACAACACGTGTGTGGGGCGGTAAGGGTAGCACGCCGCTTAGAAAACACACTGACACGCGCGCACAGAATGGACTACAAATCGACAACAATCTTACCGACAACGAAGACGAAACGTGAAATATATAGTAGCAGTTCAAGGGAGCGGACAATGGTAAACAAGAATGAGGTGAACTGCAGTAAAGCTTAAAAAGGCAATGAATGAATCACCCAAATAAACGAGAAGTAGATTGTGAGCTTTACTAAAACACGACTACAAGAGACAAATTGGACGTTGCGGCCAAAGCCTTCGTCAGCACAGGACAAACAAATACAAACCAACACAAAACTACATGAAACACACTATGACAATATTAAACTATTAAACTAATTAAAATTAAATGTACTCATCTGAATACCGTGTCCTAGCTTGGAAGGTCTGACACACGTAGGGCGCCAGTGGATCAATAGACCGGATGTATGGTACACGGGTCAAAGGTCAAGCGGGAAGGGAGTGGGGTGGAGACGCGCCCATGTGTGCGGAAAAGTGAAATTAGAGACCGGCAAAGATGTTACGGACGCAGATGACAATTAGCAATTATCGTTAAGCGCTCGAAACACCGCTGTGGAAACCTATATAGTGTTAGTACACACAGAGAGGCATGAGTGGCGGTCGTTCAGAAAATGATGGCAAAACACTGAACGTAAATCCGCCAAGAGAGTTGACTGTGATGTCATACAAAGGATCTGCACGTACCCAGATGGTGGACTGTAAGCTAGGGGTGGGAGGGTGGGGTGGGAAGTTAAATGAAGCTGTGTTGGACATTAAGGCCGTGAGGGGAGAGTGTGCCCAACTGGAAGATGAGACGGTGTTCCAATGTCTTCCGATCCCGTTCGTGGGATGCGCATGATTTGATGGCCGTGACCTGTATGTCGGCTACGCCATGGTGGTCAGGACTGTTGAAATGTATGGATACTAGTTTCTGGGCGCCGCTGGTGATGTCAGAAAGATGTTGTCGAAATCTGTCCCCAAGACGTAATCCTGTCTCACCGACATATCTCATGTCGCAACGTGTGCAGGTAATCGCATAGATGACGTTGCGACTGATGCATGAGAAACCCTCATGGATGTGGAAGGTCGTCTTAGGGAATGTCAGACTCTGGGTTTGAAGTACGTATGGACAGGTCTTGCAAACCGATCGAAGACACGCCACCGTGCCACCGTGCATTCTTGTTTACCAGTTTTTCTAGGACCTCTGCATTTGATTGTTTTTGTTTCTATGAAATACGACCTATTCGTATGTATATCCACATCTCCAGGGCTTCTATTCGACTTTCTAGTTGCTTGTTCAATGTCCAGGCTTCCGAGCCATACAGTAGCGTTGAATATACGTAGCATTTAACAATTCTAATTTTTAATGCGTTATTAATCTTTTGCGTTCATGTCTCCCATGACAATTAGGACCTCTGATGATTTTACAACTTTTAGTGTTTGTTGTAGGTTTTCATAGTATTCTTCTAGTTGTTCATCACTATAATCATGCTTCCCAAATCGAAGTCTACATGGAAGGGGCTGAGTATCAGATACTTAAACTTAAGACAGGATATACAGACCTACATCTGATCAACTACTACTGTCCAAGTGACCGCCCACAGGCACTGGACACACTACCACTAACAGAAAAAAATTATTGTGTGTGGCGATTTCAACAGCCACTCGCAGAGTTGGGGCTATGATCACATGGACCAGAGAGGAGAGAGACTGGAAGACTGGCAGGATGAGAATAGATTCATCTTGGTTAACAAGCCGTCGACCTACATATTTTCTACTCGAGATCATGGCACACTACAACTACACCTGACCTGGCTTTTCATTCACCAGACCTGGAGTGGAACATTACACGAATTGTTGGGAAACAACTTGGTGGCAGTGACCATCGGCCAGTCTTTCTAACTGTAGAAAATGAGCTTGTAAGTGAAAGCAGCACCCTCTCAAGGTGGAACTACAAGAAAGCAGACTGGGCAATGTACAAGCATCGCACCAGCATATTGGTTAGAAACCTGAACACCGAGAAAGACATACATAAAGTAGTTGAAGAGTTTGGGAAGCGCGAGAAACAGTACCAAGAGGAGCCCGTAAACAATATAAACCCTACTGGAGTAGTGAACTGGTACAGTTGCATAATGATGTGGAAGTGTGTAGAAAGCAAGCAGAGGTCACACCCAGCCAAGAGCACCACAATAAATTCCAGCATGCAAAAGCCAAATTTCAAAGGGCCAAGCTGCAGGCTAGACGGAAAAGCTAGCAGGAAAAATACAGAGTCTCTGAACTTTGAAAGAGACACAAGGAAATTGTGGAAGTTAATAAAACAACTTAACGATGAGGGCACAGGGAGAAACTAAAAAAATTGCACTACATAAAGATGGAAACATCTTAACAAGAAAGTAAGCAGCTGACCATTTTGCGGACTCATTCGTACAAGATAACAATATCAAAATTAGTCCAGAGAAACAACAAGAGATTCGAGAGAAACGGCAGCATACAGGACAGAAGGAAATAGTACATGAGGTTCTGGAGGCACCCATCACAATCAGCGAACTGTAGCTAGCCATATCAAAACTGAAAATGAGAAAGTCACCAGAAGCTGATGGTATCTCCAATGAAATGTTCAGGAACCTAGGAACAGAGGCCAAAGCAAAGCTGTCGCAAATCTTTAATAACAGTTGGACCTTAGGCAGTGTTCCACAAGCCTGGAGAGAAGCAATCATGATACCACTCCTAAAATCATGGAAAGATAGTTCCATTGCCTCTAGCTACAGACCAATTAGCCTCACCAGCTGTCTCTGCACAACACTGGAGTGCATCATCAATCACAGACTGCAGTGGTACATTGAAAGTAAAAACATCCTTGTGCCACAACAGGCTGGCTTTAGGCAGTGCTACTCTACGGAAGATCAGACAACCTACCTCTCTCAAGAAATTGAGGATGCATTCCAAGAGAAGAAGCTGGTGCTTGCGGCATGGATAGATTTGAAGAAAGCCTTTGACAAAGTCTGGAAAGAAGGTCTGATTAATAAACTGAGAAATTGCAAAGTCAATGGAAGAATGTACAAATGGGTGAAAGTATACTTGCACAACAGAAGAGCCCGTACAGATAGACGGAATAAAGAGCAAGAAAGTACTACTGCGTCACGGTGTTCCCCAGGGCGGAGTCTTGTCCCCCACACTTTTTCTAATCTTCATCAATGATCTCGTTGCTAATCTACCGCATGGAATTAAAGCGTCAATGTACGCCGATGACCTGGTTCTATGAAGCACAAATGAACATGCATCAGTGGCCACCAGATTGCTACAAAGAGCTGTAGATACATTTGTTGCATGGGCAAATAGATGGTGTGTCAGCATAAACACTGACAAGTGCAGCACCACCCTATTTACCCTCTCTCCAAAGCAAAAGGCAGGGACCATCCAGATAAATGGAACACCCCTAAGAGAAGATAAAGAACCAACATACCTTGGAGTAACATTTGATGGCAGGCTGACATGGAGAAAGCACACCAACAAAGCAGTAGCAAAAGCCAGAAGGAAAATAGCCACCCTGAGAAAGCTAAGTGGAACCACATGAGGAGCCAGTGGGAAAATACTTAGCAAAGTTTATCAACAGAGCATACAACCACACCTGGAATACGGGTCAACTGCGTGGTCTTCGGCAGCAAAAACCACACTACAAGAGCTGGACAAGGTGCAAAATCAAGCACTTAGAGTCACCACAGGAGGAATGACATCAACCCCTATAGTGGAAATGGAGAAGATGGGGAGGACACAAGCTCTAAGAGAACGCAGAGATACAAAACCACTAATACAAGTGTCAAAGACTGAAACATATAGGAAAGAGGTCTGGCGCAAGATAGAAGACCACCCGGAAGAGTGGTCAACCTCAAGTAGATTAGAGGTAACATAGTGCCCCGATATAAGGGCAGGGTAGGTGATAGAAAGGGGGACTATTAAATAGTTCTCTCATGAGACACGGAGGCATCGACCAGATAGTTAGTACTCTGGTCACGACAGAATCACGCCTACGTGATAGCCACGGAGAAGAGTGCCACTCAACAGGAGAACGGCTGCTACCAGCGTGCTGAGTGTAATAGCACGCAAAAAGCCGAAGGACGCAACAAGGTCCTTCCGCGTGCTGTGTAGCCACGCGTGTAGGGAAAGGGAGACTGGGGACTGACTTCATAGAGAGCAGATCGTTTAGTGTCGATAGGAGTTTTTTGTAGCCAATTAGATAGAGATTAGCAATAGGGTTAGGAAACTAGAGATAGGCAATTCTGTGGCTTTGTGTGTGATTTGATAGCGACTGTTTTGTAAATGTAAAGAGCCAACGGCAATAAAATGTACCATTCATTTCCTCTCACACGACTTGCAAGTTTCTTGGGTGGTGTGGGAGAAGTAATCCTATGATGCCTGACACATTGGTTGTTGACAGGCTAGGATTTAATGTGGTGTCAGAAGTGTGGCTTGAACAAATGTTCAAGCTATTACACTTACCCACGGCTCTAGACTAAGGTTACGAATAGTGAATTACAGGTTTAATTTGTGTCAGTGACTGATGACGTGTGCAGACTAGAACGAGTTGCGAGCTAAACTGTGCCTATCGTGACAAAATAATGCTTATTTGTGTTTATTAAAATAGTATTTAGTTAAATCATGTGTTCTTCAAAGTTGTAAGTATTCATATTATTATTTTCTTTCATTTATCTATGTAACTATTGATTTGTTTATGAATAACTATCAAATATGATTCATGGCGGAGCGATACATAGGCCAGCAACATTATCGATTTTTGCAAGCTAAAAATAGCGCTGCGCCTCTGACGTATTACGATTGACAAGCAGTTGTTCTACGCCATTCGCATTCAGCATCTGATTGTTTACAAATCGTCAAGCTGCTGCCCGCCTGAATCTGTGCTTTATATTAACTATTATTTGTTTATTTAAGTTAGTAATTGAATATATTTATTTATTTAAACATTATTATTATATTTGTATTTATTTAAAAGCATTTATTGAATGTTTTTCGTACTTTTTCTATTTGTTTATCGTCACGATGGCACTACTTTTGTCCATGCAAATTAGACTTGGTCTGCACAAAACTTCCATAGATTAAACTAGGTTAGGGACGAAAGGCATAAAACGTTAGAACGAAGACAGGACATTGACAATTTAATATTAATTAAACTATATTCTGTTTGCCCGTGGGCATGTCATTGTGATTGTACCAAATTGTCAAAAATAACGTGTCGTTTACAATTTGTTAATTGTTGCTGCTCTGTGAACCAGGGTGAACAACAGCTGATTAGAAAACTCGTGTGTATGCCGAAGTGCCAAACGAGGTGACCTGTGTTACCAGATTGGTGTTCCTGATACTCGGGAACATTAAGATGAGTAGAACCTACGTATTTGGCATGCTATGTGATTAATAATGCATCTCTTTTTCAGCGTGTGATGCATTAGCATATTTTTGTGCTTTGTTTTTCAGGGAAAAATTTTTTTTTCCAGGTTATAAACTAAGAGTCCAATTTGCAGTGCTCAGATATTAAGAAACATAACATATCAAAGATAAATAAGTGATTAAAGACTTCAGTGCGGGTCATTGCTAGCTAATAGGCCAACAACATGGCAACTTTATCTGATTTCATAAAAGCTGGTAAAGAGTTACAATACACAGGAAAGGAGCTAGAACAGTATGCTGATCAAAAATTTAAAGAAGCAAAAGATGCTGAGAGAGATGAACGTGCACGAGAAAGACAACACCAAAAGGAGATTGCAGAACTAGCTGAGATAACAAAACAAAAACAGCTAGAAGATGACAAACAGGTTAAGCAAAGAGAATTAGAATTAAAGCAACAACAGTTAGAACATGATAAAGAAATAAAACAAAAGCAACTAGATCAAGAGAGAGAACTAAAGCAAAAAGAGATAGATGAAATGGCAAGAGTTAAGGAAAAACAAATTCAAGTAGAATCAGAGACACAGTTAAAGATGAAAGTTATGGATGTAGACTCACACGTAGAGATCTCTGCTACTAAACTAAAAAGTCAACAAGAAGAAAATAAGTTCAATAAATATAAAAACATTATCAAACCATATTGTAAAGAAGACTCCATATCAGCCTGGACAGAAAATGTCGAGTATCAATTTAAATACCACCAAGTTCCAATAGAGATGTGGGCTATGATTTATATGAAGAACCTGAGTGGTGAGCCCCTTAAAGTGATAGAATCAATACCAACTGATCTTAGATCTATCAGTACATCCATGATAGGATAATGCAACATTTTTTACTTGATGCCCCTGGGTATCAGGTTCAGTTCTCAAATTTAAAACCAAAACCTAGTGAGACTTTCATTGATTACGTCTCAAATGTTCAAAGTGTACTAAATAGGTGGCTTAAAGCAGCTAACATAGGTAAAGATTTTGACAGACTTAAAAATCTAATAGCCATGGATAAAGTCATATCCACTATACCATCTCCTTTTGCTAAATTCCTGCAGCAGTCGGACATTGAGACCATAGAACAATTTGAAAAGAAAGGCTCTGCATATTTTTCCTCAAATAGAGATATTTTTAAGACTTCAAATGACTCTGAAATAGTTTCCTTTGTAAAGGACCAACCTAAAAACTATCAAAGTAATAGAAAACCATTTCATAAAGTTGATAAGTAAGATAGGAATGTGTCAAAATGTATCTACTGTCAACTTTTGCATGACACTTATTCTATGTGTGATAAATCGCCAAACTATCCGGCACATCTTGAAAATGTTATTAAGAAGCAACAAAACAAGCGGTCTGCATACAGGCGTGCAATCAAATGCTTCTTTTGTTCCAGCTACGGCCATTACTCAAATAAGTTCCTGGGCCGCCAACGTATGAAAGCCAACAATGCTATTTTGATTGATACATCTTCTGATAGTCGTAGTGAGACTGAGTGTGAAGTCGAGAATGTATTACCTTTTAAGCAATCTGAAGATGTCTGTTGTGTGAACGATGTGTTAAGCTTTGACAATTGTGACCAATGTCACCAATTTCATGCAGACGGCAAACTTACATGTGGGCATAATGTAACATCCTCCTTGGAGAATGCAAATGCAGCTATAGCCTCCAGAGGCAATCTATTGTTTCACTCTGCAATGGTCAATGAGAAGCCATGCCGATGTTTGCTTGACAGTGGGAGCTCTATTATTGGAGTGAAAAAGGAACTTGTTAATCCAAAGGATTATACTGGTGACTCTGTAAAATGCCGGACTTTTTCTGGTAATATAGAAACCTATCCTCTGGCAAGAGCCCGTATAACCACCCCGTTCCTTTCTGGTACCTTTACTTGTGCAATACTAGACCACCCTTGTACTGATTTAATTCTTGGGTGTCTACCCCAGCTAAGGCACTGTACAGATGAAGAAATATCTGTCTGGGAGGAGAAAAATGGTTTCACTCCAGTGAACAGTGCAGATATCATCAAACATCATAGTCCTAACAAAAGTGCTAGACCCATAACACTTGAAACTGATCAAGACGTAATGGTGCTACTACCAGACAAGCATAATAAAATACTTACTTCATGGCAAGGGCCTTTCAAGGTGATACAAAGACTTTCAGATGTTGACTATGAAATATCGATAAACGGACACTTAAAGATATTCCATGTCAACATGTTGAAACCTTACTTTTCACGACAAGAGACAGAAGTAGAGACTGACGAACACAGTGCACCCACACCTAGTGATCAGACGACAGACGTACACAACGCAACTACACTAGTTAGCGAGACTGGCAAATCCGACGATATCCATACATCTAGTGAGAATACAGAATACGCACTTAGCACCACCACCGTACTGAATCAGGTAGACGACGACGGAATGGAACTACCTGTTCCTATTGTGGACAAGACTGCGACATTAGATAGCATACGGATAGAACAGGGACTAACGGACGGTCAACGACGACAATTAATAGAATTAGTGACAGAGTATAAAGACATATTTTCTGACATTCCAGGTAGGACGGACAGAATCGAGCACTCCATTCTTCTTTCGGACTCTTCTTCTTCTTCTTCAGCGTTCCGAGCCATTGAGGTTCTTTGCTGCAAATACAATCCGTCTCCATTCGTCTCTCTGGTGGACCTTCTCTTGCCAGTCGTTGATTCCAAGTGCTTGTAGGTCTGTACATGTATTATCTCTCCACCGTCTTCTTGGTCTACCTCGGGGTCTACGGTCATTTATTTCCTGAGTGTAAGCGAGTTTTGTTTCCCTATTATCTTCCATTCTTTCTATATGCCCCAGCCATTGTAGTCTATTAGCCTTCATGATACCAGTGATTAGCGGGGACTTAAACAGATCATAAATGTCTTTGTTACTTCTTCTTTTCCACTCTCCACTTTGTGTATCCCTGATGGGTCCAAAGATGCGTCTTAAAATTTTGTTCTCAAAGGTTTGTAACAAGGCTTCGTCTCCTTTCGTTGTACTCCAGGTTTCAGAGCCATACAGCACAACTGGTCTGATCAGTGTTTTGTATATTGTGATTTTGGTGTTACGAGATAGCGCCTTTGATTTTAGTAGGTGTTGTAGTGCATAGTATATCTTATTTCCAGAGTTGATTCTAGTTTGTATTTCTTCCCTTATGATGTTGGAGCAGTTGAAGATTGTACCCAGGTATTTGTATGTTTCCGTTCTTTTAATGGTCATATTATCTATTTGTATGTGGCCAGAGTTTCTAGCCATTCCGTCTCTTGAAATTACCATATATTCTGTCTTATCTTGGTTGATAACCAGCCCCATCTGTTGGGCTTTTCCCTTTAAGTGAGTCAATATTTCCAATGTCTTTTGTTCACTTTGCCCTATAATATCTATATCATCTGCATAACCAAGCAGCTTGGATGTTCCTCCAATATCACATTCCTCCTTTACCTTCCTTACAACTTTCTCTAGAGCCAGATTGAAGAGTAGCGGCGATAGTGCATCACCCTGTTTCAAGCCAGATGTTATTTGGAAGGGGTCTGATTTCCTGCCTTTATATGTTACTATATTATAAGTATCTTCCATGCATAGTCTGGTCATGTTGATTAACTTCCTTGGTATTCCAAATTCCTGCATAGCATTCCATAGACTATTCCTATGGACACTATCATAAGCCTTTTTAAAATCCACAAAAATGTTATGGAGATCTCTTTTATATTCCCAATGTTTCTCGGCTATTTGTCGTAAGATAAATATCTGATCTATTGTTGATCTGTTTTGTCTAAAACCCGCCTGGTAGTCACCTAATATGTCTTCTGAATATGGTTTTAGTCTATTTAGTAATACTGCGGATAGATCTTATAGCTTGTGGACAGTAGTGATATTCCTCTATAATTTCCACATTGAAACTTGTCTCCTTTCTTAAAGATAGGTATCAATAATGACTCTTTCCAGTCATGGGGTAATTCTTCTGTCCTCCAGATTTTTATTATTAGTTCGTATAGCTTTAGATGTAATGCATGGCCACCTGCCTTTATAAATTCAGCAGCAATTCCATCAGTCCCAGTTGCCTTATTGTTTTTAATTCGTGTGATTACATATAGGATTTCTTCAAATGTAGGTTCTTCAATTTGTGGTTCGCATGTTAGAACCTCTTCCTGTGGGAAAATGTGACTTGGAGCTTCACAATTTAGTAATTTAATAAAATATTCTTTCCAAGTGTTGCACATTTCCTCATTGGTATTTATCATATTCCCATTTTTGTCTTTTAAGCCATATGTGTTTTGTTGGTGCCCTCGTTTCATTGACTTCAGTTCTTTAAAAAATTTTCTGGATTCATTTTTCTGGTGATTAGTTTCCATATCTTTGATTATATTACTCATATATTCTCGCTTCTGCTGTCTGACTATTTTTGTAGCCTCTTTACATTCATTTCTATAATGCTCTTCCTTTTGGATGTTATTGATGTCATTTAACCATACATGTCTGGCATTTTTCTTCCTAATGACTGCTTCTTCACATTTTTGATTGAACCATCTGTTCTTTCTATGCGTGGTTAACACACCGAGACATTCTTCTGCGGTAGACTGAATTGTATTCTTGATGTTCAACCAAGTTTGGTCAACGCTTTCCTCCAAAGGGTTTTGCAGAGTTTCAAGTTTACATTTTATTTCATCTGTAAATTTCTCTTTGACTGTAATGTCTTGCAGTTTTTCTCTGTTATATGTTGGGTGTAATCTTTGTAATTTAGTATAGAAAGCTCTCTTAAGTTTTATTTTAAATTTTGCTCCAACGAGGAAGTGGTCACTGTGGCACTCAGCTCCTCTATAACTTCTGACTTGCTGTATGTTTGATGCATTTCTGTTGTTAATTAAAATGTGATCTATTTGATTATAGGTTCTCTTGTCACATGATTTCCAAGTTTGTTTGTGTATATCCTTTCTTTGTAGTCTAGTACTGCTAATCTGCAGTCCTTTGGCTTCTGCCAGGTTGATGACTCTCCATCCATTATTATTTGAAGTTGTATTTAGGCTTTCCATACCGGCCACTTTTTTATTAGTTTGCTCTCTACCTATTTTTGCATTGAAGTCTCCCAGCACAATCAGGATGTCCTGTTTGGGGGTTTCTTCTATGACATCTTCCAGATCATTATAAAAGTTTCTTTCGGACTCTAAGCCTATTAAATGCAGGCCGTACTCAATCCCACTTAGCTATAGGGAAAATCTAAATAAGGAAATACTTAATTTAGAAGCTAGTGGGATCATTCAGAAGTCTACATCTGAGTACTCCTTTCCAATCGTCCTAGTTAAGAAAAAAGACTCCACAATACGTCTGTGTGTGGACTATCGAAAACTTAACAACGTCACCAAGATCGACGCAGAGCCAATTCCTTCCTGCGAAGATCTTATTCTTGACATGTCCACCTCCAAAATCTTTTCTAAATTAGATCTTACTAAGGGATATTGGCTGGTCCCTATGCAGACTCAATCCATTCATCTTACTGCGTTTTCAACACCTTTAGGACTTTACGAGTGGCGTTTTCTTACTTTCGGACTCCGAAACGCTCCTGCCACTTTCGTACGCTTAACTAGAGATCTACTGCATGGAGTGACGAATACAGTGACGTATATAGATGATATATGTGTCCATACAGATGACTGGACAACACACTTACTGAAACTAAGACATGTCTTCGACAGGTTGCGACTCTTCGGTCTCACTGTCAAACCGAGCAAAGTCGAATTGGGCCTAAAAGAAATTGATTTTTTGGGTCATGTCATTTCACAGGGTCAACTAAAGACTGACAATAGAATCATTACCAAAATTATGAACCTGACCATGCCTACCACAAAGAAGCAGGTCAGAAGCCTTTTGGGGTTAGTAAATTACTATAGCAAATTCATACCAAACTTAGCTGAAATTACAAGTGTATTTTCAAATGTTTTAAAAGCATCTGTAAAACTAGATGTCAAAGATGCATTATTAATTTCTGCATTGTCAAAATTGAAAATCCTGTTTAGTAATGTACCAATCCTCCGCTTGCCTAATCCTAGGCTCGTTTATTATCTTAGGACAGATGCCAGCAGAATCTCCATCGCTGCAGTGCTAGGCCAATTTTATGAGGGCATCTTCCATCCGATTTGCTACGTGAGCCGTAAGATCACACCTGCTGAGTCCAGATATTCCATATCAGAGTTGGAAGCCCTAAGCGTCATCTATGCGGTGAGGAAGCTTCATCGATTTCAAGCGGGTGTTCACTTCGTTGTCCAGACTGACAACTCCCCAATCACGGTCATACAAAGTGGTGTGCATCGGAATGACCGTATATACAGGTGGTCGCTAATACTACAAAACTATACGTTTAGTATAGAGCATATTAAGGGTAAGGACAACATTCTTGCTGATACCCTTAGTCGACCATCTGAGGTAGAAATACCGGAGATTCCACATAAGAGTGTAGAGTAATAGATTATTAGTACATTAGAATATTCTATGTGAAATGTTTATACTAATACATAGATATTACGTGCTGAACTATGTACTAAGAACAGCGAACTACCATGTGTCCGTAGACATTAAAAGAAGAACTGTGCTTCGAGAACAAATGTATCACGGTATGAACTGGGACAGCTCATTACTTACAAAGCTCCATAGGTATTCCGGTGAATCATTTGTGTTAAGCAGAGAAAAACAGTGTCAGAACATTACATAAATCCAGACACGAAAATACTGGTCTACGACACAATCGAACTCCACAGGTGCAATACCCATAGGACACAAGTATGACTGTGTAATGTGTTTAATATACCCAGGACAAATGTGAATATATAGTATGCCAATGAAAGCAATTTCTGAACATTAGTACAACGACTAACCTGAGGTATTTAAATACTATGTATATATAAACTTATTGTGATATGTATTATAACATTTTAATATAGTGATAAATTATAGGTAGATTAGGTCACTTTAATTTACATTTAGAGTTAGACAATATAATAGTTTTCATTTTTTTTAAAGTAGTTTAGATAGGATTAATTAGATAGATCATTAATTTACCCACTTACTTACCTTAAAAGTAGAATAGGATAGTAATTTAATCGTAATAACAGCTAATTATAAACTAGAATAAAAAGTTTAGATAGTATTAGTACCATTTAGGTTTATTACATTTCACTTTGTTTCATTTCATTTGAGTTCATCCCATCTTAATGAACCAGTCCATTTAACAAACGTGATCATGTAGTATTAGGATTAATGTACAGCATTATCATAGGATAAAAAGATTATACAATTAAACATACATCATTTACACCATTTAGAGTAAAAATATCAATCATATATTTTTCCATTTAAAAACATTAGTTATAATTTTGTTATATTTCACATTACCCATGTTAGAAAGGTACATAACTGATTACATTTCACATTACCCATTTCATAAAGGTACATAACTCACCTCACATCAATTTCATTTTAAATAGTTAGATTACGTCCCTTAAATGAGATAAACATTAGGATTAATGTGGCAAATTAAATTAAAATAGGTAACACATTAGATACATATTATAGAACTAGTATGTCAGTATTTAGAGTATTATTTCAGTAGAATATAGTAGTTACTAATACCAGGGTACAAACCATCAACCCTTTTTCTTACATGTAAATATGTGTAAATACATGACTCGTGCAGCAATTTACGCACAGTCATTTAGCTCAACTTTGTCAAACTGAGCCAAACTTGTACAGTGTCACTCCAAGGTTTTTAAATAATTGTGAGGGTAAAAGATGTGTGACAGAAGTGAGGGTAAAAGATGTGTGACAGAAGTGTGAAAGTGAGAGCGAATGTAAATGATACAGGAGAGGGTGAAATCGGCGGAGTTTTTCTGCCGCTCAACGCGACTTTTTGTTTTTTGTCTGCGTCAAGTGTTTGCTTTCAATGTTGAAAATGTGCTGTCTTGAATGTGTTGTGTGTAGTTTAGTGTAGATCTTAGAGAAAGTATTTTAAGTCTCATATGACGGAAACGTAGTCACGAATTAGTGTTATACACTTGTTTGTGGCCACATTTAACCGAATTATGGCACTTGAAAACTAACTTACATACACATGATAGTTAGATACACATGTTAGAAGTTAGATTATACTATTAGTTAGATGCAAACACGCAAACAACCAGAAAAACAAACATATAAATTGCATACATTTTTTGTAGATAAAAGGGAGATAACTCCGGGTCAGGGGACATAATAGACAACGAAACACTAACTTAACAGTGAAAGATAACTTTACACGCGGAAGCGAAATAGGTAAAGCCTGTCGCACACAGCTTGTGTAATGGTTGTTTAATATTATATGGGGGACATGAAGCAATTCATGTGTTGACCCTAAGAAAGTCAACTTTGTATGGGTAGTGAGTTAATTTACTATTTGAGGGCAGGTCTTATAAGACAACGGTCCGGTTCAGACATACCTCTAAATAATATAATATTGCGATTGAGAAGAGGGCTCACGCCAACCAGACAAGTTTGTGGCGATTGCCAGTAGCCAAGTAAAGTGATACTACATTGTTAAAATAGTCAGTAGAAGTCTATTAAGTTACCCAAAGCCAGGTTATCAGCAGTCTTTGAAAAAAATTAGATACACTAATTTTTTACAAACCTCTTGCGTCACAACCAATGAGTCAAAGTTGATGACGCAACACAGGAGGGGAGGGTGTGTGTCAAAGACTGAAACATATAGGAAAGAGGTCTGGCGCAAGATAGAAGACCACCGGGAAGAGTGGTCAACCTCAAGTAGATTAGAGGTAACATAGTGCCCCGATATAAGGGCAGGGTAGGTGATAGAAAGGGGGACTATTAACTAGTTCTCTCATGAGACACGGAGGCATCGACCAGATAGTTAGTACTCTGGTCACGACAGAATCACGCCTACGTGATAGCCACGGAGAAGAGTGCCACTCAACAGGAGAACGGCTGCTACCAGCGTGCTGAGTGTAACAGCACGCAAAAAGCCGAAGGACGCAACAAGGTCCTTCCGCGTGCTGTGTAGCCACGCGTGTAGGGAAAGGGAGACTGGGGACTGACTTCGTAGAGAGCAGATCGTTTAGTGTCGATAGGAGTTTTTTGTAGCCAATTAGATAGAGATTAGCAATAGGGTTAGGAAACTAGAGATAGGCAATTCTGTGGCTTTGTGTGTGATTTGATAGCGACTGTTTTGTAAATGTAAAGAGCCAACGGCAATAAAATGTACCATTCATTTCCTCTCACACGACTTGCAAGTTTCTTGGGTGGTGTGGGAGAAGTAATCCTATGATGCCTGACACATTGGTTGTTGACAACAAGCAGAAAAGTTCCTCAGCTTGCCAGGTCACTCTATGAAGAACAGATTTGAAAACCTAGCTATGGGGCGGTTGAAAAGAAGTAGTTGTATCCACCAGGCCAAACGACTCAGCAGAGAAACCACCAATCTGCCCACAGTTGGTATCCCCCTAACAACTATTCCAGAGCGAACTCCATGGAAAGATGAGCATAGACTATCATTACAAATCCAGACAAAAGTGAGAGGAATATTTGACAAGGAAGAACAGAACAGTGTGCAGCGCAGAACAGCCACTCTCAGCTTCCTTGATGAAGAATACCCTCAGGACCTCTGGATCCGAGTCTACACAGATGGGTCAGCACAAAATGCTGTTCGAAATGGAGGAGCGGGAGTGTACATAGAATTCCCAAATAATACTAGGGACACAGCCAGAGTACCGACAGGAAAGTACTGCCATAACTAGGATGCTGAAATTGAGGCAATCAAGATAGCAACAGAGAAATTACTATATACCAGCAATGGTACACAACCTGTGGTGCTATTGACAGATGCAAAATCAGTACTCGAGGCGCTCCTGTCTGGGAAATTGCCAGTACTATGGACACTACTTTCTGAACTTAGCAGTCAGCATAAGGTCACCATACAGTGGATACCATCCCACTGTGGAGTACCCGGAAACGACAGAGCTGATCAATTGGCTAAGGAAGGAGCAAAAGAAGCACAGCCTGATGTGCCCGTTACATACCACCAAAAGAAAAGAATGATCAAATCAGTCAGACAGACACCAACACCTGCTCAAGACGACTACCACGTTATGGACAGACCAGAACAAGTCATTATTACGCGCCTCAGGACAGGGCACAATAGATTACACAACCACATGTATACAAAATTCAAGATTGGTGAAACAGCCATGTGCACATGTGAATTGGTGTCGCAGACAGCAGAGCACATACTCCAAGACTACCAAAACTACAACATATCCAGGCGAACCTTCTGGCCTAGAGAGACGACAGTGGAAGATAAACTCTACGGACCGCTGTGTGAACTGAAAAAGACAGTTCAATTCATACAAGAGACAGCATTGCAGTTATAGACATATTTCAAGCGAACGAAAGAAGAAGATCACTATAATATGTGCATAATGTTAAATGTTTTGCATATCCTTTACAGGACATCGCTCTCAAGTCAACATCAGCATCTTTCAGCTGATTGTTGATTTCTTGGCAAGATTACGCTCAGTAGTTTGCCATTGCTTTCTGAGCGGCCGGCTCACATACCCCGTAAGTTACCGACGCGATTTGAACCACTGCTGATTCTCACCGTCGTCACGTTACCTACGAGAGTATACGAGATTACTTCTTTTAATTTTATGTGGCCCTAGGAGGCCAGTAAAAAAATTGTATGTATATGGATTTGTATTATCATACATTAAAAGTATAGTTTGCAACATTTCAGAAATAAGAAACGAACTATCAAGTTGATTATAAAATGTAAGTTGGCAAAGATGAAATATACTTTGTATAAGCATTCTAAAAGTATTATTCTTTGAATAAAATTTTCTGACTTTCCTATCAATTCTTTTATTTCTAAGAAATTATTAAAGAGATATTTCAGTTACTTTATAATTATATAACTAAGTATACAACTTCCTATTTTACTTTTCAATCATCTCCCTTATAACCATAATAGATGTTTATGTCCCCTACTCACAGCTCATCTAGGTGTTATTCTTTTAGCTATCTAATAATTTCCCAGAATGCTTGAACATAATTATTACTAACTGTAGTGAGCAATCAAATTATTACTATCTCATCATCATCATCTTCCACATCTGCTTTCAAGAGTCGTGGGGAGGAATAATCTGCGTTCCAGCGCCGAGTGGATAGTCCGATGATAGTGTCATTCCGTGTTTCGTCGCAGATGATCTTTGATGTAAGGCCAGTGATGGTAGTTGTTAGTTAGTTAGTTAGTCGACAGATCATCCTCATTGCACATCGAACCATTCAGTCCATAAGTGCTCGGATCCCCTCCTCAGCAAATCCCGCAGCGTGTAGCGGCTAACGACACCAGTTCAGTGTTGCCATTTTGACGCTTTTCGCACAAAATTTAGTGCTTTTTCAAGTAATTTGGTGCCAAAATTTTTCATTTAGCTCGGCCGCCCGAATTTGGTGCTTCACAATTTTTTGTGTGCTTTTTGGTGCTTTTTTTGGGTAGGTAAAAATTACTTAAAAATCATTTTGGGAACACTAAAAAGTCGAATTTGAACTGAAGCGAGGGAGTAAAACAGTCTTAGTACATTATCGTGCAATATTCAAGTAATTTAACTCCCTTTAATACGATTTAGTTGAAGTGAGTGACTGCAACGCGCAGGCAATATGCAATGCGTTAAAAGATTATTTAAACAAGAATGGACTTGAGATGCAAAGACTAGTTGCACGCGGCACTGACAAATGCATCTGTCGTGACAGGTGTAAACAATGGAGTATATGAAAATTAAAATCCGAAGTTCCTCATCTGGTACTAGTTAGGTGTGTATGTCATTCCCTTCAGCTGGCAGTGTCACAGGCTGCAGCTGCTTGTCTGCCCAGGAACATAGAATTCATGATTACCCCGGGAATGTTAACCCGGTCAACAAATGCCCACAGAAGTCGGATGTGTCGGCCTAACGGCGCAAGAACGCAGCTCTGCTGTAAACAGGCACAACGTAGTCACATCCGGAAAAAAAATCCGGATGAACGCAGAAGAAGAAGAAGAATTCATGATTAGAGAAACATATAACTGGATATCTCACGCAAGTCTTCGTCAAGCAAAGTACAGGGAGCTTTTTGCTTCAATAAATGATGGACAACATCCGCTGAAGGTTATTCAATTAAGCCAGACACGATGGATGTCCATTCAATCTGCCATTGTCAGAATATTGCAGCAGTGGGTCGAGCTCATAACTCATTTTGATATAGCAAGACTCAACGAGCGCTGTTATACAGAAGAACCTCTGGCCTCTGTGGCAAAGGGCTTGCGAACGCGGTTTGTGAGCCCGTATACCCGGGTTCGAAACACGGCGGTGCTGGTGTTTTCGAAAAAGGTATAGGAGCCAGTCGTTCAGAAAGCAATGGCAAACTACTGAACGTAAAAATTTGCCCAGGAATCACGAACAGCGAAAATGCTGGGGTTGACTGCTACGTCCTGTGAAGGACATGCAACTTAATTCTATGTTAAGAGACATGAAAAACTATGTGTATCTCATATTTCTCAAGCATATTCTCGGAGAAGTTCAAAGTGTGAATAAGAAATTCGAAGCAGATATACAGGGTCCAACAAAACTACTCTGCGACCTTGACCAACTCACTGATGCCATCAGTTCAAAGGTTGCTATTCCTGGGGAAAAAAATAACAGAAAGTGATGCTCTTCAAGATCTTTTAGATCCTAATCCCAATCTAGGTTATGAATTTGAGAAAGAAATAGCAGGCTTATGAGAAAGAAATTCGTGGAACGTGCATACAGTTTTTAATAGAGCTGTTGGTCGGATA
Source organism: Cepaea hortensis (assembly GCA_963921405.1). Classification (NCBI taxonomy): domain Eukaryota; kingdom Metazoa; phylum Mollusca; class Gastropoda; order Stylommatophora; family Helicidae; genus Cepaea; species Cepaea hortensis. Next base: position 123,603,345 of record OY992882.1, on the reverse strand, counting down.
ACGTTCGAGTGTTGCAGTCCATGTCATGTCTTAGTGGAAGTGAATGTCTACAGCCAATGAATCCCTGTAAATTGGATCTTGCTAAAATGTTTGTAGAAGATGCAGCTACTCTCACCCGCATCGATTTCCAGTGGAGAAAACTTCATCATATGCAGTGGACACAGATCTCTGACACACTTGAACTGTGGGCAGAAATAGCCTATTACAGGGATGCCACCGGTGAAAATCCTTTCCAAGATCTTACAGATTTAGCTTTAACTTTGCTTATTTTACCTCATTCTTCTTCTACTTCGATCATCCGGAGTTTTGTTTTTCCGGACGTGATTGCACTGAGCCTGTTTACAGCAGAGCTGCGTTCTTGCATCGTTAGGCCGACACATCCGACTTCTGCGGGCATTTGTTGACCGGGTTAACCTTCCAGGGGGTTTCGTAAGACGTTTGACTCTCACTGTTGTGGTGTTATCCCCCCATCCCAGCTGGCCATTTAGAACAGCCAAAGACATAACGGTCAGCCCTCAAGGGAAGGCAGAGGCAGACCATGGGCATTCCCCGCCATCCAAGGAGACTTCCATACTTGCAGAGCCGACACATAGCGCTCTGGTACTGGGCTCACCCAAGGAATCGTCACGTCCTGCACATGGCTGCTTAGCCTCACTTCCGTATATTGGGTCCTCCGTTCACCATAGGCTGTTCTTCCGGAAACCAGAAGAATGCAGTCTGCAGATGACATCCACACAGTGAGCTTTCGATTCGGACTTTCCAAGTAATGGATTTGCTATCCAAGCAATATTCCATTTTGCGCCACTAGGACACTTTTTCCATCTTTGATAACGACCTCATAGTGAGCTTTCGATTCGGACTTTCCACGTAATGGATTTGCTATCCAAGCAATATTCCATTTCGTGCCCCTGGGACGCTTTTTCCGTCTTTGATGACTCCCACACAATGAGCTTTTGATTTGGACTTTCCACGTAATGAATTTGGTAGTCAAGAAATATTCAATTTCATGCCTCTGGGACTCTTTTGTAACCAACATACCTGTGGTATGAGGTATGACTGTCTAAATACTTCTTCATGCACCTTTAGATGTCAACCTGAATGTAGTTAAAGTAAGCTGCGGTCAACTTGAGCTTGTTGATATCTCCATAGAGCTTGTCCTCAAATGAAGCAGGTGTGGGCAAAAATATCTTTCTCTGTTCTGCATATATTGGGCAATCCTGCAGCAAATGTTTAGCTGTCATTTTAAAAGTTTCACAATTACATTAATCGGTATCTTTTATCTTTAGTTTATCGAACAAGTAGTATTTCAGCCTGTTATTTCCTGTGCGGAGTCTGAAGATTGCTACTTGTTCTCTTCCGTCGAGTTTTGTAATATGCATCATCCTTCTGCTGGCCTGGATGCTCTGATTCCCATTTGGTTCTTCTTCTTCTTCTTCGTTCATCCGGAGTTTTTTTTCGGACGTGATTGCGTTGTGCCTGTTTACAGCAGAGCTGCGTTCTTGCGATGTTAGGCCGACACATCCGACTTCTGCGGGCATTTGTTGACCGGGTTAACCTTCCCGGGGGTTTCTTAGGACGTTAGACTCTCACTGTTGTGGTGTTATCTCCCATTCCAGCTGGCCCATATAGAACAGCCAAAGGCATCCTGGTCAACCCTCAAGGGAAGGCAGGGGCAGACCATGGGCATTCCCCGCCATCCAAGGAGGCTTCCATAATTGCAGAGCCATCACACACCGCTCTGGTACTGGGCTCACCCAAGGAATCGTCACGTCCTGCACATGGCTGCTTAGCCTCACTTCCGTATATTGGGTCTTCCGTTCACCATAGGCTGTTCTTCCAGAAGCCAGAAGAATGCAGTTTGTAGATGACATCCACACAGTGAGCTTTCGATTCGGACTTTCCACATAATGGATTTGCTATCCAAGCAATATTCCATTTTGTGCCACTAGGACACTTTTTCCACCTTTTTTGAAGCCCACACAGTGAGCTTTCGATTCGGACTTTCCACGTAATGGATTTGCTATCCAAGCAATATTCCATTTCATGCCTCTGGGAGGCTTGTGTAACCGACATGCCTGTGGTAATGAAGTGTGGCAGTCTAAATACTTCTTCATGTACATGTAAATGTCAATCTGAATACAGTTAAAGTAAGCTGCAGTCGATTTGAGCTTGTTGATATCTCCATAGAGCTTGTCCTCGAATGAAGCTGGTGTGGGCCAAAATATCTTTCTCTGTTCTGCATATATTGGGCACTCTTGCAGCAAATGTTTAGCTGACATTTTACCAGTTCCACAATTACATTCATCTGTATCTCCTATCTTTAGTTTGTTGAACAAGTGATATTTCAGCCTGTTATTTCCTGTGCGGAGTCTGAAGATTGCTACTTGTTCTCTTCCGTCGAGTTTTGTAATATGCATCATCCTTCTGCTGGCCTGGATGCTCTGATTCCCATTTGGTTCTTCTTCTTCTTCTTCGTTCATCCGGAGTTTTTTTTCTCGGATGTAATTGCGTTGTGCCTGTTTACAGCAGAGCTGCGTTCTTGCGACGTTAGGCCGACACATCCGACTTCTGCGGGCATTTGTTGACCGGGTTAACCTTCCCGGGGGTTTCTTAGGACGTTTGAGTCTCACTGTTGTGGTGTTATCTCCCATCCTAGCTGGCCCATATAGAACAGCCAAAGGCATCCTGGTCAGCCCTCAAGGGAAGGCAGGGGCAGACCATGGGCATTCCCCGCCATCCAAGGAGGCTTCCATACTTGCAGAGCCAACACACAGCGCTCTGGTACTGGGCTCACCCAAGGAATCGTCACGTCCTGCACATGGCTGCTTAGCCTCACTTCCGTATATAGGGCCTTCCATTCACCATAGGCTGTTCTTCCGGAAACCAGAAGAATGCAGTGTGCAGATGACATCCACACAGTGAGCTTTCGATTCAGACTTTCCGCACAATGGATTTGCTATCCGAGCAATATTCCATTTTGTGCCACTAGGACACTTTTTCCACCTTTTTTGAAAGCCCACATAGTGAGCTTTTGATTCGGACTTTCCACGTAATGGATTTGCAATCCAAGCAATATTCCATTTCGTGCCACTAGGACACTTTTTCCACCTTTTTTGAAAGCCCACACAGTTAGCTTTTGATTCGGACTTTCCACGTAATGGATTTGCTATCCAAGCAATATTCCATTTCGTGCCACTAGGACACTTTTTCCACCTTTTATGAAGCCCACACAGTGAGCTTTTGATTCAGACTTTCCACGTAATGGATCTCCTATCCAGCAATATTCCATTTCATGCCTCTGGGAGGCTTTTGTAACCGACATACCTGTGGTATGGAGTGTGGCAGTCTGAATACTTCTTCATACACCTTTAAATGTCAACCTGTATGTAGTTAAAGTAAGCTACTGTCAACTTGAGCTTGTTGATATCTCCATAGAGCTTGTCCTCAAATGAAGCAGGTGTGGGCCAAACTATCTTTCTCTGTTCTGCATATATTGGGCAATCCTGAAGCAAATGTTTTGCTGTCATTTTTCCAGTTCGACAATTACATTCATCGGTATCTCCTATCTTTAGTTTATTGAACAAGTGGTATTTCAGCCTGTTATGTCCTGTGCGGAGTCTGAAGATTGCTACTTGTTCTCTTCTGTCGAGTTTGTAATATGCATCATCCTTCTGGTGGCCTGGATGCTCTGATTCCCATTTGGTTCTATAGGTGCTTTTTATCAACCTCTTTGCCTCATTATAGGTTATGTCTATGTCAGGCTGTGGTAGTCGTCCGCCCTCTTTTGCCAGTCTGTCAGCCTCTTCGTTTCCAGGTATACTGCAATGTGATGGGATCCACTGTATTACAACTTTTTTGGATTTCTTGCATAGACCATGGAGTGCTGCTCTTAGGTCAGCTATTTCTGTGCTGTTATTGCTCTTCAGTATTGAGACAGCTGACTTTGCATCTGTGAAGATAGCTATTTGCTTCTCTTTATTTTCCTCCATTAAGAGCATTTCTGCTGCAGTTTTCAGAGCCTCTACCTCCGCTTTGAAGTTACTTGAAAACTTTCCAGTTGCCACTGAATGTGTTTTTTTCATTCCATTTTTTAAATTTAGGAGAATTCCTCCTCCTCCATTCTCTATTGAATTTTTGGCTGATCCATCTGTATATGCATGGGTCCAATTGCTGCTTGGGTAATGTTCTTTTATGTAGTTTAGGGTTATTTCTCTTCTTTCGGTTTCATGCTGAGTGTTCTTTTTCTCAATACCAGGAATGTTTTCTATCATCTCAGGCAGTTGCTGCTGTCTCCAAGCTGGGAACTTGTCTGCATTGTAAATAGGTTTGACTGTTGATATGTTAAGTATGGGATCTGCCCTAATCTTTCGTTTTGCAGTTTCTACAAAGTTGCTACGCTTCAGTCGTCCCTTTCCAAAACCACTAAACCTTTTATACATAGGGTGGTCTGTCAATCTTCTAAATTTTTCTGCTTGTTGCTGGGCTCTGCTATCTCTTCTATCCTGCATTGGTTGTAAACAAGTGATCTTTTCAAGTTCATTAATAGGCGTTGTCTTCAGGCTTCCAGTTATGATTCGCATTCCTTGATTTTGGACTCTACTTATTTTGTTAAAGTTTGACTTAGCTGCTGTTGCCCAAGCTGCAATGCCATATTCCAGTACTGGCCTCACCCGTCCAGTATATAACTTCTTGAGAACTTTCTCATCTGCTCCCCACGTTGTACCAGCAAGCTTTTTCATGATTGCCATTCTTTGCCTTGCTCTTGTTCGATTTTTCTCAACCTGTGTTTTCCATGTCAGGCGACGATCAAAGGTGACTCCGAGATAGTTTGGATTTTCTTCATGGCGCAATATTTTTCCATTCAATACCAGCTTAGGTTGTTGAGTTTTATTTGAGAGGGAGAACACTGTGCATGTTGTTTTCTCCTCACTTATCTTCACTAGCCATGATTTTGACCAGTCCTCTAGTGCTAATAAGGCTTGCTGTATTCTGCTGTTAGCTGTACTAATATATTCTTCAGATGTCCATATGGCTAGGTCATCTGCAAAGGATGATGTGTGTACTCTGGCTGGAAAATTTTCTGTGATGTCGTTTATATATGCTAGGAATAATGTTGGTGAAAGAACTTCTCCTTGGGGGACACCTTGCTCCAATAGCATCATTTTGCTGGTTTGTCCTTGTACTTTTGTCCTGGCAGTTCTGTTCTCAAGGTAGTGGCTGATCCATTTGTACATTTTCCCACAAACATGCATTTTTTGCAGTTTTACTTTCAGTCCTTCCTTCCATACTTTATCAAATGCTTTTTCTAAATCTATCCAGACCGCTAGTGTGTGCTTTTTCTCTTGGAAGGCATCCTCTATTTCCTGAGCTATATAGGTTATTTGATCTTCAGTGGATCTGTACTTTCTGAATCCTGCTTGGTGAGGTGTTAAGAGTTGGTTTTCTTCCAGATGCCATGTTAGCCTGCCATTGATAATGCGTTCCATTAATTTTCCTACACAGCTAAGAAAACTGATAGGTCGATAGCCATTTGGTTCTTCCAGGTCTTTTCCTTTCTTTGGGACTGGTATTAGTATAGCTTCCTTCCATGCCTGTGGGACTATTCCCCTCTTCCAGCTGTAATTTAGGACTGCTAGTAGTTTCTTTTTTGCCTTAGTGCCTAGTCCTATTGGCATTTCATTTGTGATTCCATCCTTTCCTGGTGATGTCTTCTTTTTTAGGGTATTCATTGCCTGTTCCATTTCTTCCATTGTTAGATTTGCCATCATATATTCTGCTGCTGTCTCTGTATATCTATGATGTATCTGTTTATCTTTGATTGCTTTCTTCTGTTCGGTTGTAATATCAATGTGGTTTGCACTGGCATAGTGTTCCATTAGTGCATTTGCAGCCTTTTTTCCTGTAAGCAAGGCATTTCCTTGTTTAATTGTTATTTGTTTGTTTCTAGGTCCTTCATTGTTCATGGCTTTCACTAGTTTCCATAGTTTGTTTCCATCCCTGTCAAAATTCAGGTTTTCTGTTTTTTTCCTCCAACAGTCTCTTGTTGTTTGATTTACTGTTCTTTTATATTTTGCTGAGATGGCTTTGAGAGAGATGTTCGCTTCAGTTGTTTGTTCTCTCTCTGCAGTCTTCCTAGCATCTTCAACTTTGTCCTCCAAAATTTGTAGCTCCTCAGTCCAGTATGGTTTGTAATTTTTCCTCGCTCCTCTTGGAATAGACTCAGTGGCCGCCTGTATTATTGCTCTGTTTAGACTTTCCACCATTTGCTTTATGTTGCCATATCGTGTATTTATGTTTTCACAATATTTGTCTGTTAGTATGGAAAATCTGTCCCAATCTGCTCGTTTGTAATTCCAGCGGGGCAACGGCTTTTGCTCCTGTGGAGCATACTCCATATTTATTACAAGCTTGATTGGTCTGTGGTCACTACCTGCTAATTGGTCAAGCACATGGTGATCGATTTTGTGGAGGATGTCTCCTGTGCAGAAAGCTAAGTCTGGAGTAGAAGTGGTAATCCATCTTCTGGAGTAGAAGCTCGGTGTGTCATCCCCTTTGTTGAGTAGATGGAGATTTGAGTCTATTTCCCAGTCCTCCACTTCATCTCCTCTTTTGTCAGTATCTGGGTATCCCCATCTTTCTGAGCGGCTATTAAAGTCTCCGACAACAATGAAATTTGTGTCAGTTATTTTCATGTTTGAGAGTGGACAATGGTACGTGTGTCAGACCTTCCAAGCTAGGACACGGTATTCAGATGAGTACATTTAATTTTAATTAGTTTAATAGTTTAATATTGTCATAGTGTGTTTCATGTAGTTTTGTGTTGGTTTGTATTTGTTTGTCCTGTGCTGACGAAGGCTTTGGCCGCAACGTCCAATTTGTCTCTTGTAGTCGTGTTTTAGTAAAGCTCACAATCTACTTCTCGTTTATTTGGGTGATTCATTCATGTTTGAGAGTGTAAGATCCTTATCTGCCGCGCTATACAGATTGTAAATTCTTATTTTCACGTCCTTTATCATTATATCAACACCTATAATTTCCGTTTGGTTGTCAGAGATCACAGATACTTCGCTGCAAGGTATTGTATTTCGTGTAAGTATTACAACTTCTCCTTTGTGTCCTTCGCGGTCGAAACGTGTGGCCTGATATCCCTCGACTGAAAATGTGCGATTGGCGTTGAGGTGTGTCTCTTGAATGCATGCCACATCTATTCTATCTTTATGAAGACGCTGTGTTAGGGAGGCTTTCTTGTTATAAACTCCTTCGGCATTCCATTGTAGTATGTTGAGAGTCCGGGGTGTTTGGTCAATAGCTCTTAACCTACTCCTCTGTGCCTTGACTCCACAGCACAGGGGAAGGTGACCACCAGTAGTCATGGGTGGACCCCCTCGAGGCAGGGGGCCCGGCACTATCACCGCCTGATGGGACTTCACGGGATTAGCACCATAACGATTAATTTTCATCTGTGGCATCATGAAATGATAAAGTTACGTTGCACTTCTTTGTCAAGCCTGTGGCTCAGTACATCCGATTTCGACAAGCATTTGTTCGGGATGCTTTCCCTAGCCTTTGACTGTCCCCAGTCTACCTACAAGGTAGCAGGTTTGTACGTCTCTTCGTCTGGTCCATCTCCCTTGACCTGTCCGACATGGGTGACCCTACCAGTAGCTGTGCTACCGTCGGCATAGCTCTTGGGGTCATTGGAACGCGCAAGCCCCTCTACCTCGTCAAGGTGGACGCACGGCAGAGGGGCATTTGGTTCTATAAGTGCTTTTTATAAACCTCTTTGCCTCATTATAGGTTATGTCTATGTCAGACTGTGGTAGTCGTCCGCCCTCTTTTGCCAGTCTGTCAGCCTCTTCATTTCCAGGTATACTGCAATGTGATGGGATCCACTGTATTACAACTTTTTGGGATTTCTGACATAGTCCATAGAGTGCTGCTCTTAGGTCTGCTAGTTCTGTTCTGTGTTACATCTTTAGTATTGAGACAACTGCCTTTGCAGCTGTGAAGATAGCTATTTGCTTCTCTTTATTTTCCTCCATCAAGAGCATTTCTGCTGCAGTTTTCAAAGCTTCTACCTCTGCTTTGAAGTTACTTGAAAATTTTCCAGTTGCCACTGACTGTGTTTTATTTACTCCATTTTTTTAAATTGAGGAGAATTTCTCCTCCTTAATTTTCTATTGAATTTTTGGCTGATCCGTCTGTATATGCATGGGTCCAATTGCTACTTGGGTAATATTCTTTTATGTAGTTTAGAGCGATTTTTCTTCTTTCTGTTTCATTCTGAGTGTTTTTTTCTCAATACCAGGAATGTTTTCTATCATCTCAGGCTGCTGTCTCCAAGCTGGGAGCTTGTGTGCACCGTAAATGGGTTTCTTCTTCTTCTTCTGCTTCATCCTGAGGTTTTTTTTCGTACGTGATTGCATTGTGCCTGTTTGCAGCAGAGCTGCGTTCTTGCGCCGTTAGGCCGACACATCCGACTTCTGCGGGCATTTGTTGATCGGGTTAACCTTCCCGGGCGTAAATGGGTTTGACTATTGATATGATCTGCCCTAATCTTTCGTTTTGCAGTTTCTACAAAGTTGCTACGCTTCAGTCTTCCCTTTCCAAAACCATTAAACCTGTTATAAGTAGAGTGATCTTCTAAACTTTTCTGCTTGTTGCTGGGCTCTGCTATCTCTTCTGTCCTGCATTGGTTGTAAATAAGTGATCTTTTCTAGTTCATTAATAGGCGTTGTCTTCAGGCTTCCAGTTATGATTCGCATTCCTTGGTTTTGGACTCTATTTAATTTATTAAAGTTTGACTTCGCTGCTGTTGTCCCAGCTACGATGCCATATTCCAGTACTGGCCTCACCCGTCCAATATATACCTTCTTGTGAACTTTCTCATCTGCTCCCCACGTTATACCTGCAAGCTTTTTCATGATTGCCATTCTTTGCCTTGCTCTTGTTCGAGTTTTCTCAACCTGTGTCTTCCATGTCAGGCAACGATCAAATGTGACTCCTAGATAGTTTGGATTTTCTTCATGGCTTAATATTTCTTCATTCAATACCAGCTTAGGTTGCTGAGTTTTATTTGAGAGGGAGAACACTGTACATGTTGTTTTCTCCTCACTTATCTTCACTAGCCATGATTTTGACCAGTTCTCTAGCGCTAATAAGGCTTGCTGTATTCTGCTGTTAGCTGTACTAATATATTCTTCAGATGTCCATATGGCTAGATCATCTGCAAAGGAGGATGTGTGTCCTCTGGCTGGAAAATTTTCCAGTGATGTCATTTTTTATATATGCTAGGAATAATGTTGGTGAAAGAACTCCTCCTTGGAGGACACCTTGCTCCAACAGCATCATTTTGCTGGTTTGTCCTTGTACTTTTGTCCTGGCAGTTGTGTTCTCTAGGTAACGTGGTTTTCTTTTATGCAAATTCTGGGGTGAACAGTCTAGCTAATAAGGTGATTCTACAAGCAAGCTAACTGGGTCACAGAAGTATATGCAGATGTTACATCAGTAAAGGGTGAGGGAGTATTCCAAGTACAATGGCAGGCTCTATAAACAGGGGAGAGTAGATCATGGTGTTGTCAGCCTTAGTCACGTAGGCACTAGATAAAACATGAGACTTGAGCGGATGTGAGGTCAAAGAGGTCAAGTTAGAAACTCTAGAACAATGGGTAAGACCCAACACAGGGAGTGTTAGGATACGTACGGGCTAAGAGGAGGTAACTAGCGAGATGCGTATACGTGACATTAGACTGATAGACAAAATGAAATCAGGAATAGAATGTTAGAGTTATGTAAAGTAGGGTTCAAGAGGTTAAATGGTGAATTTAGTGCGTTGTCTGCAAAGAGGGCATAAATACCCAAGACTGGGAAAGTGAAAGGGGAGTCGAGTCGAGTACAGCCGAGTGGAGGCTGGGGCTAGGTGTGGAGAACTAGCCCGACAGTGGAGTCGAGACGGAGTTAAGGGACAACTCCGCCTGGTGGATTCTCAGACAGCGGATTCTGAGGCTGTGTTAGGGAGACGTAGCGGGGGCATTAAGCTATGGATCAGTGAAGGGATCTGGGTCCAGAGCGAAGATACTCAGAGGAGAGCAGTGTTTTGAGCCAGACAGTGGAAGTCTGAGTTTTGGGCAGTGATATTTTTGGGCTGAGTGAGGGACACCAGCCAGAAAGCAGCGTTCAGGAAGAAGTATTCAGAGTGGGCTATGTTTAAGGGAAGAAACTAGCTAATTATTCTGAGTTGGACTGGGGAGGAAATCTCAGCCAGGCAGTCAGGAAACTCGGACACAGGATCTAGTCCAAGGCATATTAGTCATATCAGCAGGCCGATCGAAGACAGTTGCGTTATGTAATTGTGTCAATGTATTTTCTGGAAACAGTGTCATGTTTGCTATGAATCATGTACCTGTGTCATTAATAAACGGATGTGCGCGAAACGGTGTTTTTATAGTGTCTGTAGCTGTGCATCAGTAAACCTGCAGAGTGTTCATACAAACATTCACACTGACATCCTCTAGACAACTATAGCCACTCTATCTGTCACTCTGTCATCATTCACTTTGTGACACCCACAAACATGCATTTTCTGCAGTTTTACTTTCAGTCCTTCCTTCCATACTTTATCAAATGCTTTTTCTAAATCTATCCAGGCCGCTAGTGTGTGCTTTTTCTCTTGGAAGGCTTCTTCTATTTCCTGAGCTATATAGGTTATTTGATCTTCAGTGGATCTGTACTTTCTGAATCCTGCTTGGTGAGGTGTTAAGAGTTGATTTTCTTCCAGATGCCATGTTAGCCTGCCATTGTTAATTCGTTCCATTAATTTTCCTACACAGCTAAGTAGACTGACTGATAGGTCGATAGCCATTTGGTTCTTCCAGGTCTTTTTCTTTCTTTGGGACTGGTATTAGTATAGCGTCCTTCCATGCCTGTGGGACTATTCCTCTCTTCCAGCTGTAATTTAGGACTGCTAGTAGTTTCTTTTTTGCCTTAATGCCTAGACCTATTACCATTTCATTTGTGATTCCATCGTTTCCTGGTGATTTCTTCTTTTTTAGGGTATTCATTGCCTGTTCCATTTCTTCCATTGTTAGATTTGCCATCATATATTCTGCTGCTGTCTCTGTATTACTATGATGTATCTGTTTATCTTTGATTGCTTTCTTCTGGTAGGTTACCAATGTGGATTTCACTGGCATAGTGTTCCATTAGTGAATTTGCAGCCTGTTTTCCCCCTGTAAGCAAGGCATTTCTTTGTTTAATTGTTATTTGTTCGTTTCTAGGTCCTTCATTGTTCATGGCTTTCACTAGTTTCCATAGTTTGTTTCCATCCCTGTCAAAGTTCAGGTTTTCTGTTTTTTCCCTATCACAATTTCTTGTTGTTTGATTTACTGTTCTTTTATATTTTGCTGAGATGGCTTTGAGAGAGATTTTCGCTTCAATTGTTTGTTCTCTTTCTGCTGTCTTCATGGCATCTTCAACTTTGTCCTCCAAAATTTGTAGTTCTTCAGTCCAGTATGGTTTGCAATTTTTCCTCTCTTCTCTTGGAATAGACTCAATGGCCGCCTGTATTATTGCTCTGTTTAGACTTTCCACCATTTGCATCATGTTGCCATATCGTGTATTTATGTTTTCACAATATTTGTCTGTTAGTATGGCAAATCTGTCCCAGTCTGCTCGTTTGTAATTCCAGCGAAGCAAAGGCTTTTTGCTCCCGTGGAACATACTCCATATTCATTACAAGCTTGATTGGTCTGTGGTCACTACCTGCTAATTGGTCAAGCACATGGCGATCGATTTTGTGGAGGATGTCTCCTGTGCAGAAAGCTAAGTCTGGAGTAGAAGTGGTAATCCATCTTCTGGAGTAGAAGCTCGGTGTGTCATCCCCTTTGTTGAGTAGATGGAGATTTGAGTCTATTTCCCAGTCCTCCACTTCATCTCCTCTTTTGTCAGTATCTGGGTATCCCCATCTTTCTGAACGGCTATTAAAGTCTCCGGACATAATGCAGTTTGTGTCAGTTATTTTCATGTTTGAGAGTGTAAGATCCTTATCTGCCGGGCTATACAGATTTTAAATTGTTATGTTCACTTCCTTTATCATTATATCAACACCTATAATTTCCGTTTGGTTGTCAGAGATCACAGATACTTCGCTGCAACGTATTGTATTTCGTGTAAGTATTAGAACTCCTCCTTTGTGTTATTCGCGGTCGATACGTGTGGCCTGATATCCTCTGACTGAGAATTTGCGATTGGCATTCAGGTGTGTCTCTTGAATGCATGCCACATCTATTCTATCTTTATGAAGGCGCTTTGTTAGGGAGACTTTCTTGTTATAAACTCTTTCGGCATTCCACTGTAGTATGTTGAGTGTCCAGGGTGTTTGGTCAATAGCTCTTAACCTACTCCTCTGTGCCTTGACTCCACAGCACAGGGGAAGGTCACCACCAGTAGCCATGGGTGGACCCCCTCGAGGCAGGGGGCCCGGCACTATCACCGCCTGATGGGAATTCAAAGGATTAGCACCATAACGATTAATTTTAATTTGTGACATCATGAATTAAGTTACGTTGCACTGCTTTGTCAAGCCTGTGGCTCAGTACATCCGATTTCAACAAGCATGTTTTGGGGTGCTTTCCCTAGCCTTTGACTTCCCCCAGTCTACCCACAAGGCAGCATGTTTGTGTGTCTCTTCGTCTGGTTTCTCGCCCTTGACCTGTCCGACATGGGTGACCCTACCAGTAGCTGTGCTACCGCCGGCATAACTCTTGGGGTCATTGGAGCACTCAAGAGACTAATCCTGCATCCACATGACAATCACTTGGTAATTGGTGAAGCAAAAAGAGAGTGGGAGAAGCACACATCAGAGAGCTTCATTACTCATTACCACCCACCCACCAACCAACAAACCAACCAACTAACCAGCCGGTCAACCAACCAGCCAACCAACCAGTCAACCAACCAACCAACCAATCATTCGCCAAATCATAATCAAGTCTGAGAACATTACGATCCCATGTGTATGCCATGTGACACATGCATGGTGAATATAACATTCCAAGGCCTGTTGTGTAATTTCCATGACTAGATACGAACTCCGTCACTATTCTATAGTTGTAGGTTCAAATGGATGAGAGCTATCGCTAGTGAAGAGTTTAGTTTCCAGCGGAGGCAGGGTGATGTTTTTCTGACCAGTATGGTTCTGGGGTCGACCCCGCCTAAGAAACATGGGCACCAGACAATTGTTCAAATGTTCTCCGAACTGTCTGAGAAGGAGCAGCAACGAGGAAGGTAGCTGGTCACCTGACCTCATGTGTGGCGGCCTGGAACCTGTGAAGGCCTAACAACCACACCCCAACGGCAGCAACTGCTGGGGAACTACTTTTATCGTCTTTAATGAAGACATTAAATACAACCCGCACTGAAGTAATGCAGGTTGACAGATCTCCCGGTCCATTAAACATACTGATAATTAGTACTCTCATGAAACAAGTTAATGATCTGGTATCTTGCCGTCTTGACAAACGATAGTTTGTTACATAGTGCTTCCAAAAAAAAAAAAAGCCTATTAAATTAACTAGAACCCATGGCGGTAGCGAATGTGGCTGCGGAGACCAATTCGCGTGATAAATTTTCGTCTAAAACAGAAAAACAAGATAAAGAATTAAATGTCTAGGAGGTATGATCTCAGAAGAGAAATCGAAATCAAATGTCAAAAAGCAAGTGCGCTTATATATCAACTATCCCCCACACTTATTTTTGTTCGCATATCCTTTACAGGACATCACTGTCAACATCAGCATCTTTTAGCTGATTGTTGATTTAGGGCAAGATTATGCTCAGTAGTTTGCTATTGATCCCCCACGTTGAAACATCCAAATATACCTATGTCGTCACAACGATAGATTTATAAACAGCATATTCGCACCAACCCTGTGCTACAAATGTTAACTTGGACATTAACCAATCACACTTAGGGAAAATCAACATTTGCGAGATTAGATGATTGAGGAGTGCTGACAGCTAAACTATCCCAGACCAAGTAAGAAATGATGTTATCAGACAGACAGTGGGATCAACACCTTGTACCACATATACTGAAAGACAGAAGATCAAATGGTTCGGCCATCTCTATAAAATACAACACGCCATCAACTACCAGCACTGGCGCTACATCAAAGATCTTTTAAAAGAGCAAGAAGACGCCCGAGAAGAAAATAGTTTAGTTTAGTCAATGGATCAATATCACGGCACACGGGTGTAACCCATAAGTGCTCCGTTCTCCTCCTAACTCAATCCTGAGTCTGGTTTAGTCGATGGATCAACATCACGGCACACGGGTGTAACCCATAAGTGCTCCGTTCTCCTCCTAACTCAAACCTGAGCCTGGAAACACTCAGCTCAGTGCACGAACTCCGTAGCACCGGCGAGGATCCTGAAATACTTTGGGTAGATTTTTAACTCAAAATTTTGCCCGGGCAGCGCCGTTAGGCTACTCTTTTTCGATTTCCAACTGCCAAGGGAGTTTTTACGTGCGCAACAATACACCCGGGCGTCCGAGCTCACTACCCAGAGACCTGGGGATTTTTTTATTACAAGAAGTCCACGTCTACTTGAGGTGTCTTCGATTTCCTTATTCCTGGGTTTTTAAGTTTTATTTGTAATTTTAAAACTACAGGATTATGGTCAGAGGTGATATCAGCACCAGGGTATGTTTTGGCATTTGTAATTGTTTTTAAAGTTGAGTTGAGTTGAGTTAAGAACCGACATCACTGCACTCATACGTGCTCAGTCCCATCATTCAACAGCCAGCGAAGAGTCATACTACTAATCGTTCCCACCACTATCTGATTAAAAGTTATCTTTGTCTTCCCTCTCAGTTTTGAGATTCTTCCAGAACCCCTGCCGAACCCCCGCAATCTCATTATTTCCACATACGGGTTCTCAATCTGTTCCTCCGCCTTCTCCACCTGGTCCCACATGCGCACGACCACCTCCCCCTTGTCCATAGGCAAGATACCACCATGAGGTGCATTCCCTGCTAGCCTATCAGCCTTTCATTCCCCCGTACACCCGCATGGCCAGGCAAAATATCCATACAATTCTCACAATCTGTGACCTCTGAAGCGACGAGAGCCATTCCACACAAAACATTCCTTTCTCCACCTTGATAAGCATATTCTTTGAATCCGTAATGAACACAACGTGTGTTGCAGTAGTCTCCTCTAGCCACCAGAATGCCGCTGTTACTGCCTCCACCTCCGTTCTCATGCTGGAGGTCGTAGTCTCATATGCCAGGCTCTCCTTTTAAATTAGTTTTTAAATCTATTTCTAATCATAATGTAGTAAGTTTGGTTTCTTGTTCTATCCCCAGGGCCTTTCCATGCATACTTCTTCTTCTTCTGCGTTCATCCGGACTTTATTTTTTCGGAGTTGATTGCGTTGTGCCTGTTTACAGCAGAGCTGCGTTCTTGCGTCGTTAGGCCGATACATCCGACTTCTGCGGGCATTTATTGACCGGGTTAACCTTCCCGGTTTCCATGTATACAGTTTCCTAGGATTATGTTGAGAAAATGTGTTGCAAACAATAAGATTGTTTTCTTCACATAACTGTTTCAGCCGGTCTCCTCTGTCGTTTCTGTTTCCCATACTATATTGCCCTACTATCTGCTTATATTTATTTTTTCCAACTTTTGCGTTCATGTCTCCCATGACAATTAGGACCTCTGATGATTTTACAACTTTCAGTGTTTGTTGTAGGTCTTCATAGTATTCTTCTAGCTGTTCATCACTGTAATCAGGTATCGGAGCATATGTCTGAAGAATTACTATGTTGAATGGTCTTGTCTTAATTTTGAGAAGTATCCTCCTACCTTTATGGGTCCAGAATTCACTAATATTTTTAACAGTTCTTCTTCTTCTTCTTTGCGTTCATCCGGAGTGTTTTTTTTTCAGATTGCGGTGTGTCTAGTTAGGCACCCTTGGGTCGAAACCCTCAGGCCAACACATCCGACTTTTAGCATGTTGTTTTGTTCAGGTTAGCATTCCTGGGAGACTCTCACTTTTGTGGTATCGTCCACATCCCAGCTGGTCAATTTGGAACAGTCGAGGACTTCGATCATCCCTCACGGGAAGGTAGGGACAGTCCATAGCATTTTCCGCCATGCAGGGTGGCTTCCATAATTGCAGGGCCGACACATAGAGCCCTGGTGCTGGGCTCACCGAGGGAATCGTCACGTCCTGCTCATGGCTGCTTTAATTCCTCACTTCAGTTTTCGTTTCGGACATGTGCTTGTCGTTGTGCCCATCAGAACTGTTCCAGGCACGACGGACATTTTGAAAACTACCTAGTCAGAGCTGTTCCGAACAAGAGCGGCATTCGGAAACTAGGTAGTCAGAGCTGTTCCTAGCACAAGAGACATTCGGACCAGACATTTCACTCAGATGTAAATGCGTAGTGCCAATTTTTATTTTGCCACCCGTAGGACGGCACTTCCGGCTTCGGCGGGCATTTTTTAATGAGTTTAGCCTTCCTCGGGTTTCGAGACACGTTAGACTTATTGTTGCTTGCTTGCTTGCTTGTGTTCCTTGGCTTGAGCTCCAGCGCGAAGTCCTGTATGTCGGATGAAGACATCCTGTTGTCCAACATCAGTGTGATGTCATACAGGACCTGAGGTTTGCGTTAGTATCCGTTGTCCCATGTCTGGCTTATTGGTGTGCAGACTGGTGGTGCCTCGCCGTACAGGCAGACACTCTCCGACTTTGGAGGAATCGGCGATCCTACTGACTTTAGCCAGAACTCCGAGGGGACCTGTTGCCAAGGACGCTTGACGAGGACGCGTCAATAGGTCTTGGCCAGTATATAACCCTGCCTTGGTGTTTTGGAAACACCTCTGCGTCCCACTTATAGATGTGATGTCACCCACATTTCAGCTGGTCAAGATAGAACGGTCAGAGACATCACTGTCACCCAGCAAAGGAAGGCAGGGGCAGACCATGGGCGTTCCCTGCTATCCAAGGTGGCTTCCATTATTGCAGAGCCGGCACATACTGCACTGAGACTGGGCTCACCCGTGGAATTGCCACGTCCTGCTCATGGCTGCTTTGATTCCTCACTTCCATGTATTGAAGAGAGAATACAAGGTTGCAGGGCACGCGGCTACCTCAGAATTAACGCAAACACACAGCATCCACTGCATAGTGAAATTAGGAAGGTGAAGGGCAGCAGGTTAAAAAGAGGACGGTCGTGGATGGGTCAAGCCGAAGACATTCTTCAACAGGTGTGTTCACTTGAGGACTTAGAACCTGGCGAGGAGTGGGTGCAAGTGCCAACAGACTTCTGCACATCCTTTTCAGTTTGCATCCAACTAGATAGAAAATGCAGACATGAAAATCCGGCTGCTGTTGAGGCTGAAGTACAAGCGTTGATTTTCGAGAATTCGCTAGACGGTGACGCGGTCATCTACGCAGATGGGTCGGTCGTCCGACATGTGAGAAGCTCATGGGCCTTTACAGCTCGGGCCGGAGGGAGAATTGTGAAGGAGGACTCTGGTGCTTTCACTGAAACCACAAGTAGCCTGACCATGGAAGTCATGGCAGTAAGTAAAGCAATAACATGGCTCGAGACACAGACATTCACTAGGGCTTGTTTCCTTAGCGACTCAATGAACATGATCCGAAGAGAATGGTTGCTGCCTTTGGAGCGGTCTCGACTGGCAAAGATTAGTTTCATCTTCGTGCCAGGGCATGCGGGAGTACAAGGAAACGAGCGGGCTGACAAGCTCGCAGGTGAGGCTACTGTGGAGGGCGGACGCGCCATGGACCAGGCCGACATTCTGAATGCTCTACGAGAAGTAAGACTTTTGCGAGAACTAAGTGATGACTGTGAATCTACAACAATGGCCAGACTGCGAGAGCAGCAAATTAAAAGAGGGGTGGCCAAACAAGAACACTACGCAGGAAGCCAAAGAAGATTGATAAACCAACACAGAACTGGCGTCGTTAGCCGCTACACGCTGCAGGATTTGCTGAGGAGGGGATCCGAGCACTTATGGACTGAATGGTTCGATGTGCAATGAGGATGATCTGTCGACTAACTAACTAACTAACTATGTATTGGGCCTTTCGCTTGCCACTGGTCGCTCAAGAACAAACCAGGAACGGACAGTCTGCGGACGACATCCACTAGGTAAGCTTTCTCTTCGGACTTCGGATTACGCAATAGATTCGCTAGCCGTGCGTTCCATTTTGTGTTAATGAGACGTTTTTCCACCTTTGTCTACACTCTCTGTGAGTTACATACAGACAGGTTTAGTAACCATTTCATTCGACTGAGTCACTTCTTCAACCTTTTAGTACTCGCTCACGAGGTAGGCTACATGTGCTGCCGGCTCAGCACCTTATCTCCGTGCAGCAGTGAGCGAGAAACGGCCAGGCCCTCTCATCCGGGGATCCCTCAAATTCCCCCAGCTGAGAGCCTTCGGACAAGTATCTAAACTGGGCATGTAGCGTGCTCAGTATCTCACCTCCATTTTTCGGTAGGTGAGTATCGGCTCGGCTCTCTCATCCAAGGGTAGTAGCTTAGAGGCGCTCAGCTACATCTCTCAGATGGAGGCCTTTGTGTAAGTGTCTGGACCAAGTTTGTGGCTTCGTGCGCCTGAGTTTAAATTTTGACTGCTATCCTCAGTCTACCTGCAGAGCAGCAGGTTGTGTCTCTCTTAGTCTGGTCCCTAACCCAAGAGCTGTCCAATATGTAGTTAATATCCATCGGAATAGCGCTTGGGGTCAGTGGGACACTCAAGCTCCCCCACCACGGCAAGGTGGAGACACATCGGGGGAGTGTTTAACAGTTCTATTGTTGGTGCATAATCAATCAATCAATCAATCAGGTGCCGTCTCCGCAATGAAGGTTGGCTGCAATGGATCCCCAATACTGTCTGTCTCTTGCCTTGACACCGCGGCAAGGTGGAGACACATCGGGGGAGTGTTTAACAGTTCTATAGTTGGTGCATAATCAATCAATCAATCAGGTGCGGCCTCTGCAATGAAGGTTGGCTGCAATGGATCTCCAACACTGTCTGTCTCTTGCCTTGACTGTACATTCTGTCAGGCTGATGTTTGACCATCTCTTGTTGCTATCCTCCCACTTGTATCGTTGTCTACCTCTTGCTAGCTTGCCCTCAACCTTGCCTTCCAGTATGGTTTTTATAAGAGTATCATGTCTTTTAACGTGGCCGAAATATTTCACTTGTCTCCTCTTTATTTCTTTCATCAACTCTCTCTCTTTTCATTCCCAGTTTTTCTAGGACCTCTGCATTTGATTGTTTTTGTTTCCATGAAATACAACCTATTCGTCTGTATATCCACATCTCCAGTGCTTCTATTCGACTTTCTAGTTGCTTGTTCAATGTCCAGGCTTCCGAGCCATACAGTAGCGTTGAATATACGTAGCATTTGACAATTATCATTTTTAATGCGTTATTAATCTTTTGCGTTCATGTCTCCCATGACAACAAAACTCTGATGATTTTACAACTTTCAATGTTTGTTGTAGGTTTTCATAGTATTCTTCTAGCTGTTCATCATTATAATCATGCTTCCCAAATCGAAGTCTACATGAAAGGGGCTGAGTATCAGACACTTAAACTTAAGACAGGCTATACAGCCTACATCTGATCAATTACTACTGTCCAAGTGACCGCCCACAGGCACTGGACACACTACCATTAACAAAAAAAATGATTGTGTGTGGCGATTTCAACAGCCACTCGCAGAGTTGGGGCTATGGTCACATGGACCAGAGAGGAGAGAGACTGGAAGACTGGGAGGATGAGAATAGATTCAACTTGGTTAACAAGCCGCCCGACCCACATACTTTCTACTCGAGATCATGGCACACTACAACTACATCTGACCTGGCTTTTCATTCACCAGACCTGGAGTGGAACATTACACGAATTGTTGGGAAACAACTTGGTGGCAGTGACCAACGGCCAGTCTTTCTAACTGTAGAAAATGAGCTTGTAAGTGAAAGCAGCACATTCTCAAGGTGGAACTACAAGAAAGCAGACTGGGCAATGTACAAGAATCGCACCAGCATACTGGTTAGAAACCTGAACACTGAGAAAGACATACATAAAGTAGATGAAGAGTTTGGGAAATGCATACTACCGGCAGCGCGAGAAACAGTACCAAGAGGAGCCCGTAAACAATATAAACCCTACTGGAGTAGTGAACTGGAAGAGTTGCATAATGATGTGGAAGTGTGTAGAAAGCAAGCAGAGGCCACACCCAGCCAAGAGCACCACAATAAATTCCAGCATGGAAAAGCCAAATTTCAAAGGGCCAAGCTGCAGGCTAGACGGAAAAGCTGGCAGGAAAATACAGAGTCTCTGAACTTTGAAAGAGACACAAGGAAATTGTGGAAGTTAATAAAACAACTTAACGATGAGGGCACAGGGAAAAACTCAAAAATTGCACTACATAAAGATGGAAACATCTTAACAAGAAAGCAAGCAGCTGACCATTTTGCGTACTCATTCGCGCAAGATAACAATATCAAAATTAGTCCAGAGAAACAACAAGAGATTCGAGAGAAACGGCAGCATACAGGACAGAAGGAAATAGTACATGAGGTTCTGGAGGCACCCATCACAATCAGCGAACTGGAGCTAGCCATATCAAAACTGAAAATGAGAAAGTCACCAGGAGCTGATGGTATCTCCAATGAAATGATCAGGAACCTAGGAACAGAGGCCAAAGCAAAGCTGTTGCAGATCTTCAATAACAGTTGGACCTTAGGCAGTGTTCCACAAGTCTGGAGAGAAACAATCATGATCATCATCATCAAGTGCCGTGCCGACTGGCGTAGGCGTTCATTGCTCTCCATAGATCTCGGTCTTTGGTTTTCTGGATCAACTCTGGTGCTGATATTCCTCCATGCCACCGTCTCAATCCATCCAGCATCACTTCTCTTGGTCTACCTCTGCCTCTCTTCCCCTCGATCTTTCCAGTTGTTACGATGTTCTCCAATGCCTCTCTTCTCCTCACGTGACCGAAGAAAGATGTTTGTCTCTGTCTTATTGTTGTATATAATGTTCTAGTTTCATTAGCCTGTTTCAGGCAGTCGTCGTTAGTTACTCTGGCAGTCCAAGGAATTCGCAATATTCGTCTCAGGAACCACATCTCTGTTGCTTCTAATTTCTTCTTAATTTGTTCATTTACGTTCCAAGATTCACTGCCATACAGCAAAACTGGTTCTACATAGCATTTCAGCACTCTCTTTCTTACATTCAGTGATAGTGACTTATTGCATAAGATACTCTTCATTTTCCGAAAAGCGGCTTTTGCCTGCCCTATTCTACTCATAATCTCTGTTGTACATCTTCCATCTGATGTTATAAATGCCCCTAGGTATCTAAAATTATCAACTTGGTTAAGGATTTTCCCTTCTATTTCTATGTCACATTTTGGTGTCACCATTTTCTTTGATATTACCATTGTTACTGTTTTCTTGATATTCAAGGAGAGTCCTTTCCTTGCACTCTCTGTTACTACAACGTCTAATAATTGTTGTAGGTCTGTTGAATTATCCGCCACCAATACTGTGTCATCTGCATAGCGTATATTATTTATATTATAACCTCCAACTAGTATTCCTGGCATCTCTTTGATCTCTCTCATTATTACTTCGCTATACAGGGAGAAAAGATCTGGTGACAAGACACACCCTTGTCGTACTCCTAGCTTTATCTGTTCGTAACTACCCTCTTTATTTCCCATTTTAATTGCTGCTACTTGGTTCCAGTAAATATTCTTTATTATTCTTAAATCTTTTCCATCAATGTTGATATCTTGCAACATTTTAATCAGTTCATCATGTTTTACTTTATCAAATGCCTTAGTATAATCTATGAAGCACAAATAAATGTCCCTCTGTTTCTCTATTGACCTTTCTATTAGTGTCCGTAATGTATAAATTGCATTGTTTGTGCCCTTTCCTTCCACAAATCCATACTGTTCTTCACTAATTTCCATTGTTATTTTCTTTTTGATTCTTCTCATTATGATTCTGAGTAGAAGCTTAGTGATATGGTTTATAAGGTTAATTGTACGAAAATCTTCACAATCAATTGCTCCTGGTCTTTTTGGTATAGCTATAAATACAGATTTCAGCATATCACTGGGTAAATATCCACTGCTGTAAATATCATTCAACATTTTGGTTAATATATCTACTCCAAATTCTCCCAATACTTCTAATTCTTCTATTGTGATTTCATCTGGCCCAGCTGTTTTTCCTTTCTTCATACGTTTCATAGCGTCAGCGACTTCTTCTACGCGACAATCATGATACCCCTCCTAAAATCATGGAAAGATAGTTCCATTGCCTCTAGCTACAGACCAATTAACCTCACCAGCTGTCTCTGTACAACACTGGAGCGCATCATCAATCACAGACTGCAGTGGTACATTGAAAGTAAAAACATCCTTGTGCCACAGCAGGCTGGCTTTAGGCAGTGCTACTCTACGGAAGATCAGACAACCTACCTCTTTCAAGAAATTGAGGATGCATTCCAAGAGAAGAAGCTGGTGCTTGCGGCATGGATAGATTTGAAGAAAGCCTTTGACAAAGTCTGGAAAGAAGGTCTGGTGAATAAACTGAGAAACTGCAAAGTCAATGGAAGAATGTACAAATGGGTGAAAGCATACTTGCACAACAGAAGAGCCCGAGTATAGATAGACGAACTAAAGAGCAAGAAAGTACTACTGCGTCACGGTGTCCCCCAGGGCGGAGTCTTGTCTCCCACACTTTTTCTAATCTTCATCAATGATCTCGTTGTTAATCTACCGCATGGAATTAAAGCGGCAATGTACGCCGATGACCTGGTTCTATGAAGCACAAATGAACATGCATAAGTGGCCACCAGATTGCTACAAAGAGCTGTAGATACATTTGTTGCATGGGCAAATAGATGGTGTGTCAGCATAAACACTGACAAGTGCAGCACCACCCTATTTACCCTCTCTCCAAAGCAAAAGGCAGGGACCATCCAGATAAATGGAACACCCCTAAGAGAAGACAAAGAACCAACCTACCTTGGAGTAACATTTGATGGCAGGCTGACATGGAGAAAGCACATCACCAAAGCAGTAGCAAAAGCCAGAAGGAAAATAGCAATCCCGAGAAAGCTAAGTGGAACCACATGGGGAGCCAGTGTGAAAATACTTAGCAAAGTTTATCAACAGAGCATACCACCACACCTGGAATACGGGTCAACTGCATGGTGTTCGGCATTAAAAAAAAAAACACACTACAAGAGCTGGACAAAATGCAAAATCAAGCACTTAGAGTCACCACAGGAGGGATGAGATCAACCCCTATAGTGGAAATGGAGAAGATGGGGAGGACACAAGCATTGAGTGAGCGCAGAGATACGAAAACGCTAATACAAGCTGAAAAGTTCCCCAGCTTGCCAGGCCACCCTATGAAGAACAGATTTGAAAAACTAGCTATGGGCGGTTGAAAAGAAGTAGTTTTATCCACCAGGCCAAACGACTCTGCAGAGAAACCACCGATCTGCCCACAGTTGGTATCCCCCTAACAACTATTCCAGAGCGAACTCCATGGAAAGATGAGCATAGACTATCATTACAAATCCAAACAAAAGTGAGAGGAATATTTGACATGGAAGAACAGAACAGTGTGCAGCGCAGAACAGCCACTCTCAGCTTCCTTGATGAAGAATACCTACAGGACCTCTGGATCCGAGTCTACACAGATGGGTTAGCACAAAATGCTGTTCGAAATGGAGGAGCGGGAGTGTACATAGAATTCCCAAATAATACTAGGGACACAGCCAGAGTACCGACAGGAAAGTACTGCCATAACTATGATGCCGAAATTGAGGCAATCAAGATAGCAACAGAGAAATTACTATATACCAGCCATGGTACATAACCTGTGGTGCTATTGACAGATGCAAGATCAGTACTCGAGGCGCTCCTGTCTGGGAAATTGCCAGTACTAAGGACACTACTTTCTGAACTTAGCAGTCAGCAAAGGGACACCATACAGTGGATACCCTCCCACTGTAGAGTACCCGGAAACGACAGAGCTGATCAATTGGCTAAGGAAGGAGAGTAGTAATATAGGAAGGATATCCCCTCTGCTGTGTGTCCACCGTGACGAGGTAGAGGGGCTTGTGCGTCCCAATGATCCCAAGAGCTATGCCGACAGTAGCACAGCTACTGGTAGGGCCACCCATGTCGGACAGGTCAAGGGAGAGGGACCAGACGAAGAGACACACAAACCTGCTGCCTTGTAGGTAGACTGGGGACAGACAAAGGCTAGGGAAAGCATCCCGAATAAATGCTTGTCGAAATCGGATGTACTGAGCCACAGGCTTGACAAAGCAGTGCAACGTAAAACCTGCTGCCTTGTAGGTAGACTGGGGACAGTCAAAGGCTAGGGAAAGCATCCCGCATAAATGCTTGTCGAAATCGGATGTACTGAGCCACAGGCTTGACAAAGCAGCGCAACGTAACTTAATTCATGATGTCACAAATCAAAATTAATCGTTATGGTGCTAATCCCGTGAAGTCCCATCAGGCGGCGATAGTGCCGGGCCCCCTGCCTCGAGGGGGTCCACCCATGACTACTGGTGGTCACCTTCCCCTGTGCTGTGGAGTCAAGGCACAGAGGAGTAGGTTAAGAGCTATTGACCAAATACCCCGGACACTCAACATACTACAGTGGAATGCCGAAGGAGTTTACAAGAAGAAAGACTCCCTAACACAGCGTCTTCATAAAGATAGAATAGATGTGGCATGCATTCAAGAGACACACCTCAACGCCTATCACAAATTCTCAGTCAGAGGATATCAGGCCACACGTTTCGACCGTGAAGGACACAAAGGAGGAGTTCTAATACTTACACGAAATACAATACCTTGCAGCGAAGTATCTGTGATCTCTGACAACCAAACGGAAATTATAGGTGTTGATATAATGATAAAGGACGTGAAAATAAGAATCTACAATCTGTATAGCCCAGCAGATAAGGACCTTACACTCTCAAACATGAAAATAACTGACACAAACTGCATTATTGTCGGAGACTTTAATAGCCGTTCAGAAAGATGGGGATACCCAGATACTGACAAAAGAGGAGAAGAATTGGAGGACTGGGAAATAGACTCAAATCTCCATCTACTCAACAAAGCGGATGACACACCGAGCTTCTACTCCAGAAGATGGCTTACCACTTCTACTCCAGACTTAGCTTTCTGCACAGGAGACATCCTCCACAAAATTGATCGCCATGTGCTGGACCAATTAGCAGGTAGTGACCACAGACCAATCAAGCTTGTAATGAATATGGAGTATGTTCCACAGGAGCAAAAGCCCTTGCCCCGCTGGAATTACAAACGAGCAGATTGGGACAGATTTGCCATACTAACAGACAAATATTGTGAAAACATAAATACACGATATGGCAACATAAAGCAAATGGTGGAAAGTCTAAACAGAGCGATAATGCAGGCAGCCACGGAATCCATTCCAAGAGGAGCGAGGAAAAATTACAAACCATACTGGACTGAAGAACTACAAAGTTTGGAGGACAAAGTTGAAGATGCCAGGAAGACAGCAGAGAAAGAACAAACAATTGAAGCGAACATCTCTCTCAAAGCCATCTCAGCAAAATATAAAAGAACAGTAAATCAAACAACAAGAGATTGTTGGAGGGAAAAAACAGAAAACCTGAATTTTGACAGGGATGGAAACAAACTATGGAAACTAGTGAAAGCCATGAACAATGAAGGACCTAGCAACAAACAAATAACAATTAAACAAGGAAATGCCTTGCTTACAGGAAAAAAGGCTGCAAATGCACTAATGGAACACTATGCAAATGCAAACCACATTGATATTACAACCGAACAGAAGAAAGCAATCAAAGATAAACAGATACATCATACAAATACAGAGACAGCAGCAGAATATATGATGGCAAATCTAACAATGGAAGAAATGGAACAGGCAATGAATACCCTAAAAAAGAAGAAATCACCAGGAAAGGATGGAATCACAAATGAAATGCTAATAGGACTAGGCACTAAGGCAAAAAAGAAACTACTAGCAGTCCTAAATTACAGCTGGAAGAGGGGAATAGTCCCACAGGCATGGAAAGAAGCTATACTAATACCAATCCCAAAGAAAGGAAAAGACCTGGAAGAACCAAATGGCTATCGACCTATCAGTCTACTTAGCTGTGTAGGAAAATTAATGGAACGCATTATCAATGGCAGGCTAACATGGCATCTGGAAGAAAACAAACTCTTAACACCACACCAAGCAGGATTCAGAAAGTACAGATCCATTGAAGATCAAATAACCTATATAGCTCAGGAAATAGAGGATGCCTTCCAAGAGAAAAAGCACACACTAGCAGTCTGGATAGATTTAGAAAAAGCATTTGATAAAGTATGGAAGGAAGGACTGAAAGTAAAACTGCAAAACATGCATGTTTGTGGAAAAATGTATAAATGGATCAGCCACTACCTTGAGAACAGAACTGCCAGGACAAAAGTACAAGGACAAACCAGCAAAATGATGCTGTTGGAGCAAGGTGTCCCCCAAGGAGGAGTTCTTTCACCAACATTATTCCTAGCATATATAAACGACATCACAGAAAATTTTCCAGCCAGAGTACACACATCATCCTTTGCAGATGACCTAGCCATATGGACATCTGAAGAATATATTAGTACAGCTAACAGCAGAATACAGCAAGCCTTATTAGCACTAGAGGACTGGTCAAAATCATGGCTAGTGAAGATAAGTGAGGAGAAAACAACATGCACAGTGTTCTCCCTCTCAAATAAAACTCAACAACCTAAGCTGGTATTGAATGGAAAAATATTGCGCCATGAAGAAAATCCAAACTATCTCGGAGTCACCTTTGATCGTCGCCTGACATGGAAAACACAGGTTGAGAAAAATCGAACAAGAGCAAGGCAAAGAATGGCAATCATGAAAAAGCTTGCTGGTACAACGTGGGGAGCAGATGAGAAAGTTCTCAAGAAGTTATATACTGGACGGGTGAGGCCAGTACTGGAATATGGCATTGCAGCTTGGGCAACAGCAGCTAAGTCAAACTTTAACAAAATAAGTAGAGTCCAAAATCAAGGAATGCGAATCATAACTGGAAGCCTGAAGACAACGCCTATTAATGAACTTGAAAAGATCACTTGTTTACAACCAATGCAGGATAGAAGAGATAGCAGAGCCCAGCAACAAGCAGAAAAATTTAGAAGATTGACAGACCACCCTATGTATAAAAGGTTTAGTGGTTTTGGAAAGGGACGACTGAAGCGTAGCAACTTTGTAGACAATGCAAAACGAAAAATTAGGGCAGATCCCATACTTAACATATCAACAGTCAAACCTATTTACAATGCAGACAAGTTCCCAGCTTGGAGACAGCAGCAACTGCCTGAGATGATAGAAAACATTCCTGGTATTGAGAAAAAGAACACTCAGAATGAAACCGAAAGAAGAGAAATAACCCTAAACTACATAAAAGAACATTACCCAAGCAGCAATTGGACCCATGCATATACAGATGGATCAGCCAAAAATTCAATAGAGAATGGAGGAGGAGGAATTCTCCTAAATTTAAAAAATGGAGTGAAAAAAACACATTCAGTGGCAACTGGAAAGTTTTCAAGTAACTTCAAAGCGGAGGTAGAGGCTCTGAAAACTGCAGCAGAAATGCTCTTGATGGAGGAAAATAAAGAGAAGCAAATAGCTATCTTCACAGATGCAAAGTCAGCTGTCTCAATACTGAAGAGCAATAACAGCACAGAAATAGCTGACCTAAGAGCAGCACTCCATGGTCTATGCCAGAAATCCAAAAAAGTTGTAATACAGTGGATCCCATCACATTGCAGTATACCTGGAAATGAAGAGGCTGACAGACTGGCAAAAGAGGGCGGACGACTACCACAGCCTGACATAGACATAACCTATAACGAGGCAAAGAGGTTGATAAAAAGCACCTATAGAACCAAATGGGAATCAGAGCATCCAGGCCACCAGAAGGATGATGCATATTACAAACTCGACAGAAGAGAACAAGTAGCAATCTTCAGACTCCGCACAGGACATAACAGGCTGAAATACCACTTGTTCAATAAACTAAAGATAGGAGATACCGATGAATGTAATTGTCGAACTGGAAAAATGACAGCAAAACATTTGCTTCAGGATTGCCCAATATATGCAGAACAGAGAAAGATATTTTGGCCCACACCTGCTTCATTTGAGGACAAGCTCTATGGAGATATCAACAAGCTCAAGTTGACCGTAGCTTACTTTAACTACATACAGGTTGACATTTAAAGGTGTATGAAGAAGTATTCAGACTGCCACACTTCATACCATAGGTATGTCGGTTACAAAAGCCTCCCAGAGGCATGAAATGGAATATTGCTGGATAGGAGATCCATTACGTGGAAAGTCCGAACCAAAAGCTCACTGTGTGGGCTTTCAAAAAAGGTGGAAAAAGTGTCCTAGTGGCACGAAATGGAATATTGCTTGGATAGCAAATCCATTGTGCGGAAAGTCCGAATCGAAAGCTCACTGTGTGGATGTCATCTGCACACTGCATTCTTCTGGTTTCCCGTAGAACAGCCTATGGTGAACGGAAGGCCCAATATACGGAAGTGAGGCTAAGCAGCCATGTGCAGGACGTGACGATTCCTTGGGTGAGCCCAGTACCAGAGCGCTGTGTGTTGGCTCTGCAAGTATGGAAGCCTCCTTGGATGGCGGGGAATGCCCATGGTCTGTCCCTGCCTTCCCTTGAGGGCTGACCAGGATCTCTTAGGCTGTTCTATATGGGCCAGCTAGGATGGGAGATAACACCACAACAGTGAGAGTCAAACGTCCTAAGAAACCCCCGGGAAGGTTAACCCGGTCAACAAATGCCCGCAGAAGTCGGATGTGTCGGCCTAACGGCGCAAGAACGCAGCTCTGCTGTAAACAGGCACAACGCAATCACATCCGAAAAAAAAAAAAACGAAGAAGAAGAAGAAGAAGGAAGGATATCACTCGGAATGAGGGCGGTTTTGTGAGGGATGACAAAGAATATATAGAGAGGAGCTGTAGGAGCCATGAGGAGCGGTCGTATTTTAGTAAGCTCAAATGGAAGTGGGGGAACATAATTTATGCATAATCGATTGATGTGCGCAAGTTGTTACGGGTTGATGTATTCGTATCTTTGGTAAGATCGGCGAACATCTGTGAGCAAAAAGTCGATATTGCCGGCAGGTGTATATTAGTGTCGGGGTCGAGGGAGGTCGCTGGTGCCATCTGTTGTTTTTAATTACGGGTGGTGTGGGAATAAAATAATAAGTGCAAAGAACGAGGTGTGGTGTGGGTTGGTAAGTGGTGAATGATGGGGTGGGTGTGCGTAGTTGGTCATAGTGGGATATCACCAATGTGTAACTGGGGTGTCTAGTGGGTTCCCTACCAGGCGACAGATTCGAATCTCACTGTGTGTTTGGTGTGTGTGGGGTGGTGGTCGAGTATGCAACGGGGCTAGGTTATATCATTGGGGGTTCGAATCACGCTGCGGTTCGATAAGGGTGTCCACCATAGGCGGAGCTTTCTAAGAGTATATTAAGACGTAAATGTGTAACAATGGTGTCTAGTTGCCACCATAGCGCTTGACAGGTTTGAGTCCTACTGTGTGGTGGGATAGTGTGGCAGTGGGCGAGTATGTAACGGAGCCAGGTGGTGTCATGGGTGGTTCAAATAATGCGTCTGGTTGATAACAATTCAAAGCTACTAAGGAATATCACGCATGTGAAGTTATGTCCGCAACAAACAGAAATGGGAGTGCGTATTGATATGTGTGTGAGTAACATTGGTGTCACGTGTTTCGTATCTTTGTTAAAAGTTGGTTTACAACATCTGTGACCAAAATGTCAGTATTGTCCGCATGTGTATAGTAAAATAAATAATGTGTATTGGGAATTAGATGTGCTGGCGACAGTGGGTACTATTAATTATATCACCATTATATGTTAACAAAGGAGAACTCAAGTGAATCGTGTGTCGACCAATGCGGGAGATATTGCCTGACGCGCAATTTACTCTGTAATGCCAATAGCTCCAGTTTTACTATTGTGGTTATTAGTGATCAGTAGAAACCTGTAGTGGTTTATGCACTATCGTCACACAGTATAAAGGAAAACTTTGAAAAAGTCAAGATGGCGGCTAGTACTAGTAGTGGTGGGTATGGCTTAGTGATATTCGTTGTTAAGGGGTGGGTGAGTTTCGAAGTGAGTAGATAAAGGCTTCCGAGCCACCTTCATCATACACAAAGGAAATCCTTGAAGAAAAAAAAAAGATGGCCCTCCATGTCGTCGTGGGTGTCGGACTTGAATCAGATCGAACCTGATGGTGGCGTAAGGCCATAACAATTAAACAACATGGCTGCTATCTGTTCTATATTACGGCCAAAATATGTGTAGGCCGCCAGCCTTTGAGATGAGTCTGCTTGTGGCTTCCGGCGGCAGCTTGACTTGTAAAACACACAAACCGATTTGTGGCTTACAACCAAGCAGGGTATTGGTCTTAGAATTGATCCACATCTTATGTTAGACAAGCACTGATTGGCTGGCAACTATACTGTGGGCGGGATTTCCTTTATGTAATACTAGCTGACCCTGCCCGGCTTCGCCCAGTCCCTGGTGGGAAGCATCTCATTTAATTCATATAAGTAGTCATATAAGTTTCCGTTCCCGTTACCGACTATCTGTCTGTCTGTCTGTCTGTCTGTCTGTCTGTCTCTCTGACCCGGCCCGACATCGCCCAGCTCCTGGTGTGAAGCATCTCATTTAATTTATATAAGTAGTCATATAAGTTCCTGTTCCCGACTGTCTATCTGTCTGTCTATCTGTCTGCCTGACCCTGTCCGGCTTCATTAAATTCATACAACAAAAAAAAATGTAACTTAAAAGAACGTTCTACCACACACCATCCATTATTTTTAATGAAAACTCTTTCTAATCACCTGCATGACTACAGTAACTTCTTAAGCAAAAAAAGATAAGTTACAATGTTATGCATTGTGCATCATTTTTATGAAAACTTTGAAAATGCCTTACAGATTGTATCATTATTTATTATAACTCATATGCCGGTACATAACTATGGACAAAGAGTTTATAAATCTTTGAAAACGATGCCACAATATGACTATAAGTTATACAGAGAAGTTATGCCCCTTGAAATAACTTTTACAGAGTTAGGTCCCCTGAGATATATGAAATTATGATGAAAAATGAAAAATGAAATAATACTGAGTAAGCAGGCGATTTCACACTAACAAAATATCACAGTTGACAGCTCTGGAATGAAAGGAAGGCGTGTAGAAAATTTCATCTCAATCGGATGGGCCGTTCGCGAACAAATAAAGGACATACGGACAGAGATACGCACAAGTCTTTTTTATATATAAGATATAACCAACTCACCACCTCTCACTCATTTTGTGCTTTACACAAGAACGACGAACGACCGAGTCTTCAGTTTTGTGGTTATTGAACTGCTATTTGCTTCCAAATGTAGAAAGTTTGACAGGCACCTGTTTGTCTTAGTATCCACGGACTATCAACCATATACGGACATACCGATTTAGTGGATCTGTCTCCCAGTTTTGCCCATTCACAGCTGACTTGTAAGAATTATCAACCAGTTTCTTACCCAGACCCACCCTAAGTGTAAGCAACAGTATTATTCTGCCTTAGTTTACAACGGCATCTGCAAAGATTTCATCACCGATTGAAACAGAGACTGGTACAACTTGTTCGGGTTTGATACCGCATACTAAACTAGTGAACATTACATCTTGTTGTTTGGATATTTGGTATCCTAAACTAGTCAACGTCGAGTTATCTACCATTAGTGCAAGTTATAAACTAATTATATTCAACACCATATACAGAGGCTCAGCGTGAACAGATTTCAAGTCGAGTGTTGATTATCACACTATCAACTCGCTAGTGAAAAAGATGTCTACTTGGCAATCATCTGAGAACCACTTATGTGCAACTTGTAGGAAAGGTTTCACTGAAACGCGTAATCTTCTTCGCCATATTCGGACCAGCCACAGTACCAAGCCGCAAGTGTATTCGTGTCAAACTTGTGATCATCATTTTAACAGGAAAGACAATCTACAACGTCACATTACAAAAGAACACGCAACACCAGGATCAGCATCCAGTGTAATACCAACAGAAAAGTCAACACATTTTTCACCAACATTGCGTAAGAGACCAGCGGCTACCAATAGTGATGTGACAAGCAGGAAGAAGAAGAAGAACACTAAACAAAACGAAAACGCCGAACCAGTCAGCGACACACAACACAAGGAAGAAGCGGGTTCTCTACACACGCTACCAGATTATGTTAGACAAGTATACAACGACAACTGGAGTAGTATCAAAACACATAACAAGATCAACACAAATATGCCTGTCTATACATCTTTTATTAGTCCACAGACACAACACCCTAAAGACTGGACAGAGACCTTGTACAAGATCTTTAACACTCAAAAGAGCATATTCAAAATCAACTTTAGTTATCACGTAGTCCTTAAGCACATCGAAACACAAGCTCTTCGCTTCTACCACGCATCTTTCAATAACGCTTCTGTCTTAGAAATTCCACAACTAATCCGAAACAGACAAAACTTTGACGAGTTTATCAAAACAGTACACGGACACGACATTCTTACATACGCTATGCAACAACGTCCAAATACCAAATACACTACAGAGACGATTCAAGTTATAAATTTTTATCTCTATCAAATCCCAGAATTCTGTCTCGTTTAATAAATAACCACAGGTTTATGACCAACGTTCGACACCGTTGTACATGGTGTGTATATGATCATATTAGGTATAACATCACCTGTTGATCAGCCATTTTGTGTACTGATATTATGCTTCATTTTATTTTTGTAAAATTTACTGGAAATACTGTAAAATAAACAATTATATGTATTATAATTGCGTTCACTTGTTGGTTTTTAGTGTTGACGGGACATAAGGGTGTCATGGGATGAGCGAGTGTTACATGTTGATGGACAAGTCAAGAAATATCTCAACCAAACTAGGAAAAGATGTTACCCAAATGGGAAAAATGTTGGGTAAATACAGAAATATGTCGACCAAGCTTATAAATATTTCCGCCAAACTTGTAAATATCTCCACCAAACGTATGAACAGTAGGAAACTTTGTTAACCAAATGTGAAAAAAAGATCGACCAAACTTATAAAAAGCTCCACCAAACGTAGGAAAATTTGTTAACCAAAGCTGAAACTATATCGGCCAAAGACAGAAATATCTCAACAAAACATATGAAAAGTAGGAAAATTGTTACCCAAACTAATAAAACTGTTGGCCAAAATAAGAAACACCTCGACCAACATTTTAAAAAGTAAGGGGGGGGGGGGAATGGTAACCAAACTAATTAAAAAGGGGTCCAAAATAGGACATAGCTCGACCACATTTATAAAACAAAGTAAGAAAATTGCTACTCAAATGTGAAAAATATTGGCCAGATAGGAAATAATGTTAGCCAAACGTAAACAAAATTTTGGTCACACTTATAAAGGTCTCGACCAAATTCATAAAAAGTAGGAAATAATGTTAGCCAAAGGTGAAAAATATCGGTCAAACTTATAAATTATTCGTCCGAATTCATAAAATGTAGGAAATATTGTTAGTCAAATGTGAAAAAATATCGTTCAAACTTATAAATGTCTCGTCCAACCTTATAAAAATTAGGACAATTTGTTAACCTAATGAGAAAAATATTGACCAAGTAAAGAAATATTTACACCAAACTTATAAAAATTAGGAAATTGTGTTAACCTAATGAGAAAATATATAGATCAAAGAGAGAAATATTTCAACTAAACTTATACAAGGTTAGAAAATTTGTCAGCCGAAATGGGAAAACGATCGGTCAAGTACGGAAATAGATCAACCAAACTTATAAATAGTAGGAAAAAAATAGTGGTCAAGTAAAAAAAAAAATTAGCTCACTCAAACTTATAAAATTTAGGAAAATGTATTTGCCCAATGGGGAAAATATTGGTCAAACTAAGATTTAGGTCGACCAAAATAGGAAAATAAGTGAACCAAAGTAATACAAATGTTGGGTAAATACAGAAATATGTCGACCAAACTTATAAATATCTCCGCCAAACTTATGAACAGTAGGAAACTTTGTTAACCAAATGTGAAAAAATATCGACCAAACTTATAAAACTCTCCGCCAAACTTACGAAAAGTAGGAAACTTTGTTAACCAAAGGTGAAACTATATAGGCCAAATACAGAAATATCTCAACAAAATTTATGAAAAGTAGGAAACTGTGTTAACCAAATGGAAAATATATTGACCAAGTAAATAAATGTCTCAGCCAAACTTATAAAAAGTAGATATATTTTGTTAATCTAACGAGAAAAATATTGACAAATAAAAAATAAATCATCCAATATTTATAAAAAGTAAGAAACTGTTAACCAAAGGTGAAAAATATTTACCAATTACAGAAATATTTCAACCAAACTTTTTTATTTTTAGGTATTTCAGAAATTGTAAAAATTAATTTTCGACAATAAAATTTAAACAGTTAATTGCTACGTGAAACCTTGACATTGGAAACAATAAAGAGAAATTTACTGTTTAAATTTTATTGTCGAAAATTAATTTTTACAATTTCTGAAATACCTCTTATGTTGGCCGTATCCATTTTAGCAGTGGTTGATGTTTTTTTTTTACTGGTTGATGATCATATTCATTGTCTAAAAAAAGCGTCTAGTCGGATAGGGGACAGTTGATTTATCTCCAGTAGGTTGGGGAATTTACCCCGTCAGCAGAAAATCGGTTGTTTTGTAAGCAAAGGGAATGTTAATGTTAAGTGGTATGAAACA
The DNA here is from genome assembly GCA_963921405.1 of Cepaea hortensis. Lineage (NCBI taxonomy): Eukaryota > Metazoa > Mollusca > Gastropoda > Stylommatophora > Helicidae > Cepaea > Cepaea hortensis. Next base: position 123,568,329 of record OY992882.1, on the reverse strand, counting down.
TTGAAAATTGGTTAGAAGACGTGCTCGCTGGTATTCAAGGAGTCAATAAGGCAGATGTAGTTTTAAGAAAGACCGATCTAGTAACAGACACTGTTGGTTGGATGTAGCCTTGCCGCTATTTTGGATTTGTGAAATGACAAAGTGAAATAGAGGTGGACAAAGTGAGAAATGATATTTTCGCTAGACTTCTAGAAAGTACCTGTATTGTTAAGAGCTGGAACAATGTAATATTAGTGTAGCAGACATTGTGGTATGGAAAGTTGAAGATGTCAGCCATGGGAAATAGATCTTTGATAACGAATACTCAGATGATATCGAAACTATCTCAGGTGAAGCCACGGACTGCATTGCCATAAATGTTGTTATGACTATATCGTGGGAGCTCATGTACAACGAAGGTTTGGAGCTCTTGGTGCTGTGACATGGAAAAGTTGTGAAGTTATCTATGAAAGACATAGACACTTTGTGTTAGAAAAAAAAAACCAAGAGTGTGGAGCGATGAGTGCTTAGTCTGTATAAGTGGTTCTTAAACAGATACTCTAGAGTGATAAGTTGAATCTTTCGGTAATGTAAAAGAGGGAAAGTGTTGACATTGATACTTATGTATTGTGTCATGTCTTTTCAGATAAAAGTTCAAGACACGTTTGACATAACTATAGAAGCAACATTTTTCTACTGTTTATAAGTTCAGTTGAAATATTTATCTGTTTGGCTGATATTTTTTCACATTTGGTTAACACATTTTCCTACTTTTCATAAGTTTGGTTGAGATATTTCTGTATTTGGCTGATATATTTTTTATATTTGGTTAATTTTCCTACTTTTTATGCGATTCGTTGAAATATTTCTTTAATTGACCAATATTTTTCCCATTTGACTAATATTATTTCCTACTTGGTGGATATTTTTCCCATTTGTGTAACAACTTTTCCTACTTTTTATAAGTTTGAGTGAAATATTTCGTGATTTGGCGTATTTTTCCCCTTTGACTAACACATTTTCCTGCCTTTTTATAAAGTTGGTTGAGAAATGTCGTACTTTGGCCATCTTTTTTCTGAGTTTGGCTAACAAGTTTTCCTATTTTAAAACAAAAAGTTTGGTTGAAATATTTCTGTAATTGGTAAATATTTTTCACCTTTGGTTAACAGTTTCTTACTTTTTATAAATTTGGATGATTTATTTTTTATTTGTCATTATTTTTCTCGTTAGATTAACAAAATATCTCTACTTTTTATAAGTTTGGCTGAGACATTTATTTACTTGGTCAATATATTTTCCATTTGGTTAACACAGTTTCCTACTTTACATAAATTTTGATGAGATATTTCTGTATTTGGCCTATATAGTTTAATCTTTGATTAACAAAGTTTCCTACTTTTCGTAAGTTTGGCGGAGATTTTTATAAGTTTGGTCGATATTTTTTTCACATTTGGTTAACAAAGTTTCCTACCGTTCATAAGTTTGGCGGAGATATTTATAAGTTTGGTCGACATATTTCTGTATTTACCCAACATTTGTATTACTTTGGTTCACTTATTTTCCTAATTTGGTCGACCTGTTTCTTAGTTTGCCCAATATTTTCCCTATTGGGCTAACACATTTTCCTAAATTTTATAAGTTTGAGTGAGCTATTTTTTTTTACTTGACCACTATTTTTTTCCTACTTTTTATAAGTTTGGTTGATCTATTTCCGTACTTGACCGATCGTTTTACCATTTCGGCTGACAAATTTTCTAACTTTGTATAAGTTTAGTTGAAATATTTCTCTCTTTGGTCTATATTTTTTCTCATTAGGTTAACACATTTTCCTAATTTTTATAAATTTGGTGTAAATGTTTCTTTACTTGGTCAATATTTTTCTCATTAGGTTAACACATTGTCCTAATTTTTATAAGGTTGGACGAGACATTTATAGGTTTGACCGATATTTTTTCACATTTGACTAACATTATTTCCTACATTTTATGAATTCGGACGAATAATTTATAAGTTTGACCGATATTTTTCACCTTTGGCTAACATTATTTCCTACTTTTTATGAATTTGGTCGAGACCTTTATAAGTGTGACCAATATTTTGTTTACGTTTGGCTAACATTATTTCCTATTTGGCCAATATTTTTCACATTTGAGTAGCAATTTTCTTACTTTGTTTTATAAATGTGGTCGAGCTATGTCCTATTTTGGACCCCTTTTTAATTAGTTTGGTTACCATTCCCCCCCCCCCCCCCCCTTACTTTTTAAAATGTTGGTCGAGGTGTTTCTTATTTTGGCCAACAGTTTTATTAGTTTGGGTAACAATTTTCCTACTTTTCATATGTTTTGTTGAGATATTTCTGTCTTTGGCCGATATAGTTTCAGCTTTGGTTAACAAATTTTCCTACGTTTGGTGGAGCTTTTTATAAGTTTGGTCGATCTTTTTTTCACATTTGGTTAACAAAGTTTCCTACTGTTCATACGTTTGGTGGAGATATTTACAAGTTTGGCGGAAATATTTATAAGTTTGGTCGACCTATTTCTGTATTTACCCAAAAATTTTCCCATTTGGGTAACATCTTTTCCCAGTTTGGTTGAGATATTTCTTGACTTGTCCATCAACATGTAACACTCGCTCATCCCATGACACCCTTATGTCCCGTCAACACTAAAAACCAACAAGTGAACGCAATTATAATACATATAATTGTTTATTTTACAGTATTTCCAGTAAATTTTACAAAAATAAAATGAAGCATAATATCAGTACACAAAATGGCTGATCAACAGGTGATGTTATACCTAATATGATCATATACACACCATGTACAACGGTGTCGAACGTTGGTCATAAACCTGTGGTTATTTATTAAACGAGACAGAATTCTGGGATATGATAGAGATAAAAACTTATAACTGGAATCGTCTCTGTAGTGTATTTGGTATTTGGACGTTGTTGCATAGCGTATGTAAGAATGTCGTGTCCGTGTACTGTTTTGATAAACTCGTCAAATTTTTGTCTGTTTCGGATTAGTTGTGGAATTTCTGAGACAGAAGCGTTATTGAAAGATGCGTGGTAGAAGCGAAGAGCTTGTGTTTCGATGTGCCTAAGGACTACGTGATAACTAAAGTTGATTTTGAATATGCTCTTTTGAGTGTTAAAGATCTTATACAAGGTCTCTGTCCAGTCTTTAGGGTGTTGTGTCTGTGGACTAATAAAAGATGTATAGACAGGCATATTTGTGTTGATCTTGTTATGTGTTTTGATACTACTCCAGTTGTCGTTGTATACTTGTCTAACATAATCTGGTAGCATGTGTAGATAACCCGCTTCTTCCTTGTGTTGTGTGTCGCTGACTGGTTCGGCGTTTTCGTTTTGTTTAGTGTTCTTCTTCTTCTTCCTGCTTGTCACATCACTATTGGTAGCCGCTGGTCTCTTACGCAATGTTGGTGAAAAAGGTGTTGACTTTTCTGTTGGTATTACACTGGATGCTGATCCTGGTGTTGCGTGTTCTTTTGTAATGTGACGTTGTAGATTGTCTTTCCTGTTAAAATGATGATCACAAGTTTGACACGAATACACTTGCGGCTTGGTACTGTGGCTGGTCCGAATATGGCGAAGAAGATTACGCGTTTCAGTGAAACCTTTCCTACAAGTTGCACATAAGTGGTTCTCAGATGATTGCCAAGTAGACATCTTTTTCACTAGCGAGTTGATAGTGTGATAATCAACACTCGACTTGAAATCTGTTCACGCTGAGCCTCTGTATATGGTGTTGAATATAATTAGTTTATAACTTGCACTAATGGTAGATAACTCGACGTTGACTAGTTTAGGATACCAAATATCCAAACAACAAGATGTAATGTTCACTAGTTTAGTATGCGGTATCAAACCCGAACAAGTTGTACCAGTCTCTGTTTCAATCGGTGATGAAATCTTTGCAGATGCCGTTGTAAACTAAGGCAGAATAATACTGTTGCTTACACTTAGGGTGGGTCTGGGTAAGAAACTGGTTGATAATTCTTACAAGTCAGCTGTGAATGGGCAAAACTGGGAGACAGATCCACTAAATCGGTATGTCCGTATATGGTTGATAGTCCGTGGATACTAAGACAAACAGGTGCCTGTCAAACTTTCTACACTTGAAAGCAAATAGCAGTTGAATAACCACAAAACTGAAGACTCGGTCGTTCGTCGTTCTTGTGTAAAGCACAAAATGAGTGAGAGGTGGTGAGTTGGTTATATATTACATAAAGGAAATCCCGCCCACAGTATAGTTGCCAGCCAATCAGTGCTTGTCTAACATAAGATGTGGATCAATTCTAAGACCAATACCCTGCTTGGTTGTAAGCCACAAATCGGTTTGTGTGTTTTACAAGTCAAGCTGCCGCCGGAAGCCACAAGCAGACTCATCTCAAAGGCTGGCGGCCTACACATATTTTGGCCGTAATATAGAACAGATAGCAGCCATGTTGTTTAATTGTTATGGCCTTACGCCACCATCAGGTTCGATCTGATTCAAGTCCGACACCCACGACGACATGGAGGGCCATCTTTTTTTTTTCTTCAAGGATTTCCTTTGTGTATGATGAAGGTGGCTCGGAAGCCTTTATCTACTCACTTCGAAACTCACCCACCCCTTAACAACGAATATCACTAAGCCATACCCACCACTACTAGTACTAGCCGCCATCTTGACTTTTTCAAAGTTTTCCTTTATACTGTGTGACGATAGTGCATAAACCACTACAGGTTTCTACTGATCACTAATAACCACAATAGTAAAACTGGAGCTATTGGCATTACAGAGTAAATTGCGCGTCAGGCAATATCTCCCGCATTGGTCGACACACGATTCACTTGAGTTCTCCTTTGTTAACATATAATGGTGATATAATTAATAGTACCCACTGTCGCCAGCACATCTAATTCCCAATACACATTATTTATTTTACTATACACATGCGGACAATACTGACATTTTGGTCACAGATGTTGTAAACCAACTTTTAACAAAGATACGAAACACGTGACACCAATGTTACTCACACACATATCAATACGCACTCCCATTTCTGTTTGTTGCGGACATAACTTCACATGCGTGATATTCCTTAGTAGCTTTGAATTGTTATCAACCAGACGCATTATTTGAACCACCCATGACACCACCTGGCTCCGTTACATACTCGCCCACTGCCACACTATCCCACCACACAGTAGGACTCAAACCTGTCAAGCGCTATGGTGGCAACTAGACACCATTGTTACACATTTACGTCTTAATATACTCTTAGAAAGCTCCGCCTATGGTGGACACCCTTATCGAACCGCAGCGTGATTCGAACCCCCAATGATATAACCTAGCCCCGTTGCATACTCGACCACCACCCCACACACACCAAACACACAGTGAGATTCGAATCTGTCGCCTGGTAGGGAACCCACTAGACACCCCAGTTACACATTGGTGATATCCCACTATGACCAACTACGCACACCCACCCCATCATTCACCACTTACCAACCCACACCACACCTCGTTCTTTGCACTTATTATTTTATTCCCACACCACCCGTAATTAAAAACAACAGATGGCACCAGCGACCTCCCTCGACCCCGACACTAATATACACCTGCCGGCAATATCGACTTTTTGCTCACAGATGTTCGCCGATCTTACCAAAGATACGAATACATCAACCCGTAACAACTTGCGCACATCAATCGATTATGCATAAATTATGTTCCCCCACTTCCATTTGAGCTTACTAAAATACGACCGCTCCTCATGGCTCCTACAGCTCCTCTCTATATATTCTTTGTCATCCCTCACAAAACCGCCCTCATTCCGAGGGATATCCTTCCTATATTACTACTAAGGAGCCAAAGAAGAACAGCCTGATGTGCCTGTAACATACCACCAAAAGAAAAGAATGATCAAATCAGTCAGAAAGCCACCAAAACCTGCTCAAGATGACTACCACGTTATGGATAGACCAGAACAAGTCATTATTCTGCGCCTCAGAACAGGGCACAATACAAAATTCAAGATTGGTGAAACAGCCATGTGCACATGTGGATTGGCGTCGCAGACAGCAGAGCACATACTCCAAGACTGCCCAAAATATAACATATCTAGGCAAACCTTCTGGCCTAGAGAGACGACAGTGGAAGATAAACTCTATGGACCGCTGTGTGAACTGAAAAAGACAGTTCAATTCATTTAATTATGTGGTTGTTTCGGGATTTGAAATTTAAATATTGAGCACAACCCACTACTGGCAACGTCGATCGCATTCTGGTATGAACCTAAGGCCTATCCACGTCAATATGGAAGCACTATACTCGAGTTTCGCCCTCATTTGAGCTCGTCAGTAGTGCATATCCCTGACCGGATCCGGAAACAGTCCCGGATCACGCGTGTGAAGCGGGTGTGTAACCACGCGGCACACACTGGACACACCAAATTATCACAACAGAACATCACAATGCTACCCATCGTAGGCTATGCTCCAGATTGCCCAATCGCCGCGACCGACGTCCGTCAATCGATGGGACCCGAACGATCAGGACTTCTCGCTGGCAAGGAACACCAGGCCTCCTAAATCCAGTGAGCAATAATCAATTAATTATGTGGTTGTATCGGGACTTGAAATTTAAATATTGAGCACAACCCACTACTGGCAACGCCGATCGCATTCTGGTATGAACCTAAGGCCTATCCACGTCAATATGGAAGCACTATACTCGAGTTTCGCCCTCATTTGAGCTCGTCAGTAGTGCATATCCCTGACCGGATCCGGAAACAGTCCCGGATCACGCGTGTGAAGCGGGTGTGTAACCACGCGGCACACACTGGACACACCAAATTATCACAACAGAACATCACAATGCTACCCATCGTAGGCTATGCTCAAGATTGCCCAATCGCCGCGACCGACGTCCGTCAATCGATGGGACCCGAACGATCAGGACTTCTCACTGGCAAGGAACACCAGGCCTCCTAAATCCAGTGAGCAATAATCAATTAATTATGTGGTTGTATCGGGACTTGAAATTTAAATATTGAGCACAACCCACTACTGGCAACGCCGATCGCATTCTGGTATGAACCTAAGGCCTATCCACGTCAATATGGAAGCACTATACTCGAGTTTCGCCCTCATTTGAGCTCGTCAGTAGTGCATATCCCTGACCGGATCCGGAAACAGTCCCGGATCACGCGTGTGAAGCGGGTGTGTAACCACGCGGCACACACTGGACACACCAAATAATCACAACAGAACATCACAATGCTACCCATCGTAGGCTATGCTCAAGATTGCCCAATCGCCGCGACCGACGTCCGTCAATCGATGGGACCCGAACGATCAGGACTTCTCACTGGCAAGGAACACCAGGCCTCCTAAATCCAGTGAGCAATAATCAATTAATTATGTGGTTGTTTCGGGACTTGAAATTTAAATATTGAGCACAACCCACTACTGGCAACGCCGATCGCATTCTGGTATGAACCTAAGGCCTATCCACGTCAATATGGAAGCACTATACTCGAGTTTCGCCCTCATTTGAGCTCGTCAGTAGTGCATATCCCTGACCGGATCCGGAAACAGTCCCGGATCACGCGTGTGAAGCGGGTGTGTAACCACGCGGCACACACTGGACACACCAAATTATCACAACAGAACATCACAATGCTACCCATCGTAGGCTATGCTCAAGATTGCCCAATCGCCGCGACCGACGTCCGTCAATCGATGGGACCCGAACGATCAGGACTTCTCACTGGCAAGGAACACCAGGCCTCCTAAATCCAGTGAGCAATAATCAATTAATTATGTGGTTGTTTCGGGATTTGAAATGTAAATATTGAGCACAACCCACTACTGGCAACGCCGATCGCATTCTGGTATGAACCTAAGGCCTATCCACGTCAATATGGAAGCGTGTGAAGCGGGTGGATATGCCGCGTGGTTACACACCCGCTTCACACGCGTGATCCGGGACTGTTTCCGGATCCGGTCAGGGATATGCACTACTGACGAGCTCAAATGAGGGCGAAACTCGAGTATAGTGCTTCCATATTGACGTGGATAGGCCTTAGGTTCATACCAGAATGCGATCGGCGTTGCCAGTAGTGGGTTGTGCTCAATATTTAAAGTTCAATTCATACAAGAGACAGCATTGCAGTTATAGACATATTTCAAGCGAACGAAAGAAGATCACTATAATATGTGCATAATGTTAAATGTTTTGCATATCCTTTACAGGACATCGCTGTCAAGTCAACATCAGCATCTTTCAGCTGATTGTTGATTTCTTGGCAAGATTACGCTCAATAGTTTCGAGACCACGAGGACGTCCAAGAAGAAAATTGATTGACGACATCAGAGACATTGTACAACCACAAGGAATGACACTATCCAGTGCCCTCCCCACGACGCTTGACGGCAGAAATGGAAGATGATGATGATGATGATGATGATGAGTTTGCCATTGCTTTCTGAGCGGCCGGCTCACATACCCCGTAAGTTACGGATTCGATTTGAACCACTGCTGATTCTCACCGTCATCACGTTACCTACAAAAATATATGAGATTACTTCTTTTAATTTTATGTGGCCCTAGGAGGCCAGTAAAATATTGCCGATACATATATATGAATGTTATAAGTAACGAACTATCAAGTTGATTATAAAATGTAAGTTGGCAAAGCTGAAATATACTTTGTATAAGAAATCTAAAAGTATTATTCTTTAAATAAAAGCATCTGACTTTCCTATTAATTCCTTTATTTCTAAGAAATATTAAAGAGATATTTTGTTACTTAATAATAATATAACTAAGTATACAACTTCCTATTTTACTTTTTAATCATCTCCCTTATAACCATAATAGATGTTTATGTCCCCTACTCATAGCTCATCTAGGTGTTATTCTTTTAGCTATCTAATAATTTTCCAGAATGCTTGAACATAATTATTACTAATTGTAGTGAGCAATCAAATTATTACTATCTCATCATCATCATCTTCCACTTCTGCTTTCAAGCGTCGTGGGGAGGAATAATCTGCGTTCCAGCGCCCAGTGGATAGTCCTATGATAGTGTCAACTGTCATTCCGTGTTTCGTCGCAGATGATATTTGATGTAAGGCCAGTGATGGTAGTTCTTGGTTAGTTAGTTAGTCGACAGATCATCTTCATTGCACATCGAACCATTCAGTCCATAAGTGCTCGGATCCCCTCCTCAGCAAATCCCTCAGCGTGTAGCGGCTAACGACACAAGTTCAGTGTTGCCATTTTGACGCTTTTCGCACAAAATTTAGTGCTTTTTCAAGTAATTTGGTGCCAAAATTTTTCATTTAGCTCGGCCGCCCGAATTTAGCGCTTCACATTTTTTGGGTGCTTTTTGGTGCTTTTTTTGGGTAGGTAAAAATTACTTTAAAAATTATTTTGGGAACACTAAAAAGCCGAATTTGAACTGAAGCGAGGGAGTAAAACAGTCTTAGTACATTACCGTGCAATATTCAAGTAATTTAACTCCCTTTAATACGATTTAGTTGAAGTGAGTGACTGCAACGCGCAGGCAATATGCAATGCGTTAAAAGATTGTTTAAACAAGAATGGACTTGAGATGCAAAGACTAGTTGCACTCGGCACTGACAATGCATCTGTCGTGATAGGTGTAAACAATGGAGTGTATGAAAATTTAAATCCGAAGTTCCTCATCTGGTACTAGTTAGATGTGTATGTCATGCCCTTCAGTTAGCAGTGTCACAGGCTGCAGCTGCTTGTCTGCCCAGGAACATAGAATTCATGATTAGAGAAAAATATAACTGGATTTATCACTCACGTCTTCGTCAAGCAAAGTACAGGGAGCTTTTTGCTTCAATAAATGATGGACAACATCCGCTGAAGGTTATTCAATTAAGCCAGACACGATGGATGTCCATTAAATCTGCCATTGTCAGAATATTGCAGCAGTGGGTCGAGCTCATATAGCAAGACTCAACGAAATGAAATAGAAGGAGAAATCCTTAACCAAGTGGATAATTTTAGATACCTAGGGGCATTTATAACATCAGATGGAAGATGTACAACAGAGATTAGGAGCAGAATAGGGCAGGCAAAAGCCGCATTTCAGAAAATGAAGAGTATCTTGTGCAATAAGTCACTATCACTGAATGTAAGAAAGAGAGTGCTGAAATGCTATGTAGAACCAGTTTTACTGTATGGCAGTGAATCTTGGAATGTAAATGAACAAAGTAAGAAGAAATTAGAAGCAACAGAGATGTGGTTCCTGAGACGAATGTTGCGAATTCCGTGGACTGCCAGAGTAACTAACGATGACTGCCTGAGACAGGCTAATGAAACTAGAACATTATATACAAGAATAAGACAGAGACAAACATCTTTCTTCGGTCACGTGATGAGAAGAGAGGCATTGGAGAACATCGTAACAACTGGAAATATCGAGGGGAAGAGAGGCAGAGGCAGACCAAGAGAAATGATGCTGGATGGGTTGAGACGGTGGCATGGAGGAATATCAGCAGCAGAGTTGATCCAGAAAACCAAAGACCGAGATCTGTGGAGAGCCATGAACGCCTACGCCAGCTGGCACGGCACTTGATGATGATGATGATGATGAAGACTCAACGAGCGCTGTTATACAGAAGAACCTCTGGTCTCTGTGGCTAAGGGCTTGCGAACGCGGTTTGTGAGCCCGTATAACCGGGTTAGAAACACGGCATTGCTGTTTTTTATTTTCGAAAAAGGTATAGGAGCCAGTCGTTCAGAAAGCGATGGCAAACTACTGAACGTAAAAATTTGCCCAGGAATAACGAATAGCGAAAATGCTGGGGTTGACTGCTACGTCCTGTGAAGGACATGCAACTTAATTCTATGTTTAGCGACATGAAAAACTATGTGTATCTTCTTCTTCTTCTTCTTCGTTCATCCGGAGTTTTTTCCCGGATGTGATTGCGTTGTGCCTGTTTACAGCAGAGCTGCGTTCTTGCGCCGTTAGGCCGACACATCCGACTTCTGCCGGCATTTGTTGACCGGGTTAACCTTCCCGGGGGTTTCTTAGGACGTTTGACTCTCACTGTTGTGGTGTTATCTCCCATCCTAGCTGGCCCATATAGAACAGCCTAAGAGATCCTGGTCAGCCCTCAAGGGAAGGCAGGGGCAGACCATGGGCATTCCCCGCCATCCAAGGAGGCTTCCATACTTGCAGAGCCAACACACAGCGCTCTGGTACTGGGCTCACCCAAGGAATCGTCACGTCCTGCACATGGCTGCTTAGCCTCACTTCCGTATATTGGGCCTTCCGTTCACCATAGGCTGTTCTACCGGAAACCAGAAGAATGCAGTGTGCAGATGACATCCACACAGTGAGCTTTCGATTCGGACTTTCCGCACAATGGATTTGCTATCCGAGCAATATTCCATTTCGTGCCACTAGGACACTTTTCCACCTTTTTTGAAAGCCCACACAGTGAGCTTTTGATTCGGACTTTCCACATAATGGATTTGCTATCCAAGCAATATTCCATTTCGTGCCACTAGGACACTTTTTCCACCTTTTTTGAAAGCCCACACAGTGAGCTTTTGGTTCGGACTTTCCACGTAATGGATCTCCTATCCAGCAATATTCCATTTCATGCCTCTGGGAGGCTTTTGTAACCGACATACCTGTGGTATGAAGTGTGGCAGTCTGAATACTTCTTCATACACCTTTAAATGTCAACCTGTATGTAGTTAAAGTAAGCTACGGTCAACTTGAGCTTGTTGATATCTCCATAGAGCTTGTCCTCAAATGAAGCAGGTGTGGGCCAAAATATCTTTCTCTGTTCTGCATATATTGGGCAATCCTGAAGCAAATGTTTTGCTGTTATTTTTCCAGTTCGACAATTACATTCATCGGTATCTCCTATCTTTAGTTTATTGAACAAGTGGTATTTCAGCCTGTTATGTCCTGTGCGGAGTCTGAAGATTGCTACTTGTTCTCTTCTGTCGAGTTTGTAATATGCATCATCCTTCTGGTGGCCTGGATGCTCTGATTCCCATTTGGTTCTATAGGTGCTTTTTATCAACCTCTTTGCCTCGTTATAGGTTATGTCTATGTCAGACTGTGGTAGTCGTCCGCCCTCTTTTGCCAGTCTGTCAGCCTCTTCATTTCCAGGTATACTGCAATGTGATGGGATCCACTGTATTACAACTTTTTTGGATTTCTGGCATAGACCATGGAGTGCTGCTCTTAGGTCAGCTATTTCTGTGCTGTTATTGCTCTTCAGTATTGAGACAGCTGACTTTGCATCTGTGAAGATAGCTATTTGCTTCTCTTTATTTTCCTCCATCAAGAGCATTTCTGCTGCAGTTTTCAGAGCCTCTACCTCCGCTTTGAAGTTACTTGAAAACTTTCCAGTTGCCACTGAATGTGTTTTTTTCACTCCATTTTTTAAATTTAGGAGAATTCCTCCTCCTCCATTCTCTATTGAATTTTTGGCTGATCCATCTGTATATGCATGGGTCCAATTGCTGCTTGGGTAATGTTCTTTTATGTAGTTTAGGGTTATTTCTCTTCTTTCGGTTTCATGCTGAGTGTTCTTTTTCTCAATACCAGGAATGTTTTCTATCATCTCAGGCAGATGCTGCTGTCTCCAAGCTGGGAACTTGTCTGCATTGTAAATAGGTTTGACTGTTGATATGTTAAGTATGGGATCTGCCCTAATTTTTCGTTTTGCAGTTTCTACAAAGTTGCTACGCTTCAGTCGTCCCTTTCCAAAACCACTAAACCTTTTATACATAGGGTGGTCTGTCAATCTTCTAAATTTTTCTGCTTGTTGCTGGGCTCTGCTATCTCTTCTATCCTGCATTGGTTGTAAACAAGTGATCTTTTCAAGTTCATTAATAGGCGTTGTCTTCAGGCTTCCAGTTATGATTCGCATTCCTTGATTTTGGACTCTACTTATTTTGTTAAAGTTTGACTTAGCTGCTGTTGCCCAAGCTGCAATGCCATATTCCAGTACTGGCCTCACCCGTCCAGTATATAACTTCTTGAGAACTTTCTCATCTGCTCCCCACGTTGTACCAGCAAGCTTTTTCATGATTGCCATTCTTTGCCTTGCTCTTGTTCGATTTTTCTCAACCTGTGTTTTCCATGTCAGGCGACGATCAAAGGTGACTCCGAGATAGTTTGGATTTTCTTCATGGCGCAATATTTTTCCATTCAATACCAGCTTAGGTTGTTGAGTTTTATTTGAGAGGGAGAACACTGTGCATGTTGTTTTCTCCTCACTTATCTTCACTAGCCATGATTTTGACCAGTCCTCTAGTGCTAATAAGGCTTGCTGTATTCTGCTGTTAGCTGTACTAATATATTCTTCAGATGTCCATATGGCTAGGTCATCTGCAAAGGATGATGTGTGTACTCTGGCTGGAAAATTTTCTGTGATGTCGTTTATATATGCTAGGAATAATGTTGGTGAAAGAACTCCTCCTTGGGGGACACCTTGCTCCAACAGCATCATTTTGCTGGTTTGTCCTTGTACTTTTGTCCTGGCAGTTCTGTTCTCAAGGTAGTGGCTGATCCATTTATACATTTTTCCACAAACATGCATGTTTTGCAGTTTTACTTTCAGTCCTTCCTTCCATACTTTATCAAATGCTTTTTCTAAATCTATCCAGACTGCTAGTGTGTGCTTTTTCTCTTGGAAGGCATCCTCTATTTCCTGAGCTATATAGGTTATTTGATCTTCAGTGGATCTGTACTTTCTGAATCCTGCTTGGTGTGGTGTTAAGAGTTTGTTTTCTTCCAGATGCCATGTTAGCCTGCCATTGATAATGCGTTCCATTAATTTTCCTACACAGCTAAGTAGACTGATAGGTCGATAGCCATTTGGTTCTTCCAGGTCTTTTCCTTTCTTTGGGATTGGTATTAGTATAGCTTCTTTCCATGCCTGTGGGACTATTCCCCTCTTCCAGCTGTAATTTAGGACTGCTAGTAGTTTCTTTTTTGCCTTAGTGCCTAGTCCTATTAGCATTTCATTTGTGATTCCATCCTTTCCTGGTGATTTCTTCTTTTTTAGGGTATTCATTGCCTGTTCCATTTCTTCCATTGTTAGATTTGCCATCATATATTCTGCTGCTGTCTCTGTATTTGTATGATGTATCTGTTTATCTTTGATTGCTTTCTTCTGTTCGGTTGTAATATCAATGTGGTTTGCATTTGCATAGTGTTCCATTAGTGCATTTGCAGCCTTTTTTCCTGTAAGCAAGGCATTTCCTTGTTTAATTGTTATTTGTTTGTTTCTAGGTCCTTCATTGTTCATGGCTTTCACTAGTTTCCATAGTTTGTTTCCATCCCTGTCAAAATTCAGGTTTTCTGTTTTTTCCCTCCAACAATCTCTTGTTGTTTGATTTACTGTTCTTTTATATTTTGCTGAGATGGCTTTGAGAGAGATGTTCGCTTCAATTGTTTGTTCTCTCTCTGCTGTCTTCCTGGCATCTTCAACTTTGTCCTCCAAACTTTGTAGTTCTTCAGTCCAGTATGGTTTGTAATTTTTCCTCGCTCCTCTTGGAATGGACTCCGTGGCTGCCTGTATTATCGCTCTGATTAGACTTTCCACCATTTGCTTTATGTTGCCATATCGTGTATTTATGTTTTCACAATATTTGTCTGTTAGTATGGCAAATCTGTCCCAATCTGCTCGTTTGTAATTCCAGCGGGGCAAGGGCTTTTGCTCCTGTGGAACATACTCCATATTCATTACAAGCTTGATTGGTCTGTGGTCACTACCTGCTAATTGGTCCAGCACATGGCGATCAATTTTGTGGAGGATGTCTCCTGTGCAGAAAGCTAAGTCTGGAGTAGAAGTGGTAAGCCATCTTCTGGAGTAGAAGCTCGGTGTGTCATCCGCTTTGTTGAGTAGATGGAGATTTGAGTCTATTTCCCAGTCCTCCAATTCTTCTCCTCTTTTGTCAGTATCTGGGTATCCCCATCTTTCTGAACGGCTATTAAAGTCTCCGACAATAATGCAGTTTGTGTCAGTTATTTTCATGTTTGAGAGTGTAAGGTCCTTATCTGCTGGGCTTGTAGATTGTAGATTCTTATTTTCACGTCCTTTATCATTATATCAACACCTATAATTTCCGTTTGGTTGTCAGAGATCACAGATACTTCGCTGCAAGGTATTGTATTTCGTGTAAGTATTAGAACTCCTCCTTTGTGTCCTTCACGGTCGAAACGTGTGGCCTGATATCCTCTGACTGAGAATTTGTGATTGGCGTTGAGGTGTGTCTCTTGAATGCATGCCACATCTATTCTATCTTTATGAAGACGCTGTGTTAGGGAGTCTTTCTTCTTGTAAACTCCTTCGGCATTCCACTGTAGTATGTTGAGTGTCCGGGGTATTTGGTCAATAGCTCTTAACCTACTCCTCTGTGCCTTGACTCCACAGCACAGGGGAAGGTGACCACCAGTAGTCATGGGTGGACCCCCTCGAGGCAGGGGGCCCGGCACTATCGCCGCCTGATGGGACTTCACGGGATTAGCACCATAACGATTAATTTTGATTTGTGACATCATGAATTAAGTTACGTTGCACTGCTTTGTCAAGCCTGTGGCTCAGTACATCCGATTTCGACAAGCATTTATTCGGGATGCTTTCCCTAGCCTTTGACTGTCCCCAGTCTACCTACAAGGCAGCAGGTTTGTGTGTCTCTTCGTCTGGTCCCTCTCCCTTGACCTGTCCGACATGGGTGGCCCTACCAGTAGCTGTGCTACCGTCGGCATAGCTCTTGGGGTCATTGGGACGCACAAGCCCCTCTACCTCGTCACGGTGGACACACAGCAGAGGGGCTATGTGTATCTCATATTTCTCAAGCATATTCTCGGTGAAGATCAAAGTGTGAATAAGAAATTCGAAGCAGATATACAGGATCTAACAAAACTACTCGGCGATCTTGTCCAACTCACTGATGCCATCAAGGTTGCTATTCCTGGGGGAAAAATAACAGAAAGTTATGCTCTTCAAGATCTTTTACCCTAATCCCAATCTAGGTTATGAATTTGAGAAAGAAATAGCAGGCTGATGAGAAAGAAATTCGTGGAAGGTGCATACAGTTGTTAATAGAGCTGTTTGTCGGATAACGTTCAACGGAGTGTTGCAGTCCATGTCATGTCTTAGTGGAAGTGAATGTCTACAGCCAATGAAGCCCTGTAAATTGGATCTTGCTAAAATGTTTGTAGAAGATGCAGCTACTCTTACCCGCATCGATTTCCAGTGGAGAAAACTTCACCATATGTAGTGGACACTAATCTCTGACACGCTTGAACTGTGGGCAAAATCCTTTCCAAGATCTTACAGATTTAGCTTTAACTTTGCTCATTTTACCTCATTCTTCTTCTTCTTCGTTCATCCGGAGTTTTTTTTTTTCGGACGTGATTGCATTGTGCCTGTTTACAGCAGAGCTGCGTTCTTGCATCGTTAGGCCGACGCATCCGACTTCTGCGGGCATTTGTTGACCAGGTTAACCTTCCCGGGGGTTTCGTAAGACGTTTGACTCTCACTCATCTCATCTCATCTCATCATGTTCCTCTTGTACCTTGCGGTGTCGAGGGGAAGTATAAACTTCGTGAGAGTGCCCGAGTATGGGCTTCATATATCGATATTCCCATGGACTCTCACTGTTGTGGTGTTATTTCCCAATCCCATCTGGCCCATTTAGAACAGCCAAAGACATAACAGACAGCTCTCAAGGGAAGGCAGAGGCAGACCATGGGCATTCCCCGCCATCCAAGGAGGCTTCCATAATTGCAGAGCCGACACATAGCGCTCTGGTACTGGGTTCCCCCTCTGCTGTGTGTCCACAGTGACGAGGTAGAGGGGCTTGCGCGTTCCAATGACCCCAAGAGCTATGCCGGCGGTAGCACAACTACTGGTAGGGCCACCCATCTCGGACAGGTCAAGGGAGAGGGACCAGACGAAGAGACACACAAACCTGCTGCCTTGTAGGTAGACTGGGGACAGTCAAAGGCTAGGGAAACACCCCGAAAAAATGCTTGTCGAAATCGGATGTACTGAGCCACAGGCTTGACAAAGCAGAGCAACGTAACTTAATTCATGATGTCACAAATCAAAATTAATGGTGCTAATCCCGTGAAGTCCCATCAGGCGGTGATAGTGCCGGGCCCCCTGCCTCGAGGGGGTCCACCCATGACTACTGGTGGTCACCTTCCCCTGTGCTGCGGAGTCAAGGCACAGAGGAGTAGATTAAGAGCTATTGACCAAAAACCCCCGACACTCAACATACTACAGTGGAATGTCGAAGGAGTTTACAACAAGAAAGTCTCCCTAACACAGCGTCTTCATAAAGATAGAATAGATGTGGCATGCATTCAAGAGACATACCTCAACGCTAAGCGCAAATTTTCAATCAGGGGATATCAGGCCACACGTTTCGATCGCGAAGGACACAAAGGAGGAGTTCTAATACTTACACGAAATACAATACCTTGCAGCGAAGTATCTGTGATCTCTGACAACCAAACAGAAATTATAGGTGTTGATATAATGAAAAAGGACGTGAAAAAAAGAATCTACAATCTTATAGCCCAGCAGATAAGGACCTTACACTCTCAAACATGAAAATAACTGACGTAAACTGCATTATTGCCAGAGACTTTAATAGCCGTTCAGAAAGATGGGAATGCCCAGATACTGACAAAAGAGGAGATGAATTGGAGGACTGGGAAATAGACTCAAATCTCCATCTACTCAACAAAGCGGATGACACACCGAGCTTCTACTCCAGAAGATGGTTTACCACTTCTACTCCAGACTTAGCTTTCTTCACAGGAGACATCCTCCACAACATCGATCGCCATGTGTTGGACCAATTAGCAGGTAGTGACCACAGACCAATCAAGCTTGTAATGAATATGGAGTATGTTCCACAGCAGCAAAAGCCTTTGCCCCGCTGGAGTTACAAACGAGCAGATTGGGACAGATTTGCCATACTAACAGACAGATATTGTGAAAACATAAATACACGATATGGCAACATGAAGCAAATGGTGGAAAGTCTAAACAGAGCAATAATACAGGCGGCCACTGAGTCTATTCCAAGAGGAGCGAGGACAAATTACAAACCATACTGGACTGAAGAACTACAAAGCTTGGAGGACAAAGTTGAAGATGTCAGGAAGACAGCAGAGAGATAACAAACAACTGAAGCGAACATCTCTCTCAAAGCCATCTCAGCATAATATAAAAGAACGGTAAATCAAACAGCAAGAGATTGTTGGAGGGAAAAAACAGAAAACCTGAATTTTGAAAGGGATGGAAACAAACTATGGAAACTAGTGAAAGCCATGAACAATGAAGAACCTAGAAGTAAACAAATAGCAATTAAACAAGGAAATGCCTTGCTTTCAGGGGAAAAGGCTGGAAATGCACTAATGGAACACTATGCAAATGCAAACCACATTGATATTACAACCGAACATAAGAAAGCAATCAAAGACAAACAGATACATAATAGAAATACAGAGACAGCAGCAGAATATATGATGGCAAATCTAACAATGGAAGAAATGGAACAGGCAATGAATACCCTAAAAAAGAAGAAATCACCAGGAAAGGATGGAATCACAAATGAAATGCTAATAGGACTAGGCACTAAGTTAAAAAAGAAACTTCTAGCAGACCTAAATTACAGCTGGAAGAGAGGAATAGTCCCACAGGCATGGAAGGAAGCCATACTAATACCAGTCCCAAAGAAAGGAAAAGACCTGGAAGAACCAGATGGCTATCGACCTATCAGTCTACTCAGCTGTGTAGGAAAATTAATGGAACGCATTATCAATGGCAGGCTAACATGGCATCTGGAAGAAAACCAATTCTTAACATCACACCAAGCAGGATTCAGAAAGTACAGATCCACTGAAGATCAAATAACCTATATAGCTCAGGAAATAGAGGATGCCTTCCGAGAGAAAAAGCACACACTAGCGGTTTGGATAGATTTAGAAAAAGCATCTGATAAAGTATGGAAGGAAGGACTGAAAGTAAAACTGCAAAAAAATGCATGTTTGTGGGAAAATGTATAAATGGATCAGCCACTACCGTGAGAACAGAACTGCCAGGACAAAAGTACAAGGACAAACAAGCAAAATGATGCTGTTGGAGCAAGGTGTCCCTCAAGGAGGAGTTCTTTCACCAACATTATTCCTAGCATATATAAAAATGACATCACAGAAAATGTTCCAGCCAGAGTACACAAATCCTCCTTTGCAGATGACCCAGCCATATGGACGTCTGAAGAATATATTAGTACAGCTAACAGCAGAATACAGCAAGCCTTATTAGCGCTAGAGGACTTTTCAAAATCATGGCTAATGAAGATAAGTGAGGAGAAAACAACATGCACAGTGTTCTCCCTCTCAAATAAAACTCAGGATCCTAAGCTGGTATTGAATGGAAAAATATTGCGCTATGAAGAGAATTCAAACTATCTAGGAGTCACCTTTGATCGTCGCCTGACATGGAAGACACAGGTTGAGAACAATCGAACAAGAGCAAGGCAGAGAATGGCAATCATGAAAAAGCTTGCTGGTACAATGTGGGGAGCAGATGAGAAAGTTCTCAAGAAGTTATATACTGGACGGGTGAGGCCAGTACTGGAATATGGCATTGCAGCTTGGGCAACAGCAGGTAAGTCAAACTTTAACAAAATAAGTGGAGTCCAAAACCAAGGAATGCGAATCATAACTTTAACATAAACATAACATAAACTCAAATGCTTTTTCTAAATCTATCCAGACTGCTAGTGTGTGCTTTTTCTCTTGGAAGGCATCCTCTATTTCCTGAGCTATATAGGTTACTAGCTGACCCGGCCCGGCTTCGCCCAGTCTCTGGTGGGGAGCATCTCATTTAATTCATATAAATAGTCATATAAGTTCTCGTTCCCGTTACCGACTGTCTGTCTGTCTGTCTGTCTGTCTGTCTGTCTGTCTGTCTGTCTGTCTGTCTGTCTGTCTGTCTGTCTGTCTGTCTGTCTGTATGTATGTATGTCTGTCTGTCTTTCTGTCTGTCTTTCTGTCTGTCTGTCTGTCTGACCCGGCACGGCATCGCCCAACTACTGGTGTTGAGCATCTCATTTAATTCATATAAGTAGTCATATAAGCTCCCGTTCCCGTTCCCGACTATCTATCTGTCTGTCTGTCTGTCTATATGTCTGTCTGTCTGTCTGTCTGATCCGGCCCGGCTTCGCCCAGCCCCTGATGCCGAGCATCTCATTTAATTCATATAAGTAGTCATATAAGTTCCCGTTCCCGACTGTCTGTCTGTCTGTCTGTCTGTCTGTCTGTCTGTCTGTCTGTCTGTCTGTCTGTCTGTCTGTCTGTCTGTCTGTCTGTCTGTCTGTCTGTCTGTCTGTCTGTCCGTCCCTCCCTCTCTGTCTGTCTGTCTGTCTGCCTGTCTGTCTAATCATTTATTGGTTGCAGTTAGAACAACCTTAGATAAACGAAGACCAACTTACAAAAAGCATTAGAAAGAGCACTTGAAAGATCTTTACATCTTCCCCAACAATTAACTTGGGTAAATGGAGCGGCGGCAGCAGCATCAGCAGAAGAAGGAAAAGGAGGAGTAGACAACTGCAGCGAAAAGGTGGATCTGTCTATCTATCTGACCCGGCGTGGCTTCGCCCAGCTCCTGACGGGTAGCGTCTCATTAAATTCATACAGCAAAAAAAGTAACTTAAAAGAATGTCCTTCCACACACCATCCATTATTTTTAATGAAAACTCTTTCTAATCACCTGCATGACTACAGTAACTTCTTAAGCAAAAAAAAAGATGAGTTACAATGTTATGCATTGTGCATTATTTTTATGAAAACTTTGAAAATGCCTTACAGATTGTATCATTATTTATTATAACTCATATGCCGGTACATAACTATGGACAAAGAGTTTATAAATCTTTGAAAACGATGCCACAATACGACTATAAGTTATACAGAAAAGTTATGCCCCTTGAAATAACTTTTACAGAGTTAGGTCCCCTGAGATATATGAAATTATAATGAACAATGAAAAATGAAATAATATTGGGTAAGCAGCCGATTTGACACTAAAAAGATATGACAGTGGGCTGCACTGGAATGAAAGGAAGACGTGTAGAAAATTTCATCTCAATCGGATGGGCCGTTCGCGAGCGCATAAAGGACATATGGACATACAGACAGACAGACAGACAGACGGAGATCGCAATTTATATATAAGATTTGATCTTCAGTGGATCTGTGCTTTCTTAATCCTGCTTGGTGTGGTGTTAAGAGTTTGTTTTCTTCCAGATGCCATGTTAGCCTGCCATTGATAATGCGTTCCATTAATTTTCCTACGCAGCTGAGTAGACTGATAGGTCGATAGCCATTTGTTTCTTCCAGGTCTTTTCCTTTCTTTGGGACTGGTATTAGTATAACTTCCTTCCATGCCTGTGGGACTATTCCTCTCTTCCAGCTGTAATTTAGGACTGCTAGTAGTTTCTTTTTTGCCTTAGTGCCTAGTCCTATTAGCATTTCATTTGTGATTCCATCCTTTCCTGGTGATTTCTTCTTTTTTAGGGTATTCATTGCCTGTTCCATTTCTTCCATTGTTAGATTTGCCATCATATATTCTGCTGCTGTCTCTGTATTACTATGATGTATCTGTTTATCTTTGATTGCTTTCTTCTGTTCGGTTGTAATATCAATGTGGTTTGCACTGGCATAGTGTTCCATTAGTGCATTTGCAGCCTTTCTCCCTTTAAGCAAGGCATTTCCTTGTTTAATTGTTATGTGTTTGTTTCTAGGTCCTTCATTGTTCATGGCTTTCACTAGTTTCCATAGTTTGTTTCCACCCCTATCAAAATTCAGGTTTTCTGTTTTTTCCCTCCAGCAATCTCTTGTTGTTTGATTTACTGTTCTTTTGTATTTTGCTGAGATGGCTTTGAGAGAGATGTTCGCTTCAGTTGTTTGTTCTCTCTCTGATGTCTTCCTGGCATCTTCAACTTTGTCCTCCAAAATTTGTAGTTCTTCAGTCCAGTATGGTGTGCAATTTTTCCTCGCTCCCCTTGGAATAGACTCAGTGGCCGCCTGTATTATTGCTCTGTTTAGACTTTCCACCATTTGCTACATGTTGCCATATCGTGTATTTTTGTTTTCACAATATTTGTCTGTTTTATGGCAAATCTGTCCCAATCTGCTCGTTTGTAATTCCAGCGGAACAAAGGCTTTTGCTGCTGTGAAACATACTCCATATTCATTACAAGCTTGATTGGTCTGTGGTCACTACCTGCTAATTGGTCAAGCAAATGACGATCGATGTTGTGGAGGATGTCTCCTGTGCAGAAAGCTAAGTCTTCAGTAGAAGTGGTAATCCATCTTCTGGAGTAGAAGCTCGGTGTGTCATCCGCTTTGTTGAGTAGATGGAGATTTGAGTCTATTTCCCAATCCTCCGCTTCATCTCCTCTTTTGTCAGTATCTGGGTATCCCCATCTTTCTGAACGGCTATTAATGTCTCCGACAATAATGCAGTTTGTGTCACTTATTTTCATGTTTGAGAGTGCAAGGTCCTTATCTGCTGTGCTATACAGATTGTAAATTCTTATTTTCACGTTCTTTATCATTATATCAACACCTATAATTTCCGTTTGGTTGTCAGAGATCACAGATACTTCGTTGCAATGTATTGTATTTCGTGTAAGTATCAGAACACCTCCTGTGTGTTCTTCGCGGTCGAAACGTGTAGCCTGATATCCCCTGACTGAGAATTATTGACTGGCGTTGAGGTGTGTCTCTTTAATGCATGCCACATCTATTCTATCTTTACGAAGACGACTTGTTAGGGAGACTTTCTTGTTATAAACTCATTCAGCATTCCACTGTAGTATGTTGAGTGTCCGGGGTGTTTGGTCAATAGCTCTTAACCTACTCTTCTGTGCCTTGACTCCGCAGCACAGGGGAAGGTGACCACCAGTAGTCATGGGTGGACCCCCTCGAGGCAGGGGGCCCGGCACTATCAACGCCTGATGGGACTTCGCGGGATTAGCACCATAACGATTAATTTTAATTTGTGACATCATGAATTAAGTTATGTTGCACTGCTTTGTCAAGCCTGTGGCTCAGTACATCTGATTTCGACAAGCATATATTCGGGGTTCCTGTTGACATAGCTGGAAGTGTTGTTCCCTGTTGACATTATTAAAAGTGTTGTTGCTTGTTGACATTATTAAAAATTTAGTTCCTTGTTGACATTATTAGAAGTGTTGTTCCCTGTTGACATTAACATTATTAAAAGTGTTGTTGCTTGTTGACATAGCTGGAAGTGTAGTTCCTTGTTGACATTATTAGAATTGTTGTTCCTTGTTGACATTATTAGGAGTGTTGTTCCTTGTTGACATAACTGGAAGTGTAGTTCTTTGTTGACATTATTAGAAGTAGTTCCTTGTTGACATTATTATAAGTATTGTTCTTTGTTGACATAGCTGGAAGTGTAGTTCCTTGTTGACATTATTAGAATTGTTGTTCCTTGTTGACATTATTAGAAGTGTAGTTCCTTGTTGACATTATTAGAAGTGTTGTTCCTTGTTGACATTATTAGAAGTGTAGTTCCTTGTTGACATTATTAGAAGTATTGTTCCTTGTTGACATTATTAGAAGTGTAGTTCCTTGTCAGTCAGGTCTTAGTCAGATATGACTGAGCTACCGTATAACAGTAGACGGTACTACCTGGTTTCTGTTAGCGCCGAACGTTGGGCGGCGCTTACCAAACCCGACACCCCACATTGTGCCAACGGCTTCGGGCGGAAGAGCGCAATTGGGAGGGTACAAGCCTTACCCTGGTGCGAGGAAATGCAAGCTAAAGACGAAATTGTCATGGCAGGGCAGACCAGGCCCTAAGCCTTGGTTGGCGACTGGTCTAGGATCGAAGCTCCGACAGGCGGACAGTTAGAGCATTGCTTTGCTGATCCGGCAGCTTCTGCAGCTTGTCTTGTTCCAGATGTAGGGGTGTTACCTTTCCTCTGGAGTGAACTAGGCAGGCCGAGAGAGGGATCATGCTGCATGGGCAACACATGATCTCTATATTTTAGCCCAGGCTTTGTGCTATGGAGAGGCAATAACTCCATCCCTGGTCTTAACTGGTCTCGGAATCAAAGCGAGAGGCAACTGTTACGGGTTATAAGTCCTTGTCAGTTGGCGTAGACATGGGGCGCCACGCGTTGCCTCTGACGGTGGGAGACACCTATAGGTGTCACTGATCAGCTACCGCCCGCCTCAAGCTGGGCAGCCCCCAGCCAATTGGGTGCTGATCCGCCACAGCCTGCCTGCTTCAATGGGTGCTTGGGGCTAGGACAAAATCTGAATCGCAGGCTGTAAAACCAATGCACCAGGTACAAACAAAAATATAAATAGAAACCTCAAGCTACGGCTTGCAACCTGGAACGTGAGAACCATGTGTCCAGGATTTTCCACTGACTTGACCAATATTGACGATGTGAGAAAAACGGCTGTGATTGATGCCGAACTCAATCGTCTTAACATTGATATTGCTGGCCTGCAGGAGACTCGCCTCGCTGAGGAAGGGTCACTCAGGGAAAACAACTACACCTTTTTCTGGAAGGGTAAAGGGCAGGCAGAAAAAAGGCAACACGGTGTGGGCTTTGCAGTGAAGAATTCGCTACTGGGAATGATTGAAATTCCAGCAGGAGGAAATGAAAGACTATTATCCCTGCGCTTGGCAACCTCTTGTGGGTTTGCCACCATTATTACTGCATATGCACCGACACTCGATTCCTCTGATGATGTGAAGGATTTGTTCTATGAGGAGTTAGACTCTGTGATCAAGGCAGTTCCAAAATCTGACTACATTTATATGCTCGGTGATTTCAATGCTCGTGTGGGCAAGGACTCGAGTTCATGGCCAGTGTGCCTTGGAAAATACAACATCGGTCGCATGAATGAAAATGGGCAAAGGCTGCTGGAGCATTGCACCAGTAATGACCTATGTATTACAAACTCTTTTTTTAAAACAAAAGAAATGCATAAGGTCACATGGAAACATCCAAGATCCGGCCATTGGCACCAGCTGGACTTCATCATCACACGGAGACAACATCTGAACCATATATCATTGACTCGTAGTTACCACAGTGCTGACTGTGATACGGATCATTCTTTGGTTGTTGCAAGGGTTAGACTGAGACCAAAGAGAATCTACACAGCTAAACACAAATCTAGCCCCAGGATTAATATTATTAACACTCATGATCCTGAAAAGTGCTTTCAGTTTCAACAGCAACTTGAAGACGCTTTCACTGATACACCAGAAAATTGTACAGTAAATGATAAATGGAATAAACTTAAGGAAACTCTTTGTAAAACTGCCGTAAAGGTTTACGGCACTGTGGATCATAAGAGGCAGGACTGGTTTGCGGCCAACAGCGAGACTCTGCAGCCCTTGATCGATAAGAAGAAGAAAGCTCTCTTAAGAAACAAGGAAAGACCAACGCGTAACACTCTGAGTGAGCTAAGGCAAGCTAGGAAGGATGTGCAAAAGGCTGCCAGGCAGTGTGCAAATGATTATTGGATCAAGTTATGTGAGTCCATTCAAATCGCAAGTGATAAGGGAGACATAAGAAGCATGTATGAAGGAATAAAGAAAGCCTGTGGTCCAGTGATCAAAAGAAGTGCACCATTGAAAACCTTGACTGGAGAAGTCATCACTGATAAGAAACAGCAGATGAACAGATGGGTAGAGCACTATTTGGAGCTTTACTCAAGTGAGACCAAACTAGCGGATAATGCCCTCAACGCCATAGAGGCTCTACCAACTCTTGACCACCTGGACACACTTCCCACCATAACAGAAGTTAAGTGTGCTATAAATGAACTTGCATCTGGCAAGGCTCCAGGTAAGGATGGGATTCCAATAGAGGTTATCAGGAGTGGGCAAGACACACTCACTATACAGATCCACCAGCTAATAGAGCTATGCTGGCGTGAAGGACAAGTCCCACAGGATTTCAAAGATTCAAGCATCATAACACTGTACAAGAACAAGGGCGATCGGAGCGACTGCAACAACTATAGGGGTATCTCACTTCTGTGTATTGTTGGAAAAGTATTTGCCAGAATTGTTCTGCGCAGACTTCAAGTCCTAGGAGATCAAGTCTACCCCGAATCACAATGTGGCTTTCGACAGAACCGGTCTACCACTGATATGATATTCTCATTGCGACAAATGCAAGAAAAATGCCGTGAACAGAATCAACCACTGTTTATTGCCTTCATCGACCTCACAAAGGCATTTGATTTGGTCAGTCGTGAGGGACTCGAGAAGCTGAATGGACGTCAACTTTTCATCAGACCTGATGATAAAAGGAATTACCTTCTGCAGAGCTTAAGTGGAAAGCCTGTACCTCCTGGGTTGTTTGCTCCCTATCTCTCCTCTGCCTATATGCAAGAATATCATCTGCAAATGTTAGTATTCTTCCAACCCCTGGTGCTTCTAGGTTTGCAATTTTGCTCGTATACACATTAAAGAGCGCCGGTGAGATTGCAGATCCCTGTGGCAGTCCCGGGGTTAACATATGTGGCTCTGAGGTCCATGCGACCAGACGGAGAGCAACCCGACGAGAGTGCAGGATGGCTGCTATCTAGTTCACCAACCAGGTATTGACCCCTTTCTCCATCAGTGCGGTCATCAAAATATCATATCGAACTCTATTGTACGCATCCTCGAGATCAAGCGCTACCGCCATCGTTTCCTGTCTACTCTGGAACCCCTCATAAACATCAAAAGCAAAAGTGGCTGCATTAGATCAGGTATCTTTTCCTGGTCTGTAGCTCCTCAGGCCTCTTGGAAGAAGCTTCCCCCTTTTCCCCCTTTTCGGTCATCTCCTCCAGGTCTGCTTCGCTCAAACCCTTCATGTGGCCATACCTGACCCCATCGGGCCCTGGTGCCGTGTTTTTTGCCTTTTTCAAAATGTGTTTAATATCTTCCACCCGTATGATGTCTTCATACTGCATATTCTTCGTGATGACAGACAGCTGCTCTCTAACTGCATCCCTGGTGTCCGCATCATTATGATTGGTCTGCTCTAAAAATCTCTGGAGAAACGCCTCCCCTTTCTCTTTGTCATGTTTGAGAATATAAATTCAAGAACAAAGAAAGTAAACGCTTGATAGAAATGAATGTTCGGAATGTACCTTCAATCCGCATCACCTCACTGTAGTAGGAACAGAAGCGAAGATTGATGTGAATAAATTGCTTGCAATATTCAGAAGACTGGACCATGCGGCATAAGTTATTCTAATAAATACACTCCGAATAATAGCAGTAATTAGCAAAATATATCACAGCGGTCACTATCCTTATACTGCTGTAAGCAGTGTGGGGGAAAACAATGTATGTTTTAGTTATGGATTAGCCCCTGAGGAAATCCAAAAACATAGGCTCCTTGCATCATCATTATGATTAATTATTATGTATGATTATCATGTACTTAATATCAGAGAAATGTACATGTAAGTTTTCTCTGGTATGAGAATTTTTCTCTGTTCTGATTGTTACTCCTTACTGTGGGAATATGCATTTTAATGTTACCCTTAGGGACATGAGGATTTTGATGGAAGAATCATTGTGCATGTCAGTAAATAAGAGGAAACAAAATAGCCTATGGATGGGTTATTCTCTTCAAGTAGAGAGAGAGAGAGAGAGAGAGAGAGAGAGAGAGAGAGAGAGAGAGAGAGAGAGAGAGAGAGAGAGAGAGAGAGAGGCAATATCAACATGTTCGGATGGACAGAATGGCTTCGCTCATCAAATAGTTCCTAGTAACAATCTCAACAAAACATAGAGTGAAAAGATACCTCACTCACTATTAAGAGTCAGAATGGCTCTACACCAAGCAACGAGGGACAGTGGAACGTGGACACCCACTCCTTTCCCCTTCTCGTCTTGTTGGTTGTACTTTTGTTTGTAATGATGTCATAACCATGTTAACATAACACAGTAGATTAATGTTCGTGTTGTATTCTTGTCATCCCTTTTCTATAGAAGAGAAGCAAGTAGTGGTTGAATTTGGTGGGACTGCGTTGCATCACTATCAACTGGAAACTGGGTCAACAGCCAGTAGAAGAGAAATAACAACCTGTCCTAAAACAAAGTCTGGGCCAACCCAACCATGTCTACTGCTGCAATCATTAGCGGCCATAGCCAGCGAAAGACACATTCGAATCGAAGATGATAGACACTCAGCGTTTGATATTCTGACTCCGGTCAGATTACCCAGGATGGACTTCATTATCAGAATGTAAAAATGATATAGCTAGAACACAGATACAAAAAGGATAACCTGTTTTACTTCTGGGAGGTACCGCCTGATGAACCATCAATCGTCGAGGTCAACTAAACTATGGGAGTTATACTACGTTTAATAAAACTAACACCAGTAAGAACCCTCCATCTGTCTGTTGGACTCCCAAGTTCAAAGGATACACCCAAGTATCCTCCTTCGAAAGAAAAGTCACACAGCTGCAACAGTCAAACATAAAGGTTCAGCAACCCAACACCAAGTTCTAGCTATAAACACCAACTCAAACCAAAGGGAAGAGACACTGAAAACACATAAGCCAAGACAACAAAGGTACCAACTGAAAACCATAACTACACCAGATTACCTCAAGGTTCCAAAATCTGAAACACCTGAAATAAGCCAGATCAACTGCAGATTTCAGACATGAACACCATTAGAAGACCACATGAAAGCAGCTAGCTGAGTAAATGCCTTTTTACGCCTGCAACCAAAGAAAGCATCTGATTGCTTGCAACCCTGGGTATCTGTGGTGAAAGTAATATTCTTCAGTTCCATGCAGCAGATAAATCCTGGAAATAATTCCAGATGAACCAAATTAATAACAAGCAGCCTTGTATTCTACCCCACCGGTGATATGACAAGCAGAATTGTATGTCTACGCTGAAGGCAAATACTGAATCAGAACTCTGTGCTGGTCCCATGTCAGCCTAAATGCCAACAACTGTGGAAGAGTTATAGACTGGTGACTAGGTGGGTGAAACCTCTGTGTAAGCCAATTTGGTATTCCGATATTATAAGCCGAGAAGCTGAATGGACGTCAACTTTTCATCAGACCTGATGATAAAAGGAATTACCTTCTGCAGAGCTTAAGTGGAAAGCCTGAAGTATGACCAACCTGAGGCACCAAATTTTCACAAGGGCACCGAGCCATTTGCAACAGAAGATTCGTGAATTCAGTCCCAATGGAGGGGATATGTGGTGAATTTATTTCCTAATAGGGATTATAATTATTCAGCAGAAACTTCAGTGGACATTAGAACATGACTGTGAGTATTTTATTTCTGTCCCGGATAAATTATGGACATTAACTGCTTCGCACTGGAGAAGAATACCCACCCGCAATGCCTAAAAGAAGACTATAATTAATTAGTTTAATTATTAGTACAAAATGCTTTTTATATGTGTTTTTTTTCTGTGCCAGGTATAAGGTAAATAGTGTTACATTTGGTAATTAAGTATAATCAAATGGTGGTTATGTTATGATATATATATATATATATATATATATATATATATATATATATATATATGTGTGTGTGTGTGTGTGTGTGTGTGTGTGTGTGTGTGTGTGTGTGTGTGTGTGTATAGTATTTTGACACCAACTCATTATTTTTAAACATGAAACTTATAAAGGGTGTCAAAGCAACTTTTATATATATTAGGTTTTCTGCACTTAGACCAATGTTGTGCTTTTATCTAGGTAAAATAAGTCAAGTTAGCAGAACCAATTTGTGGTTGTTGTGTTGTTTGTAATAACATTGTTGTTTTCTTGAGGCAAAAAGGGTGTAAATGTATTGAGATAATGCAAATCATTCCCATGCCTGTCATGAATTCAATCAGACTATTACACTTGCATGTATGTAAACTGCAGATCTTGATTAAATACTTGAACTGTTTGTCCGAAATTTGTGATGTGTACATCAAGTAAATGTGGTGTTCACCAGTGGTTGTTTATATGTTGTGAACAATCAATGTCCTCTAGCACTATAGTAAATTTAAAGGGTGATGAAGTGGGAAGGGAAACCTACACACAGATGCCATTGTTTCAAGGATTGCATTGTTTTCTCCTGGGGTTTGTGGTAAATATCCCTGATCACCCTGCATTCTAAGTGACCAGAGAATCAATAAAATCCCCTAGACAGCTTAACATAATATTCTCATAAATTAAAATCCACATCCCACACATAGTCAGGCTACATGTGGTTTCAGTGAAAGCACCAGAGTCCTCCTTCACAATTCTCCCCCCGGCCCGAGCTGTAAAAACCCATGAGCTTCTCACATGTCGGACGACCGACCCATCTGTGTAGATGACCGCATCACCGTATAGCGAATTCTCGAAAATCAACGCTTGTACTTCAGCCTCCACAGCAGCCGGATTTTCTTGTCTGCATTTTCTATCTAGTTGGATGCAAACTGAAAAGGATGTGCAGAAATCTGTTGGCACTTGCACCCACTCCTCGCCAGGTTCTAAGTCCTCAAGTGAACACACCTGTTGAAGAATGTCTTCGGCTTGACCCATCCACGACCGTCCTCTTTTTAACCTGCTGCCCTTCACCTTCATAATTTCACTATGCAGTGGATGTTGTGTGTTAGCGTTAACTCTGAGGTAGAAGCGTGCCCTGCAAACTTGTATTCTCTCTTCAATGGTTGGAAAATCAAGAAGGTAGCGCATCGCCCTGCGTGTTGTATCTCTTGTACATCCAAGAATAATGCGCATAGCTTCATTCTGTATCCTTTCCATCCTTTCTATCTGCTTACGGCTGAGAGTCAGGATTGCCATTGCGTACTCCAAAATAGACATGACCAGCCCCTCGTACAGAAGACATAGATGGCGCTGCTCACAGTTTGAGTTTGCTGTCGCCATCACCCGCATCGCAGACAAACCACGCTTGGCCTTTGTTATCACCTGGTCTATGTGCTCATTATAAGCAAGGCTTCGATCAAACCGTATCCCCAGGTAATTCATTGCCTGCGTTCTTTCCACCGCCTCTGAACACAGCATTACAGTTGGTGTTGGAGTGTTGACAATATGATTATTCAACGAGAACCAAGTCACTGTTGCCTTTGTTGGGTTGACCATTGCCCCAGCCTCAGCACACCAAGTACTTATGCGTTTGAGTTCGGTTTGTAGTTCCACAGCAACCTGCTCTCTATCCTTACCCTGACGATACACTAAAACATCATCGGCATATGACAATGTCCTACCAGGTCCAGTGATCTGCTCACTGGTGATTCTCACTGTGTAGCGTTGAACAGTACCGGAGATAATGGTGATCCCTGTGGTAGGCCAGGATATATTGTTGTTGGTTCCGAAGTCCAACTGCCACATCTAAAAACTATTTTCCGTTGGAAGAGGGCTGTAGCGATCCAACTAAGGAGGAATGGACTTACTTTTAGTTCAAGAAGCTGAAGCATTAAAAAATCCAATGGTACTCTGTTGTATGCGTCCTAAAGATCAATCCTGCAGCAAAGGTTTCAATGCCTGAGTGGAAACCTTCATAGACATCATGGGCAAAGACTGCTGCATTGGTCCAGGTTTCTCTTTTTGGATGGTACCCACCCAGGATAGGTGGGAAAACACCTTGCTTTAGCTGGCTTGATATTTTCCTGGCAATTACCTTCTCCAGCAGCTTGCCTATTGTATTCTGCATGGTTATAATTCGATATCCCTGAATTATTTTTTGTGGTCTTTGTCAGGCTTCGGCAAGGGAATCAGATAGCTGTGTAACCACTCCTCCTTGATGCTAGCACTCTCTTTACTGTTGTTGTACATGTCTGCTAGTTTCTCTCGCTCATTGTCGGTACACCTATTGATGTCGTCGTATCTTATGCCATCAGGCCCTGGAGCGCTGTTTTTTGATCGTCGAAGTACAGCCTTGATTTCTTTCACTGTCACTGTGTCTTCATCCGAAGTGTTGTGGGCCTTGCACCTGTCTGAGGTGACCTCCTTGGCCAGATTTCGGCCTCCCATGTCTGTCGGGTTGCTCTGCTCTAGATAGCGTTCAAAGAGGGCTTTGCCCTTGTCCTCTTCAGTCCTCTGCCAGATGAGGTCAGCACCTTGGAAGTCAGAAATTCTCTTATTCTTGACTACACCACTCATGTTTTTATGTAGTCGCCAGAACAATTTCAGTGACTTGTCTGTGCTTACTCTTTGACACACTTCTGCCCATTTTTCGCTTTTAACCACCTTGACCAGTTTTTTTAAATGGCTTACTTTTGTGTGCATCTCTCTTTCTAAGTGCATGCAGGGACTAGGATTACCAGCTCTGTTCTTCTTGGCATTTTGCCATCTCCTTACAGCACTACGCTTATCCACTCAAGCCTTCTCCACCTCGAAATTCCACCAAGGTGGCTGCTCCCAGCTTTTTATTTCCTGTCCTGAAGCTTTCTGCGCTTGTCACGTCTTATTTTACTCACCACATCTTGCCCTGTACTGTCATACTGGAAAGTCTTGACCTTTAGCTTCTGCTGCCTGGTTCTGCCTTTCTCCACCAATATGATGCAAGGGTGGTGGTCGCTGCCATGGTGTCCTAGGACACCCCATCTACACACTGTAGTGAGTGAAGGTGAAACCAGCGCCAGATCAATAGCACTGTCCTCAGCGCCTGGACGGCTTGCTGTATTGGTGACACAGCCACTGTTGATACATACCAGGTTAATGGCTTCAAGTGCAGTCTCGAGCTCCTCCCCCTGTGTATTGGAGGAAATGTTTCCCCATGATCGTCCTTTAGCGTTGAAGTCGCCACAGAAAATAACATTTCTCTCGTGACCTAATATGCCTCTTAAGCACTGCCAGTTCTGGGCGTCCATACTCGTATTGCGGGCATAAACATTAACCAACACGAATGGTATAGTGGAATGAACTCTCACCACTTATATTTGTATATCGTCACTGTCCCAACTGGACATGTCTAGCTCTGACGACACCATGCTGTCGCGAACGAGAATCGCCATTCCCAGATGTCGTCTGTTGTAGAAACATTTGAAGCCGGCAATTCGGAGTAGCTGATCGCCCAGTCTCGTCTCCTGGAGTGCTACAATATTGTTCCTGTAAACCAGGGTTTCTAAAATAGAGTCCCATTGTTTTACGCTGGCGCAGTTCCAATACAGAATACGGATATTCCTGAATCCTAGATGGTGACACTTGAGTCTAAAACGTCTCAAACCACCACGCTTACCTTGCTTCTTTATGCCTGCGCGGCATCCATACCGCCTCGTTATGTTGACTGCTGACCGCTCGGAGAACACACATTGTTCCACCATGTTTAAAAACCGAATACACAGAAACCACACACGCAGCCAAATATTCACTCAAGGATTGCTTCGCTCAATGCACGAACTCTGTAGCATCCGCGCAGATCTTGAGTAGAAACTCCTGGTTTTACATCCTGGAACACAAATTACACGCAAGAGATGAATAAATCCATCTCCTACGCGAAAAAGTTAACGATCACAAAACAACCCGACCGTCCGTCGCCATCTTGAAACCGGAAAGAGCATCAAATACAATGGGAAGGAGTTAAACCTGACCACAACTCCCCCCCCCCCCCACAATATATTCCATTTTGAACATTCAAATATAATAATGAGAAATGTAATACAATGGTAGTAGTAATAATCATCGCATTTTTTTTTTCTAATTGCAAGAGAAAACGAAATTAAGGAGATTTTACACATTTCAGTCAGGGAAAATAGTAGATAGTTTGTATTTGAACATTAGTAAAAATAAGTTTATGTTGTATGTATGGGAGTTGAACCTTGCCTTGATTCTGCAAGTCCAAACTAATTTTGTGTATTCTGCTAGTGTTTGAAGTAGTTGTGTGTGTGTGTGTGTGTGTGTGTGTGTGTGTGTGTGTGTGTGTGTGTGTGTGGATGTTTTAGGAAGAGTGTTCAGAAAGATTGATTTGTAAATGTCTGTTTGCTTGCCTGTGTGTGTTTGTATTAGGTGCTGTAGAGTTTCCACTGCATCTGCGACTTTTTGACATGTGAAGAAAATGTGTTCTTCTGTCTCTTGTGTGTTGTTTCTGCATAGTTGGCATTTTCCTATTTGTCTGGGTCTGAAAGGTACTTTGGGTATTATGGGAGTCATATTAAAAATCAATCTGTAAGTGACTTCTTTCGCCTTAGATTTGATGTGTTTGTTGTGTAAGTTGGAAAAGATGGATGTGTAGTCTGACATGAAATGTTTTTGTCCTCTTTTGATTCTCAGTTTAAGTGATGGTGCTTGTTTACTAAATAAATGTTTGTATATTTCTCGTGTTGTTTCATGTATTAAATGTTCATGTCCTTGTATTGCCTCTATACAAGTGTGATAGAAAGATGGTAGTATGCCCTGATAATGTGCTGCTGCATTGTTTAGTTTTGTGAGATGTTTTATTTTGTGTGCTATATAACATAACGCTAATTTGTGTTGTTCTGGATGTCTGATAATATTGCCTATGTGGCTGATTCTAAGTGCTTGTATTTTTGTTTGTATGTCCTGAAGTGCTATGCCTCCTTGTTTCTTGTCCTGTATGAGAGTTTTATGCTGTATGCTGTGTATTGTGTTACTAAATATGAAATGTCTTATCTGTTTATTTATGTCTGTGATTGTCAGTTTTGAAGGGCTTAACACTGTCACTAAGTATACTATTTTTGGTATGATGTATGTGTTAACTATTATGCTTCTACCAAATATTGGTGCTGTTTTGTATTTATACCAGTGTATCATGTCTGTGATCTGTTGTGTTAGTTGTGGCCATGTTTCTTTGTGTGTTGTTCGGGGGTCACATGGAAATGTGATCCCATACAGTTTCATATTTTGTGTATGCTTTAGGTCTGGAGGGAAACCAGACTTTTGTTTCCACTTTCCCAGGCCAATAATATGTGATTTTTGTACATTAATTTTGGCTCCACTGCCTTTCTTAAAGTGGGAGAAAGTATGTTTCTGATGGACGTGCTGCTTGTAGGGAAGAATGCAGTATCGTCTGCATAAGCAATGACCTTTTTCTCTCCTATTTCTTGTATGAAAGTACCTTTAATGCTGGTATCTTGTCTGATCTTTTCCAATAATGGCTCTAGTGTCAGTATGTACAGAATTTGTGATATTGGGCACCCTTGCCTT
This sequence comes from Cepaea hortensis, assembly GCA_963921405.1. Lineage (NCBI taxonomy): Eukaryota > Metazoa > Mollusca > Gastropoda > Stylommatophora > Helicidae > Cepaea > Cepaea hortensis. Next base: position 123,533,104 of record OY992882.1, on the reverse strand, counting down.
ACAGATCTGTCAGCCTGAAGCTAGCAGTCAGTGAATGTTTCACTAAGACTTTGCTTTTATGGTGGTTATACAAAAATCTGTATCCACTTTCTGTAGTACTGTCCTATATTGCAGTGTTCTAGGGTTTTGTGCAAATAGGAGTGTGCGATTCTGTCAAAGGCCTTCTCTTGGTTCAAAGACAAGAGGGAGGATTGACAGTCTTTCTTATGTGGATTTGTTATAATGTCTCTAATAAGGTGTGTGATTTTGTATATTCCTGTGTGGTACACTACATTGCTGGTTTGGGTTACTAACTTTGCTAGGAATTGTGTGATTTTGTGTGCTGGGGATTTGGCCAGAATTTTGTAATCTGTGTTAAGAAGTGAAATTGGTCTGTAATTCTTCAGTTGTGTCTTGTCTGTCTTTACTTTGTGTATAAGTGTTATATAAGACATGCTGCAACTATCAGGGAATTCTTGTTTGTCAAAGGCTTTCTTGATAGACTTTTACAAGAAGGTTACCTATGATAGGAAAGAATTGTTGATAGAATTCTACTGTTAATCCGTCTGGTCCTGGTGTTTTGTCTTTGTTCATTTTATTAAGTGCATGTGTTATGTTTTCTAATGTCAATTGTGTGTCAAATATCTCTTTGTCTGTGTCTGGCATCTTATTTGTATATTGTAAGAAACAATCCTGTATTTGTGTGTTTACTGTCTCTGCAGTAAATAAGTGTCTATAGAATTGCTGGAATGCTTCTGTTATGCGTGTGGTTTCTGTTTGTGTGATTCCTTGCATGTGTATTATTGTGTTTATCAGTTTGCTACGCTGTAGATTTTGTTCTATTGCTATGTATTGTTTGCTGGGTGTCTCGTGTGATGGTGTTGAGTTTTGTTCTAATTAGTGCACCCTGGTATCTGTGCTGTTGATGTTGTTCCAGGTGCATTTCTAATGCATGCAAGTATAGTGAGTTTCTGTCCGTTTGCTTTGTTAACTGTATTGTTGTTTGTATGATATGTTCTTGATGTAGTCTTCGCTTGTGTATGATGGATGCTAGTTGTTGGGTCCTGCTCCGTATTGTTTTCTTCGGTAAGTCCCAGTATTGTCTAATGTTATCAGTTGGTATACTATCAGTGTATGTATGTATCAGGTCTGTCATATATTGTGTATATTCTGTGTTTTGGAGTAATGTGTTGTTAAATTTCCAGTGTGGTGATCGTTTGAATGGCTGTGTGGGTGTGTTATTTATAATGATGTGTGCTAGTATTGCTTTGTGGTCTGTATGCTGGAGAGTTTCTTGTAGGTATTTAGTTTGTGTTTTGTGGTGTGTATTGGGTACGTATATTCTATCTAACCTAGATGATCTGTTATGTGCATGGTTTCTGTGCTTTGTATCTTGACTGTTGGGGTGTTTCTGCCTGAATGCATCTACTAGGTTGTGTGTGTCGATTATGTATTGCAGTGTATCGAGTTGATTCATGTTGTCTCGGCCAGCTCTTCTTAACTGCGTTGTAACTTCCCAGCCTATTATGTCAGCCGAAGCTAAACAACAATTAAAATCACCTGCTAAAACAACATTCCTCCCTCTGTATGTCTGTGCTAATAGGTTTTCTAAATGTTCCAAGAATTGTGGTTGGTAACTGTAATTTGCTGGGGCATGTATGTTGACTACCGGCTCCGTGGCCGAGGGGTTAGCAGCTTTCTCCGCTAACTCCGAATACTCTAGTCACGTGACGCGACGAGAATTAGCAGTGGTTCGAATCGCAAAAGTGACTTATGAGAGTATAGAGCCGGTCGCTCAGAAAGTCGTGGCGTGCTGTTGAGCGTAATCTAGCCTAGGAATCAACATACAGCTGAAAGATGCTGGTGTTGACCGCAATATCCTGAAACAGGATGGAAACGCGAAAAAAAAAATGTATGTTGACTAAAGCGTATGTGTGTGTGTTGATTCTAACCTGTATGATGATAATGTCTCTTTGGTCGTCGTTGTGTGTGTCAGTAATTTCCCATTTGTCTGAAGTCTGCAGTATGGCGATTCCAGAACCTGTACGATGTGTCGACAGACTGAAGCATGAGTGTCTGAGCCCTAATTGTGTAGTGATTTGCTTTGTGTGTGTGTATTCGCATATGTTTGTTTCTTGTAAGAGAATGAAGTCGGGTTTGAATTTGTGTATGAGTGTGACGATGTGTTTTTATTTTGTGCAAAAAACCTTAAATGTTCAGACTAATAATAATAATATCATTAGTCATCATAAATTAATTAAAACAAGCAAATGATATTGTTGACTAACAATAATAAGAAAACAGAGACAAACGAGGTTGTCTAGTTGAGATAGTTATTTTGTTTCTTGTTGTCCTGATGTAGACTGATCTTATTGTAGATGTTAAAACAATAGGCCATCTTCTTCAGTGTCAGTATCAGTGTCAGTAATGTTCATATATATCAATTCTGATTCAGTTTTATTATCTAAGGTGTCTTTGTTGGTGGTTTTGTCAGTATTTTCGGTTTGTCTTTCCTTGTTTTTTTTTTTTTTTTTGGCGTTGATTTGGTTGGTGAGTTTTCTTCTTCTTCTTCCTTAGTACTGCTTGTTGAGTTTGAACTTAATCCTCGTAGCTGTCTTTCTCTGGTTTTGGAGTGAAAAACAATTGTAAAGGATTCTTCTGTTTGCGTGTCCAGAATGTAGTTTTCTTGGTTGTCTGTTGGCATATCCGTTTGTTGCTTTTCTTGTTGTTTGGGCTGTTGTTCAACTTGTTTTCCGCGTTGTTTGTTTTCTTGATGTTGTGCTGGTCCTTGCCTTCTCAGAGGTGGAAAAATTATTAGATCTTGTGCCACAATCGGCTTGTTTGTATGTTTGGCTGGACATTTGTTGGACCAGTGGTCGTCCATACCACACAAATGGCAAGCAGTTCTCCTGCTGGGCAAGGTTACCAGAATTTTGCGAGTGTTTTTGGTGACCCCTGTAATATTCAAATTTATGTAATGGGGGATTTCCTGGACGGGGTTACATAAGGCTCCCCATTTACCTCCAGAATTTTTTAGTGGAAATACCTCCACATTCGGGTCCCCAGTGGCATGTACGGCGATAACCTTAACTCCCTCTATCTTCATTGCCGCCGGGATCCAGTGCAAAGTAAGTTTTTGCCTTTCTTTGTCTGCATGCTCCAGACAAATATTTATGTCCGAATTCGGTAGTTGTAACTGAACCCGGTGTAGCCTATCGTAAAGTTTAACATGCATGTCCTCTGTTAAAGTCAGGAACCACCTTGTTGGTAACTCATACCTGTGTAGCCTGGCTATCGCCCCTAGCGGCACGCCGGCCAGTCCGATGAGTTCGCTCACAATGAACGCTGGCGTCGACTTTGCGGCGGCTCCAGGGCCGGAGAGAGACACAACAATCGTTCCTGTGCGGTGGAGCAGGTTTCCGTTGAGCACATCTGACGTCAGTGTAAGAGATGAACTTGTCATTTTCAGTATCCTTCAGTTAGAATAACACACTTGCTAATTAAAGATGACCAAGTACTACAGGAGACAAATGACAATCGTAAATTGATTAGAGAAATTAGACGTAGACGGTCAAAATTTTTTGGACATGCTTTGAGAAGAAATGGATTAAAGAACTTAGTGACAACTGGCAAGATCGAAGGGAACAGACAAAGAGGAATACCGAGAGGAAAATACCTGGATGGCTTGGCCACATGGCATTACGAGACAGGAACACTGAGCTGATCCACGACTCTGGTGATCGAGTGAAATGGCGAGTCATGACCGCCCCCGTTTTCCGGCATGGCACATGATTGATTGAATTAAAGATGGGGAAAGCCGTCGCGAAACAACGTAGGTCTCGGACGGGAACACACTAATTTTATTTGGCCTGTAATTTTATTTAAACGTTTATTTAATCAAAGCAATGTATATTTACAAGGTGTAATGTGTGTTTCTTTTCAACAACCTCGTTCACACAGGCATACAGGGATTCTTTGTTTGTACCGCACGAATACTAACTCATAGGTGTACAAAGGGAATACTTCATTTTATTGCGTAATGATACAGTTGGCTCTACGAGCTCTCATGAGTAATTCACAATCATTAACAAAGTATCACACTCAATACAGCAACAATATTTCTAAGCACAATTCTCTAACTGTCCTAAGTTAAGTCACGATCCTACAGTGTCCTAACAACTACACAATGGCCAAGGCAAAATTTAACGATGTGTCTCCTAAGCTGTCAAGTCCCCGTCTGGCTAACCTTAGCAGCGCTGGTCAGCTGCGGACTTGTGAACCCTCGTGCGTCAGCACTCTTGCGTGCGTTGTTACCCGGCACGCTGTTCAGCAGCCTGTCACTAGATACTACATTCTAGTTAAGACTGTTTACGGGTACTTCCCGTGTTTATCTAACCTGGGAGTAAATCCCTGTCGTGTCCTATCATGTCCTTCTGTTGACACCGGTGTGTCCTGTTGGATAACTCCTTAATAGTTCTATCCTCTCTTCTGTCCCTTGAATCTCCAATCCCTGTTCAGGGATGTTATATTTATCCTATCTTGGTCTTATCCCTAATTGATATCCTTCTATTACTTCTGTCATCTCTCCAAGATATTGAAATTTTAGGCTCGGTTTATAGTTATAGAGCCGTATGACTGTACTATGTCTTGGCACTAGTCATATTATGTACAAAATAATTACATGCTTGTAAGGATTGTTAGTAAACATTCCTAGGTCTAGTAATCTAAGCTAACTATTGTATTCTAATTTGGTGAGCTGAGCTAAACTAACTAACTGAATGAGCTAAGCTAAGGGAACTAATCTATTTAAATAAATGAAATGGGGTGAAATGTGTTAATTACCTTATGATGTTAATTTTAAATGATGGTATACATTTACGTGATGATTTAATTGAACTAAACTGTTCTAAAATGTATGAAAAAATTAATAATGTGTTTACAAGATTGATGGACCTAACTTCGTAGTTTTATATCGCTTAGGTTCTAAATGACTGTAAATGGCCTTTAGGCTGTAAATGTTGCTAATTTCATAATAATCCTGCCATGTCCTTTGTCTAAAGAACGATGGTGATATTTTAAAGAATTATGTTAAACTAACACAGATCTCAATTTACATGCAACTGCAAATAAAAATCTATATATATAAGAATCGTTGTGTGTATGTATGTATGTCCGTCCTTTATGCGTTCGCGAACGGTCCATCCGATTGAGATGAAATTTTCTACACGTTTTCCTTTCATTCCTGTGCAACCAACTGTCATAGTTTTATCTATCAGCTATCAGCTATTACATTCCTAAAATTTAATTTTGTAATTACATGACTGAACATAAGAAAATATAAAAATATATGACAAAAAGGGATATAACTTTTAGTACCATTGTTATATCTTAAGTTACGTCCCCTGGCTATAGATTAAATGAGTTGATTGACGATGAATTAAATGAGATGCTCCACATAGATAGATAGATAGATAGATAGATAGATAGATAGATACATAGATACATTGATAGATAGATAGATCCCCGCCAGAGCCTGGGCGAAGCCGGGCCGGGCAGCTAATATTTATCATTTCTATCAAGGGGACTTAACATAAGAAAAGTTATTTCAAGGGTCATAACTGTTAATAACCTCACTATTATTTTATGTATAGATTGTTGCATTGTTTTCACAGATTTATAAACTCTTTTCTATAGTTATTTACAGGCATATGAGTTATAATATATAGTGATATAATCTTTAAGGCATTTTCATAATAATTATCATAAAAGTAATGCATCTATTTAAATAGTGAAAATTTTCTAACACATCTTTTTATGTTTTTAAAACCAGTGTTCATTAAAAATAATGGATATATTTTAGATACGTTAGAATTTTATTTCTGTACTTTTTTTCGGAGTGGAACGTTTGAAGTAATCGAAGCATTTGTTTTTTCCATTCGCTTGGCAGAGAGAAGGTCAGTACACAATTAAATGGGTATGTTCTCGATTTTGTTTTTGTGTGAAAAAAAAAAGTTGGCCGCGTGTGTGTCAACATCACATGTTTCATTCAATGTTGTGGGTGTGCATACCTTATGCATACCTTACACGCAGCACGCCTGTTAAAATGCAGGGTTTTTTTTTTTTTTTTTTTTGGTCTAAAAAAAGAAGAAGCCTATCCTTTGAAGTACCCAGCATTTACGTTTAGTAGTTTCAAGTTGCCCTTTTTCTATTGGCCATGTACCATATTTCAATATCCTCTACTATATATGTAGACAATATTTGTTTGTGTGTGTGTGCCCTTTATCAGATTCAGATGAAATGCAATAGTTAGTTAAAAATCTAATTTTCTATTTTAGTGAAAGAGAGCACATGGTGTCTGGAAGGACATTCTTAAGTTAATTTTGTGTGTGTTGTTCATACTTTATGCATACCTTACACGCAGCACGCCTGTTAAAATTCGGGTCCCCCCCCCCCCCCCCAAAGATTTATAAACTCTTTGTCTATAGTTATTTACAGGCATATGAGTTATAATAAATAATGATACAATCTTTAAGGCATTTTCATAATTATCATAAAAGTAATGCATCTATTTAAATAGTGAAAATTTTCTAACACATCTTTTTATGTTTTTAAAACCAGTGTTCATTGGAAATAATGGATTTATGTTAGATACGTTAGAGTTTTATTTCTGTACTTTTTTCGGAGTGGAACTTTTGAAGTAATCGAAGCATTTGTTTTTTCCGTTCGCTTTACGATGAATTAAATGAGATGCTTCACATAGATAGATAGATAGATAGATAGATAGATAGATAGATAGATAGATAGATACATAGATAGATAGATCCCCGCCAGAGCCTTGGCGAAGCCGGGCCGGGCAGCTAATATTTATCATTTCTATCAAGGGGACTTAACATAAGAAAAGTTATTTCAAGGGTCATAACTGTTAATAACATCACTATTATTTTATGTATAGATTGTTGCATTGTTTTCACAGATTTATAAACTCTTTTCTATAGTTATTTACAGGCATATGAGTTACAATATATAGTGATATAATCTTTAAGGCATTTTCATAATAATGATCGTAAAAGTAATGCATCTATTTAAATAGTGAAAATTTTCTAACACATCTTTTTATGTTTTTAAAACCAGTGTTCATTAAAAATAATGGATTTATTTTAGATGCGTTAGAATTTTATTTCTGTACTTTTTTTTCGGAGTGGAACTTTTGAAGTAATCGAAGCATTTGTTTTTACCGTTCGCTTGGCAGAGAGAAGGTCAGTACACAATTAAATGGGTATATTCTCGATTTTGTTTTTGTTTAAAAAAAAAAGTTGGCCGCGTGTGTGTCAATACATGCCATCACATGTCATCACATGCGGATAGATAGATAGATAGATAGATAGATAGATAGATAGATAGATAGATAGATAGATAGATAGATAGATAGATAGATAGATAGATAGATAGATAGATAGATAGATACACACAGACAGACAGACAGACAGACAGACAGACAGACAGACAGACAGACAGACAGACAGATAGATCCCCGCCAGAGCCTGGGCGAAGCCGGGCCGGGCAGCTAGTATACTATAATACATATCACAATATCTTTCTACCTAATGTACTAATTACTGTAACTCCTTCCAGGCGTGATGGTGAAGTCGCGTTCTTGGAGTAGAATATCAATTTATTTCCAAACTGTTAAATCACAAGTCTGATATTCTTCCGCGCTGTTCCTGGGTATTGTCTATCTATAGAATCAATGTTGTGTCGAATATAGTGGATGACGGTGTTGCAATTTCTATTGACACAGTTCTATACACAGTTCTTCTTCTTCTTCTTCTTCTTCGTTCATCCGGAGTTTTTTTTCGGATGTGATTGCGTTGTGCCTGTTTACAGCAGAGCTGCGTTCTTGCGCCGTTAGGCCGACACATCCGACTTCTGCGGGCATTTGTTGACCGGGTAACCTTCCCGGGGGTTTCTTAGGACGTTTGACTCTCACTGTTGTGGTGTTATCTCCCATCCTAGCTGGCCCATATAGAACAGCCTAAGAGATCCTGGTCAGCCCTCAAGGGAAGGCAGGGGCAGACCATGGGCATTCCCCGCCATCCAAGGAGGCTTCCATACTTGCAGAGCCAACACACAGCGCACTGGTACTGGGCTCACCCAAGGAATCGTCACGTCCTGCACATGGCTGCTTAGCCTCACTTCCGTATATTGGGCCTTCCGTTCACCATAGGCTGTTCTACCGGAAACCAGAAGAATGCAGTGTGCAGATGACATCCACACAGTGAGCTTTCGATTCGGACTTTCCGCACAATGGATTTGCTATCCGAGCAATATTCCATTTCGTGCCACTAGGACACTTTTCCACCTTTTTTGAAAGCCCACACAGTGAGCTTTTGATTCGGACTTTCCACATAATGGATTTGCTATCCAAGCAATATTCCATTTCGTGCCACTAGGACACTTTTTCCACCTTTTTTGAAAGCCCACACAGTGAGCTTTTGGTTCGGACTTTCCACGTAATGGATCTCCTATCCAGCAATATTCCATTTCATGCCTCTGGGAGGCTTTTGTAACCGACATACCTGTGGTATGAAGTGTGGCAGTCTGAATACTTCTTCATACACCTTTAAATGTCAACCTGTATGTAGTTAAAGTAAGCTACGGTCAACTTGAGCTTGTTGATATCTCCATAGAGCTTGTCCTCAAATGAAGCAGGTGTGGGCCAAAATATCTTTCTCTGTTCTGCATATATTGGGCAATCCTGAAGCAAATGTTTTGCTGTCATTTTTCCAATTCGACAATTACATTCATCGGTATCTCCTATCTTTAGTTTATTGAACAAGTGGTATTTCAGCCTGTTATGTCCTGTGCGGAGTCTGAAGATTGCTACTTGTTCTCTTCTGTCGAGTTTGTAATATGCATCATCCTTCTGGTGGCCTGGATGCTCTGATTCCCATTTGGTTCTATAGGTGCTTTTTATAAACCTCTTTGCCTCATTATAGGTTATGTCTATGTCAGGCTGTGGTAGTCGTCCGCCCTCTTTTGCCAGTCTGTCAGCCTCTTCATTTCCAGGTATACTGCAATGTGATGGGATCCACTGTATTACAACTTTTTTGGATTTCTGGCATAGACCATGGAGTGCTGCTCTTAGGTCAGCTATTTCTGTGCTGTTATTGCTCTTCAGTATTGAGACAGCTGACTTTGCATCTGTGAAGATAGCTATTTGCTTCTCTTTATTTTCCTCCATCAAGAGCATTTCTGCTGCAGTTTTCAGAGCCTCTACCTCCGCTTTGAAGTTACTTGAAAACTTTCCAGTTGCCACTGAATGTGTTTTTTTCACTCCATTTTTTAAATTTAGGAGAATTCCTCCTCCTCCATTCTCTATTGAATTTTTGGCTGATCCATCTGTATATGCATGGGTCCAATTGCTGCTTGGGTAATGTTCTTTTATGTAGTTTAGGGTTATTTCTCTTCTTTCGGTTTCATGCTGAGTGTTCTTTTTCTCAATACCAGGAATGTTTTCTATCATCTCAGGCAGTTGCTGCTGTCTCCAAGCTGGGAACTTGTCTGCATTGTAAATAGGTTTGACTGTTGATATGTTAAGTATGGGATCTGCCCTAATTTTTTGTTTTGCAGTTTCTACAAAGTTGCTACGCTTCAGTCGTCCCTTTCCAAAACCACTAAACCTTTTATACATAGGGTGGTCTGTCAATCTTCTAAATTTTTCTGCTTGTTGCTGGGCTCTGCTATCTCTTCTATCCTGCATTGGTTGTAAACAAGTGATCTTTTCAAGTTCATTAATAGGCGTTGTCTTCAGGCTTCCAGTTATGATTCGCATTCCTTGATTTTGGACTCTACTTATTTTGTTAAAGTTTGACTTAGCTGCTGTTGCCCAAGCTGCAATGCCATATTCCAGTACTGGCCTCACCCGTCCAGTATATAACTTCTTGAGAACTTTCTCATCTGCTCCCCACGTTGTACCAGCAAGCTTTTTCATGATTGCCATTCTTTGCCTTGCTCTTGTTCGATTTTTCTCAACCTGTGTTTTCCATGTCAGGCGACGATCAAAGGTGACTCCGAGGTAGTTTGGATTTTCTTCATGGCGCAATATTTTTCCATTCAATACCAGCTTAGGTTGTTGAGTTTTATTTGAGAGGGAGAACACTGTGCATGTTGTTTTCTCCTCACTTATCTTCACTAGCCATGATTTTGACCAGTCCTCTAGTGCTAATAAGGCTTGCTGTATTCTGCTGTTAGCTGTACTAATATATTCTTCAGATGTCCATATGGCTAGGTCATCTGCAAAGGATGATGTGTGTACTCTGGCTGGAAAATTTTCTGTGATGTCGTTTATATATGCTAGGAATAATGTTGGTGAAAGAACTCCTCCTTGGGGGACACCTTGCTCCAACAGCATCATTTTGCTGGTTTGTCCTTGTACTTTTGTCCTGGCAGTTCTGTTCTCAAGGTAGTGGCTGATCCATTTATACATTTTTCCACAAACATGCATGTTTTGCAGTTTTACTTTCAGTCCTTCCTTCCATACTTTATCAAATGCTTTTTCTAAATCTATCCAGACTGCTAGTGTGTGCTTTTTCTCTTGGAAGGCATCCTCTATTTCCTGAGCTATATAGGTTATTTGATCTTCAGTGGATCTGTACTTTCTGAATCCTGCTTGGTGTGGTGTTAAGAGTTTGTTTTCTTCCAGATGCCATGTTAGCCTGCCATTGATAATGCGTTCCATTAATTTTCCTACGCAGCTAAGTAGACTGATAGGTCGATAGCCATTTGGTTCTTCCAGGTCTTTTCCTTTCTTTGGGATTGGTATTAGTATAGCTTCTTTCCATGCCTGTGGGACTATTCCCCTCTTCCAGCTGTAATTTAGGACTGCTAGTAGTTTCTTTTTTGCCTTAGTGCCTAGTCCTATTAGCATTTCATTTGTGATTCCATCCTTTCCTGGTGATTTCTTCTTTTTTAGGGTATTCATTGCCTGTTCCATTTCTTCCATTGTTAGATTTGCCATCATATATTCTGCTGCTGTCTCTGTATTTGTATGATGTATCTGTTTATCTTTGATTGCTTTCTTCTGTTCGGTTGTAATATCAATGTGGTTTGCATTTGCATAGTGTTCCATTAGTGCATTTGCAGCCTTTTTTCCTGTAAGCAAGGCATTTCCTTGTTTAATTGTTATTTGTTTGTTGCTAGGTCCTTCATTGTTCATGGCTTTCACTAGTTTCCATAGTTTGTTTCCATCCCTGTCAAAATTCAGGTTTTCTGTTTTTTCCATCCAACAATCTCTTGTTGTTTGATTTACTGTTCTTTTATATTTTGCTGAGATGGCTTTGAGAGAGATGTTCGCTTCAATTGTTTGTTCTCTCTCTGCTGTCTTCCTGGCATCTTCAACTTTGTCCTCCAAACTTTGTAGTTCTTCAGTCCAGTATGGTTTGTAATTTTTCCTCGCTCCTCTTGGAATGGACTCCGTGGCTGCCTGTATTATCGCTCTGTTTAGACTTTCCACCATTTGCTTTATGTTGCCATATCGTGTATTTATGTTTTCACAATATTTGTCTGTTAGTATGGCAAATCTGTCCCAATCTGCTCGTTTGTAATTCCAGCGGGGCAAGGGCTTTTGCTCCTGTGGAACATACTCCATATTCATTACAAGCTTGATTGGTCTGTGGTCACTACCTGCTAATTGGTCCAGCACATGGCGATCAATTTTGTGGAGGATGTCTCCTGTGCAGAAAGCTAAGTCTGGAGTAGAAGTGGTAAGCCATCTTCTGGAGTAGAAGCTCGGTGTGTCATCCGCTTTGTTGAGTAGATGGAGATTTGAGTCTATTTCCCAGTCCTCCAATTCTTCTCCTCTTTTGTCAGTATCTGGGTATCCCCATCTTTCTGAACGGCTATTAAAGTCTCCGACAATAATGCAGTTTGTGTCAGTTATTTTCATGTTTGAGAGTGTAAGGTCCTTATCTGCTGGGCTATACAGATTGTAGATTCTTATTTTCACATCCTTTATCATTATATCAACACCTATAATTTCCGTTTGGTTGTCAGAGATCACAGATACTTCGCTGCAAGGTATTGTATTTCGTGTAAGTATTAGAACTCCTCCTTTGTGTCCTTCACGGTCGAAACGTGTGGCCTGATATCCTCTGACTGAGAATTTGTGATTGGCGTTGAGGTGTGTCTCTTGAATGCATGCCACGTCTATTCTATCTTTATGAAGACGCTGTGTTAGGGAGTGTTTCTTCTTGTAAACTCCTTCGGCATTCCACTGTAGTATGTTGAGTGTCCGGGGTATTTGGTCAATAGCTCTTAACCTACTCCTCTGTGCCTTGACTCCACAGCACAGGGGAAGGTGACCACCAGTAGTCATGGGTGGACCCCCTCGAGGCAGGGGGCCCGGCACTATCGCCGCCTGATGGGACTTCACGGGATTAGCACCATAACGATTAATTTTGATTTGTGACATCATGAATTAAGTTACGTTGCACTGCTTTGTCAAGCCTGTGGCTCAGTACATCCGATTTCGACAAGCATTTATGCGGGATGCTTTCCCTAGCCTTTGACTGTCCCCAGTCTACCTACAAGGCAGCAGGTTTTACGTTGCACTGCTTTGTCAAGCCTGTGGCTCAGTACATCCGATTTCGACAAGCATTTATTCGGGATGCTTTCCCTAGCCTTTGACTGTCCCCAGTCTACCTACAAGGCAGCAGGTTTTACGTTGCACTGCTTTGTCAAGCCTGTGGCTCAGTACATCCGATTTCGACAAGCATTTATTCGGGATGCTTTCCCTAGCCTTTGACTGTCCCCAGTCTACCTACAAGGCAGCAGGTTTGTGTGTCTCTTCGTCTGGTCCCTCTCTCTTGACCTGTCCGACATGGGTGGCCCTACCAGTAGCTGTGCTACTGTCGGCATAGCTCTTGGGGTCATTGGGACGCACAAGCCCCTCTACCTCGTCACGGTGGACACACAGCAGAGGGGATACACAGTTCTATCCACAGTTTTATCCACAGTTCTATCTAAAGTTATGTATATAGTTCTATACAGTTTTCTTACTGGTGACACACAAATATAAGAGCGCTATAGTGTCTGTAACACACCAGTTTGGACAAGGTGTAATTATAGTGTTACTGACTATGGTAATTTTGTATCATTCCTCTGCGTTACATGAGGTATCTCGACGTCAAAGGGTCGGCTCAAAGTGTCAGCAAGTAAGTTCGTTCTACCCTTGATGTGTTGGATGGTGAAGGAGTAGTTCTGGAGCATAAGAGACCACCTGTAAATGCGGTTATTGGTGTGGACTCCTGTCTCCAAGACAGCGAGAGGGGAGTTGTCAGTCTGGATGACAAAATGCGTACCTGCCAAAAACCTGTGAAGTTTCCGGACACAGTAGATGATGCTCAACCCCTCCAATTCAGAGACTCCGTACTTCGATTCTGTATGTGTAATTTTGCGGCTGACATAGATGATTGGATGAAAGATCCCATCATAATGTTGACCTAGTTCGCCCCCAATGGCTACAGTACTCGTGTCTGTCCTAAGAAAATAGGTAAGGGACGGATTAGGCAAGCGCAATATTGGTACATTGCTAAACATTTGTTTCAGTTTTGATAAAGCGTTAATTAATTCAGCATCTTTCACATTTATCTTTACAGAGGCTTTCAACAAATCGAAAAAACGCTGGTAATCTCAGCTAAATTTGGAATAAATTTGTTATAATAGTTTACTAATCCAAGTAAACTTCTCACCTGCTTTTTGGTGGTTGGCATGGTGAGGTGTAGAATTTTTGTTACAATTTTATTGTCTGTTTTCAGTTGGCCTTTTGTGATGGTATGGCCAAGGAAGTCAATTTCTTCCAATCCCAACTCTACTTTGGTCGGTTTCACTGTGAGACCGAATAGTTTTATTCTGTCAAAGACATGTCTCAGTTTCTGTAGATGTGTGGTCCAGTCTTCTGTATGGATACATATATCATCAATGTACGTTTCAGTATTCGTAACTCCATGCAAAAGATCCCTAGTAAGGCGAACAAATGTGGCGGGCGCATTCCGAAGGCCAAAAGGAAGAAATCGCCACTCATACAGACCTAGGGGTGTTGAGAAAGCAGTTAAATGCATAGAACTTTTGCTCATCGGGACCTGCCAGTATCCCTTAGTTAGGTCAAGTTTAGAGAAGATCACAGATGTAGACATATTTAAGATGAAATCTTCACAAGAAGAGATCGGCTCTGCGTCAACCTTAGTTACTTTATTTAATTTCCGATAATCTACGCAGAGACGGATGGTAGAGGCCTTCTTTTTAACTAAGACAATAGGAAAAGAGTATTCCGACTGAGATTTCTGAATTATTCCACTCCTTTCAAGATAAAGAATTTCCTTGTCTAATTTCTGTCTGTAATTTAGAGGGATGGAATAAGGTCGGCATTTGATAGGAGTGTAGTCGGATAGAAGAATGGAGTGTTCGATTCTGTCAGTCCTACCTGGAATGTCAGAAAAAATGTGTTGTAGTCTGTCACTAATGCTATTGTCTGCTGTTTCTGTTTGTGAGTTTTGGTTCTATGTGTATGTTGTCAATTGTCGCTGTTATGTCCACTGTAGGAACTGGTAGTTCCATGTCGTCGTCTTCTATTTGGTTAAGTACTCTGGTTGTACTAAGTGCGTATTCTGTTTGCTGATTAAGTGAGGTTGCGCTGTCGTCGTCTTCTGTCAAACTAACTAGTGTAGTTGCGTTGTGTTTGTCTGTCGTCTGATTGCTTGGTGTAGATGCATTCTGTTCGTCAGTCCTCTGTTCCTCTCGTCTTGAAAAATACGGTTTCAGCATGTTGATATGAAATATCTTTAATTTTCGGTTTATCGATATTTCATAGTCGACATCTGATATCTTTCGTACCACTTTGAATGGCCCTTGCCATGAAGTTAACAATAAGTTACGTTTGTCTGGCAAAAGAAGTAACACCTCTTGTTCTGGTTCGAGGTTTAAGGTTTTGGCACCTTTGTTTGCATAATGCCGGAAGAGTTGTCCTTTCCTCTCCAAAGATTATTTTGCTATTACACACGCTTTCATGATCTTATCGCGTGATTCTGTCACCATTTCATAGGGTGATACAGGTGTTTGATTATCTGTGGTGTTTGTAATTAACTGGTGGTAAATTGTGAGGGGTCCACGAGGGTTAGCCCCGTACACTAATTCAAATGGGGAGAAACCCGTACTTGAATGCGGAATTTCTCGGTGGGCGAACAGCACTGTTGGTAACAGTGTATCCCAATCAGATGGGTTCTCTGCTGTCACCTTAGCCAGCATGTGTTTTAAATCACCGTTAATTTTTTCTATGATTCCGTTGCTGGCAGGATGGTATGCTGTGCTGCCCGATCTGATGTGATGGTACGCGGAAATCCGAATCGGGAAAATAGGTGCAAAAAGACGTTAGCTACATCTTTGGAAGTGATATATTTTAGAGGCACAGCTTCTACCCACCTCGAACAGAGATCTACAAGGGTTAGAATAAAACGGTCTCCTTTGCTCGACACCTGATTTAGGGGCCCAACAATATCCACCGCTACACTTTCAAAAGGTCTCGAGGCCAATGTTGACGGTTGGACCTCTGCAGTTACATGTTTTCCCTTTCGTACCAACTGTTGACAAATGGTACACGAACGACAAAAAGTTTTAATATCGTTACAAAACTTTGGCCAGTAAAAATGGGCCAGAATTCGGGCTCTAGTTTTGTCGTAACCTAAATGACCAGCAAACGGTGAGTCGTGTGCAATTTTCAGCACTGTTTGGCGGTGTTTTACAGGTAACACCGTTTGCTGAATTTCATGGTTGTTTGTCGTATAATTTCTTAGAAGAATCCCGTTGTTAAGTTTGAAATGCCAGGAAGCATTTTTAGTTACTTTAGGTCTCTCTCCAAGAAACTTTAAATAGGGTGAGATAGTAGGATCGCCGCGTTTCGATTCTATGAATTCTTGTTTTGTGGTGTTAGTTATTGCACCACTAGGTGTTATTAATTGCAGCATTTCTTTCTGCAGGTCATGTTGTTCTTTTTGCGTTTCTGACCTGGTAACTGCGTTTGCCATATTGATTTCTTGCCAGGCTAATATTTCCTCTAAAGTGCAGTTTTTCAGTTCTGGTAGGCACCCAAGAATCAGGTCTGTACACGGATTGTGTAAGATGGCGCATATAAATGTGCCGGAAAGGAATGGGGTGTACTGCCGCTGTCTAACAAGCATTGGCATGGCTGGTCATTAACCAAAGCATTGTGGAACACTAAGTTGCCTCTAGAGGCAATAGCTGCGTTTGCGTTCTCATTAGAACAAGGTACAATATGGCCACATTTAAGTATCCCATCTTTATGGAAATGGTTACCCCCTCTGCTGTGTGTCCACCGTGACGAGGTAGAGGGGCTTGTGCGTCCCAATGACCCCAAGAGCTATGCTGACAGTAGCACAGCTACTGGTAGGGCCACCCATGTCGGACAGGTCAAGGGAGAGGGACCAGACGAAGAGACACACAAACCTGCTGCCTTGTAGGTAGACTGGGGACAGTCAAAGGCTAGGGAAAGCATCCCGAATAAATGCTTGTTGAAATCGGATGTACTGAGCCACAGGCTTGACAAAGCAGTGCAATGTAAAACCTGCCGCCTTGTAGGTAGACTGGGAACAGTCAAAGGCTAGGGAAAGCATCCCGAATAAATGCTTGTCGAAATCGGATGTACTGAGCCACAGGCTTGACAAAGCAGTGCAACGTAACTTAATTCACGATGTCACAAATCAAAATTAATCGTTATGGTGCTAATCCCGTGAAGTCCCATCAGGCGGCGATAGTGCCGGGCCCCCTGCCTCGAGGGGGTCCACCCATGACTACTGGTGGTCACCTTCCCCTGTGCTGTGGAGTCAAGGCACAGAGGAGTAGGTTAAGAGCTATTGATCAAATACCCCGGACACTCAACATACTACAGTGGAATGCCGAAGGAGTTTACAAGAAGAAACACTCCCTAATACAGCGTCTTCATAAAGATAGAATAGATGTGGCATGCATTCAAGAGACACACCTCAACGCCAATCACAAATTCTCAGTCAGAGGATATCAGGCCACACGTTTCGACCGCGAAGGACACAAAGGGGGAGTTCTAATACTTACACGAAATACAATACCTTGCAGCGAAGTATCTGTGATCTCTGACAACCAAACGGCAATTATAGGTGTTGATATAATGATAAAGGACGTGAAAATAAGAATCTACAATCTACAAGCCCAGCAGATAAGGACCTTACACTCTCAAACATTAAAATAAATGACACAAACTGCATTATTGTCGGAGACTTTAATAGCCGTTCAGAAAGATGGGGATACCCAGATACTGACAAAAGAGGAGAAGAATTGGAGGACTGGGAAGTAGACTCAAATCTCCATCTACTCAACAAAGCGGATGACACACCGAGCTTCTACTCCAGAAGATGGCTTACCACTTCTACTCCAGACTTAGCTTTCTGCACAGGAGACATCCTCCACAAAATTGATCGCCATGTGCTGGACCAATTAGCAGGTAGTGACCACAGACCAATCAAGCTTGTAATGAATATGGAGTATGTTCCACAGGAGCAAAAGCCCTTGCCCCGCTGGAATTACAAACGAGCAGATTGGGACAGATTTGCCATACTAACAGACAAATATTGTGAAAACATAAATACACGATATGGCAACATAAAGCAAATGGTGGAAAGTCTAAACAGAGCGATAATACAGGCAGCCACTGAGTCCATTCCAAGAGGAGCGAGGAAAAATTACAAACCATACTGGACTGAAGAACTACAAAGTTTGGAGGACAAAGTTGAAGATGCCAGGAAGACAGCAGAGAGAGAACAAACAATTGAAGCGAACATCTCTCTCAAAGCCATCTCAGCAAAATATAAAAGAACAGTAAATCAAACAACAAGAGATTGTTGGAGGGAAAAAACAGAAAACCTAATTTTGACAGGGATGGAAACAAACTATGGAAACTAGTGAAAGCCATGAACAATGAAGGACCTAGCAACAAACAAATAACAATTAAACAAGGAAATGCCTTGCTTACAGGAAAAAAGGCTGCAAATGCACTAATGGAACACTATGCAAATGCAAACCACATTGATATTACAACCGAACAGAAGAAAGCAATCAAAGATAAACAGATACATCATACAAATACAGAGACAGCAGCAGAATATATGATGGCAAATCTAACAATGGAAGAAATGGAACAGGCAATGAATACCCTAAAAAAGAAGAAATCACCAGGAAAGGATGGAATCACAAATGAAATGCTAATAGGACTTGGCACTAAGGCAAAAAAGAAACTACTAGCAGTCCTAAATTACAGCTGGAATAGGGGTATGGTCCCACAGGCATGGAAAGAAGCTATACTAATACCAATCCCAAAGAAAGGAAAAGACCTGGAAGAACCAAATGGCTATCGACCTATCAGTCTACTTAGCTGTGTAGGAAAATTAATGGAACGCATTATCAATGGCAGGCTAACATGGCATCTGGAAGAAAACAAACTCTTAACACCACACCAAGCAGGATTCAGAAAGTACAGATCCACTGAAGATCAAATAACCTATATAGCTCAGGAAATAGATGATGCCTTCCAAGAAAAAAAGCACACACTAGCAGTCTGGATAGATTTAGAAAAAGCATTTGATAAAGTATGGAAGGAAGGACTGAAAGTAAAACTGCAAAACATGCATGTTTGTGGAAAAATGTATAAATGGATCAGCCACTACCTTGAGAACAGAACTGCCAGGACAAAAGTACAAGGACAAACCAGCAAAATGATGCTGTTGGAGCAAGGTGTCCCCCAAGGAGGAGTTCTTTCACCAACATTATTCCTAGCGTATATAAACGACATCACAGAAAATTTTCCAGCCAGAGTACACACATCATCCTTTGCAGATGACCTAGCCATATGGACATCTGAAGAATATATTAGTACAGCTAACAGCAGAATACAGCAAGCCTTATTAGCACTAGAGGACTGGTCAAAAACATGGCTAGTGAAGATAAGTGAGGAGAAAACAACATGCACAGTGTTCTCCCTCTCAAATAAAACTCAACAACCTAAGCTGGTATTGAATGGAAAAATATTGCGCCATGAAGAAAATCCAAACTATCTCGGAGTCACCTTTGACCGTCGCCTGACATGGAAAACACAGGTTGAGAAAAATCGAACAAGAGCAAGGCAAAGAATGGCAATCATGAAAAAGCTTGCTGGTACAACGTGGGGAGCAGATGAGAAAGTTCTCAAGAAGTTATATACTGGACGGGTGAGGCCAGTACTGGAATATGGCATTGCAGCTTGGGCAACAGCAGCTAAGTCAAACTTTAACAAAATAAGTAGAGTCCAAAATCAAGGAATGCGAATCATAACTGGAAGCCTGAAGACAACGCCTATTAATGAACTTGAAAAGATCACTTGTTTACAACCAATGCAGGATAGAAGAGATAGCAGAGCCCAGCAACAAGCAGAACAATTTAGAAGATTGACAGACCACCCTATGTATAAGAGGTTTAGTGGTTTTGGAAAGGGACGACTGAAGCGTAGCAACTTTGTAGAAACTGCAAAACGAAAAATTAGGGCAGATCCCATACTTAACATATCAACAGTCAAACCTATTTACAATGCAGACAAGTTCCCAGCTTGGAGACAGCAGCAACTGCCTGAGATGATAGAAAACATTCCTGGTATTGAGAAAAAGAACACTCAGCATGAAACCGAAAGAAGAGAAATAACCCGAAACTACATAAAAGAACATTACCCAAGCAGCAATTGGACCCATGCATATACAGATGGATCAGCCAAAAATTCAATAGAGAATGGAGGAGGAGGAATTCTCCTAAATTTAAAAAATGGAGTGAAAAAAAACACATTCAGTGGCAACTGGAAAGTTTTCAAGTAACTTCAAAGCGGAGGTAGAGGCTCTGAAAACTGCAGCAGAAATGCTCTTGATGGAGGAAAATAAAGAGAAGCAAATAGCTATCTTCACAGATGCAAAGTCAGCTGTCTCAATACTGAAGAGCAATAACAACACAGAAATAGCTGACCTAAGAGCAGCACTCCATGGTCTATGCCAGAAATCCAAAAAAGTTGTAATACAGTGGATCCCATCACATTGCAGTATACCTGGAAATGAAGAGGCTGACAGACTGGCAAAAGAGGGCGGACGACTACCACAGCCTGACATAGACATAACCTATAACGAGGCAAAGATGTTTATAAAAAGCACCTATAGAACCAAATGGGAATCAGAGCATCCAGGCCACCAGAAGGATGATGCATATTACAAACTCGACAGAAGAGAACAAGTAGCAATCTTCAGACTCCGCACAGGACATAACAGGCTGAAATACCACTTGTTCAATAAACTAAAGATAGGAGATACCGATGAATGTAATTGTCGAATTGGAAAAATGACAGCAAAACATTTGCTTCAGGATTGCCCAATATATGCAGAACAGAGAAAGATATTTTGGCCCACACCTGCTTCATTTGAGGACAAGCTCTATGGAGATATCAACAAGCTCAAGTTGACCGTAGCTTACTTTAACTACATACAGGTTGACATTTAAAGGTGTATGAAGAAGTATTCAGACTGCCACACTTCATACCACAGGTATGTCGGTTACAAAAGCCCCCCAGAGGCATGAAATGGAATATTGCTGGATAGGAGATCCATTACGTGGAAAGTCCGAATCAAAAGCTCACTGTGTGGGCTTTCAAAAAAGGTGGAAAAAGTGTCCTAGTGGCACGAAATGGAATATTGCTCGGATAGCAAATCCATTGTGCGGAAAGTCCGAATCGAAAGCTCACTGTGTGGATGTCATCTGCACATTGCATTCTTCTGGTTTCCGGTAGAACAGCCTATGGTGAACGGAAGGCCCAATATACGGAAGTGAGGCTAAGCAGCCATGTGCAGGACGTGACGATTCCTTGGGTGAGCTCAGTACCAGAGCGCTGTGTGTTGGCTCTGCAAGTATGGAAGCCTCCTTGGATGGCGGGGAATGCCCATGGTCTGCCCCTGCCTTCCCTTGAGAGCTGACCAGGATGTCTTTAGCTGTTCTATATGGGCCAGCTAGGATGGGAGATAACACCACAACAGTGAGAGTCAAACCTTCTAAGAAACCCCCGGGAAGGTTAACCCGGTCAACAAATGCCCACAGAAGTCGGATGTGTCGGCCTAACGGCGCAAGAACGCAGCTCTGCTGTAAACAGGCACAACGCAATCACATCCGAAAAAAAAAACTCCGGATGAACGAAAAAGAAGAAGAAGAAGAAGAAATGGTTACATGTCTCACAGTTATCAAAATTTAAAACATCCATTGCACATGACACACTTTCACATTGATTGAACGGTAGATCTTCGTCATTCACACTCTCATGCTCACTCTCACTTCCAGACGAGGTATCCACAAGTACAGCTTTGCTGGCTCTCAATCTCTGTCGTCCCGGGCATTTAGAATTATAGTACCCGTACGAGAGGCAAAAGAAGCATTTAACAGCACGTTTATATGCCGTTCTCTTGTCTTTCTGCTTATTAATCATCTTTTCCAGATGTGACGGGTATGAAGGATTTTTGTCGCACATAGAGAATTCGTTATGAAAAAAAAAAAATGACAATAGATGCATTGCGGTGGCTTTGATGTTTGTTTATCTATAGTCTGGGATGGTCTTTGACTAGGATATTTCTTTGTTTGGCTTTTGGCAAATGCCACAATTTCTGATTCATCACTAGATGTTTTGAAAATATCTCTATTCGAGGAAAAATAAGCCGAACCACGCTTTTCAAATTGTTCGATGGATTCTATATCGGCTTGTTGTAAAAATTTGGCGAAGGGTGTTGGAACTGTAGAAATAATTTTGTCCATAATCATTAGGTCTTTTAATTTATCAAAACTTTTCCGTATCTTCGCCGCATTCAGCCATTTGTTAAAAATACTTTGGACATTGGAGACATAGTCTATGAACGTTTCTGTAGCTTTTGGTCTCAGTTTCGAAAATTGAATCTGATATCCTACAGCATCAAGCAAAAAGTGCTGCATGATACGATCATGTATGTACTGGTAGTTATTTCTAAGTTCAGGTGGAATAGACTCTATTACCTTTAATGGTTCACCACACAAATTTTTCATATAGATCATCGCCCAATCCTTCATTGGTACGTCCTGGACTCTCAGTTGGAACTCGACATTCTCTGTCCAAGCAGAGATGGAATCTCCATGGCAATAGGGCTTGACTAACCCCTTGTACTTATTAAATTTGTTCTCTTCCTCGGGACTCTTTAATTTAGTGCTAGCAATTTGAGCATGGGAGTCAATCTCCATTTCTTTGATTTTAAGCTGTGTCTGTAATTCTATCTCTCTGAGTCTGTTTGTTTCAGCTATTTCTTTCTGTTTAGATGCTTCACTTAATTCTGCCAACTCTTTTTGATGTTGTCTTTCTCTCTGTTTAGTTGCTTCACTTAATTCTGCCAACTCTTTTTGATGTTGTCTTTCTCTCGCACGTTCATCTCTCTCAGCTGCAGCTTTCTTATCTGTATATTCTTTATACTCTTTATTAGCCCACTGTTCTAATTTATCCCCACTATATCCAAGTTCTTTCCCTGCTTGAATGAATTCGCTAAGTGTTGACATTTTTGCTGTTATCTGTTATACACCAGTGGCAAGTAGAATACAAATATTCAAATATATATATAGCAACTTATAGTACAATCTGAAAAAAATAAGATGCAGAATTAATATTGCTCAATCAAAACTGTAAATATACTCATCTGATCTTGCGTACAGCCTGATTTCCTGGTGTTTACTTTCTTTGGTTTGGAACTGTATTACTGCTCACTTCTACGCTACAACCTGGTGTGTAGAGCAGCAACAATTAATACACGATAAAGTACTGGATAATATGATGTCAATTATGTCTCGTTTCATTAAGAGTGGGAGACGAAAATGTGGTATGGATGATATGATATTATGAATGATTGAATGACTGACTGGATGATTTGTCGATCGTCCGTCTTATGTCGTTTTGTCTTTAGTTTGACGTTTGCAGACTGTGTTACCCATGTTAGGGAGGATCTCTTCTATCTAGACGCTCTTTGTGACTTTACTTTCTTAATTATTGAATGATTTCACATTAGACATTTTACATTCAATACGTGCTTTCTGTAATTACAAGGATGAAATTTCGTATGTGATTTTGAAATACTATTTTATATAGCAACAGTTCTGATCTCAAATGACTTGTTGTCGTTTGTAGTAACGGGACTACGTTATGACATCATAATGTTACTATATCATATGATTAATATCACAGTTACAATTTGCGTCGGTTTTCAAAATATTTTTTTGAACACCCGAATATTTTAAATATTTCGTTGGGTACTTTTTGATTTGGTGATTGTGATATCAGAATATGATTGTGGGCACTTTATAATTAAAGGCCCACTTCTGACACCATAATAATCCCGCCTGTCAACAACCTCGTTCAGACAGGCATACAGGGATTCTTCGTTTGTACTGCACGAATACTAACTCATAGGTGTACAAAGGGAATAATTCATTTTATTGCGTAATGATACAGTTGGCTCTACGAGCTCACATGAGTAATTCACAATCATTAACAAAGTATCACACTCAATATAGCAATAATATTTCTAAGCACAATTCTCTAACTGTCCTAAGTTAAGTCACGATCCTTCAGTGCCCTAACAACTACACAATGGCCAAGGCAAAATATAACGATCTGTCTCCTAAGCTGTCAAGTCCCCGTCTGGCTAACCTTAGCAGCGCTGGTCAGCTGCGGACTTGTGAACCCTCGTGCGTCAGCACTCTTGCGTGCGTTGTTACCCGGCACGCTGTTCAGCAGCCTGTCACTAGTTACTACATTCTAGTTAAGGCTGTTTACGGGTACTTCCCGTGTTTAACTAACCTGGGAGCAAATCCCTGTCGTGTCCTATCATATCCTTCTGTTGACACCTGTGTGTCCTGTTGGATAACTCCTTAATAGTTCTATCCTCTCTTCTGTCCCTTGAATCTCAAATCCCTGTTCAGGGATGTTATATTTATCCTATCTTGGTCTTATCCCTAATTGATATCCTTCTATTACTTCTGTCATCTCATCCAAGATCTTGACACACACACACACACACACACACACACACACACACACACACACACACACACACACACACACACACTTCATCTTGATCTATCTCATGCTTTCTGGAGACCGCAGTGCATTGAATGCCGTGAGCTTGGGCAATAAACTTTAAATTATCGTTCCCATTAAAATGTGGCTTCTTTGTAATTTCTGGGTTACTTAGCTACCTAGGTGAAGGTTCACATTGTTGATGTTGTTGGCCTGATGTCAAATTACAGGATGAC
The DNA here is from genome assembly GCA_963921405.1 of Cepaea hortensis. Lineage (NCBI taxonomy): Eukaryota > Metazoa > Mollusca > Gastropoda > Stylommatophora > Helicidae > Cepaea > Cepaea hortensis. Next base: position 123,508,708 of record OY992882.1, on the reverse strand, counting down.
GCTCTAGTGTCCTATAAATGTCCATGACCCCTTTTGTTTGGGGGACAAGAATCAGGGATTTATAACTAGCAATTAGAGCCCATGGCCTGTCCTCTGGGAGGTAATTGGTTCAAAGCTGTGATAGTGACTGGGTTTCAGATACAATGGGAAGGACTTAAAATCTGACCACTACAAGCCACTTTAGCTTAGGGTACTTAAAGGGCTTATTTAATTTGTTTATACATGTTGGTGCATATTTTTTTCTTTTCAAAAATATCCATACCATATAACATCATTTTAATACTTGAGATATCGCCTTGGTTTAAAGGCTGCTACACGCACGCGCATACACACCCACACACACACACACACACACACACACACACACACACACACACACACACACACGCACACACACACACACACACCTGCATCCACACCCAGACTCATACATATGTTACTGCCAACGACACAGACACACGTCCACAATATATTTCATGTTGCACATTCAAATATAATAATGGGAAAATTAATAATAATGGTAGCAGTAGTAATAAAAGTATTAATAATAAATAATAAATAATAATAATAATAATAATAATAATAATAATAATAATAATAATAATAATAATAATAATAATAATAATAAATAACAATAATAATTGTAAGATTATTTGGCCTGTAAAACAGACCGGAAAAAAATTGATGTGTAAATATTAATTGTTAATACATTAAGAGGCACTCTTCCGAATTCCAAAAATATCGGACTTTACTATTAATTCTTTTATTTCTAAAAAGTTATTAGAGATATATTTAAGTTATTTAATAATAATATCACTAAGTATTCAACTTCATACTTTACTTTTTAGTAATCTCCCTTACAACTATATTAGATGCTTATGTCCCCTACTCATTGCTCATCTAGGTGTTTTTCTTTTAGCTATCTAATAATTTCCCAGTATGCTTGAACATAATTATTAATAACTGTAGTGAGCAATCAAATTATTACTATCGCATGTTATTATTATTATCATCAACATCATCTTCCACTTCTGCCATCAAGCATCGTGGGGAGGAATAATCTGCGTTCCAGCGCCCAGTGGACGGCACTGGATCCTCATCATAGTGTCATTCCATGTGGTTGTACAATGTCTTTGATGTCGTCAATCCAGTTTCTTCATGGACGTCCTCGTGGTCTTGTCGCAGATGATCTTTGATGTAAGGTAGTTGTTGGTTAGTTAGTTAGTTAGTTAGTTAGTTAGTTAGTTAGTTAGTTAGTTAGTTAGTTAGTTAGTTAGTTAGTCGACAGATCATCCTCATTGCACATCGAACCATTCAGTCCTTAGCCTTAAGTGCTCGGATCCCCCCCCCCCCCCCTCAGCAAATCCCGCAGCGTGTAGCGGCTACCGACGCCAGTTCTGTGTTGGTTTATCAATCTTCTTTGGCTTCCTGCGTAGTGTTCTTGTTTGGCCACCCCTCTTCTAATTTACTGTTCTCGCAGTCTGGCCATGGTTGTAGATTCACAGTCATCACTTGGTTCACGCAAAAGTCTTACTTCTCGTAGAGCATTCAGAATGTCAGTCTGGTCCATGGCGCGTCCGCCCTCCACAGTAGCCTCACCTGCGAGCTTGTCAGCCCGCTCATTTCCTTGTACTCCTGCATGCCCTGGAACGAAGATGAAACTAATCTTTGCCAACCGAGAACGCTCCAGAGGCAGCAACCATTCTCTTCGGATCGACCCCTCCTCTATCCTCTTGATCATGTTCATTGAGTCGCTAAGGAAACATGCCCTAGTGAATTTCTGTGTCTCGAGCCATATTATTGATTTACTTACCGCCATGACATCCATAGTCAGGCTACTTGTGGTTTCAGTGAAAGCACCAGAGTCCTCCTTCACAATTCTCCCTCCGGCCCGAACCGCAAAGGCCCATGAGCTTCTCACATGTCGGACGACCGACCCATCTGTGTAGATGACCGCATCACCGTCTAGCGAATTCTCGAAAATCAACGCTTGTACTTCCGCCTCCACAGCAGCCGGATTTTCTTGTCTGCATTTTCTGTCTAGTTGGACGCAAACTGAAAAGGACGTACAGAAATCTGTTGGCACTTGAACCCACTCCTCGCCAGGTTCTAAGTCCTCAAAGGAACACACCTGTTGAAGAATGTCTTCGGCTTGATCCATCCACGACCTTCCTCTTTTTAACCTGCTGCCCTTCTCCTTCATAATTTCACTATGCAGTGGAAGTTGTGTGTTAGCGTTAACTCTGATGTAGGCACGTGCTCTGCAAATTTGTATTCTGTCTTCAATGGTTGGAAAATCAAGAAGGTAGCGCATCGCCCTGCATGCTGTATCTCTTGTAGATCCAAGAATAATGCGCATAGCTTCGTTTTGTATTCTTTCCACCCTCTCTATCTGCTTTCGGCTGAGAGTCAGGATTGCCATCGCATACTCAAAAACAGACATGACCAGCCCTTCATATAGGAGGCATAAATGGCGCTGCTCACAGTTTGCTGCCGCCATCATCCGTATCGAAGCCAAACCCCGCTTGACCTTTGTTATCACCTGGTCTATGTCCTCATTATAAGCAAGGCTTCGATCAAAACGTATCCCCAGGTAATTCATTGTCTGCGCCCTTTCCACAGTCTCCGAACACAGATTTACAGTTGGTGTTGGAGTGTTGACAATATGATTATTCAAAGAAAACCATGTCAATGTTGCCTTTGTTGGGTTGACCATTGCCCCAGCTTCAGCACACCAGGTACCAATGCGATTGAGTTCGGTTTGCAGTTCCACAGCAACCTGATCTCTATCCTTACCCTAACGATACACTAAAACATCGCCGGTATACGACAATGTCCTCCCCGGTCCAGTGATCTGCTCGCTGTCGATTCTCACAGTGTAGGCGATGAACAGCACAGGAGATAATGGTGATCCCTGTGGTAGGCCAGGATATAGTGTTGTTGGTTCCGAAGTCCAACTGCCACATCTAAAAACTACTTTCCATTGGAAGAGGGCTGCAGCGATCCAACTGAGGAGGAACGGACTTCTCTTGAGTTCAAGAAGCTGAAGTATTAGAAAATCCAATGGTACTCTGTTGTGCGCGTCCTCAAGATCAATCGCTGCAGCAAAGGTTTTACTGCCTGAGTGGAAACCTTCATAAACATCATGGGCAAAAACTGCTGCATTGGTCCAGGTTTCTCTTTTTGGACGGTACCCACCCAGGGTAGGTGGGAAAACATTTTGCTTCTCTAGCTGGCTTGATATTTTTCTGGCAATTAACTTTTCCTGCAGCTTGCCTATTGTATTCTGCATAGTGAATACTCGATATCCCTGAAATTTTTGTATGGTCTTTGCCAGGCTTCGGCAAGGGAATCACCCCTCCTTGGTGCTAGCACTCCCTATACTGTTGTTGTACATGTCTGCTAGTTTCTCTAGCTCGTTGTTGGTACACCTATTGATGTCGTCATATCGTATGTCATCTGGCCCTGAAGCGCTGTGTTTTGATCGTCGAAGCACAGCCTTGATTTCTGTCACTGTCACTGTGTCTTCATCGGAAATGTTCTGGGCCTTGCACCTGTCGGCCATCTCTCTAGAATGCAACACGCCATCAACTAATGAGCTAAAGTGAGGTGCTGTAGTCGTTTGAAAGCGACATGCTCGAATGTCAATTTGGTAAATATAATTTTATAGTTTTATATTGACTAGTGTGTCCTCTATTATCTACTTCTTTCATCTACTTCTATGAGTGCCAATCAGTTTCTGTGAATGTTTTTATGTGTAGTCTCTATATAACCAAAAAACTGTGGCACGGGGTCATGGAAAGCATTTCACAATTCCCCGACAAACCGAGTCTCATCTCATCTAATCATGTTCCCCTTGTACTTTGCGGTATCGAGGTGAAATATAAACAGCGGGAGAGTGTCCGCTTATGGGCTTCATGTATCAAGAATCCCATGGACTCTGATATTATTTCCTACCATCGTTTACGTGGTCGGTCTCTTCCCCTGCTTCCCTCCGGTCTGTACATCATTGCTTGTTGTGGTAAACTGTTAGTTAGTAACCTGCTTGCATGGCCAAACCATTTGACTTGCTGCCTTCTAATAAAATCTATTGCAGCTTAACCCCCCCCCCCCCCCACACACACACACACTTTAGTCCTGATTTCTTCATTTCTGATCTTATCTCTTCTTGATACATTGAGTATCCTTCTCAGGAATCTCATTTCTGTTGTGATTTTTCTTTTCTCTTTTTCTGTCATTGTCCAGGTTTGGCATTGGTAGCGTAGAGTTGGTAGGAAGATTGTGGTGTAAAGTGCTTTCTTAGTCAAGGGTTCGAAATCAACCGCATGCGTTGATATCCTTGGTAGAGCGTCCGTCGTTCAGAAAACTGGCAAATTACTTAACGTATACATTGGCGAATTGCGAATTCCTTGGACTGCCAGAGTAACTAACAACGGCTGCCTGATACAGGCTAATGAAACTAGAACATTATATACAACAATAAGGAAGAGACAAACATCTTTCTTCGGTCATGTGATGAGAAGAGAGGCATTGGAGAACATCGTGACAACTGGAAAGATCGAGGGGAAGAGAGACATAGGCAGACCAAGAGAAATGATGCTGGATGGATTGAGACGGTGGCATGGAGGAAGATCTGTGGAGAGCCATGAACGCCTACGCCAGCTGGCAGAGCACTTGATGATGATGACATATTGGCTAGTAAATCACAAACAGCCCAAAAACAAGGTTGAATGCGACGTCATGTAAAGGTTTTACAACTAACTTATTCTCTATGTTAAAGTATAATAGTATAGTATATATATAAATATACAGTAGTAAGTATAGACTCGGTTCCCGTTAACGGCAGGACCAGCGGAATTCTGGGACCGGCTTCCGGTGTGGGTGATTATAATCACAAGATTTCCGTTCACGGGATCTGCTGTTTTCATTCTACAAGGACAGAACCAAAGGGGGTCTAGGGCTTCAAGTTTGTGTTCTTTTCTCTCCAGACATGGCTTACTACACCAGTTTCGCGCTGATTGTTGTAATAAACATATTTGGTGCTGCTAATTCATTTCATGGAACCCCAGTTCCAGCTTTGCTGTGGTCTCCGGAAAGGTAATTTAATTAAAATTTAATATGTAAATATTAAAATATGACTATGAATGACTATGGACTCGACACTAGTCACTACTAATGTATAAATCTAATTTAATTTATTCATGTTGCCGGTAGTAAGTAAATAATTAATAAATCTTAACGATACATTTGTTATAGTTAATTAGATAATATTATAGTTGAAATTAACGATGATTTAAAATGAGTAAAAATTCCCCTCGTAGTTTAGTTATTGCCAAGAATAGCTTCACTTGTACTAGTACTACAAAGAAGTGTACCCTCCCACCAGCAACACAACACACCTAGAGGTAGGGGACAGCCCAGCGTCCTAGACATTTGAATGTAAACGTTGACTTCTCCTTCAGTGGTAACTCGGTTGGTAGCCTATTTATGTGGCCAAACCATTTCATTTGCTGTTTTCTAGTGAACTCTAATGCTGCTGTTAACCCCCACAGTAGTCCTGATTTCATAATTTCTGATTTTCTCTCCTCTTGATACATTAAATATTCTTCTCAGCTTGCTTGCTTGTGTTCGTTGGCTTGAGCTCCAACGCGAAGTCCTGTATGTCGGATGAAGGCGTCCTGTTGTCCAACATCAGTGTGATGTCATACAGGACCTGAGGTTTGCATGAGTATCCGTTGTCCTATGTCTGGCTTATTGGTGTGCAGACTGGTGGTTTCTCACCGTACAGGCAGACACTCTCCTACTTCGGAGGAAAAGTATTCTTCTCAGGAATCTCATTCCCTTGTTGTAATTTTGATTTAAAAAAAAACAAACAAAAAAACTAATTCACATGGTTTACTGGGAAAATTCCACAAGAGCATTATTACGAGAGGAAATATCATCAGAAAATTAATACTGTAATGCACATTTCCGCCGTTACTTTTGAGTTATTCCCGATGTGGTTTTACCATGACTGTTTGTTTTTCTCACTGATGTCATGCTGCTGCATCAACAGCATATTTCTGATGTGTAGTTTGTCCTCTGCTGTCTACCACAGGGTGGGTTATTGGTGTACTTCTTCTTCTGCGTTCATCCAGAGTTTTTTCCCCGGATGTGATTCCGTTGTGCCTGTTTACAGCAGAGCTGCGTTCTTGCGCCGTTAGGCCGACACATCTGACTTCTGCGGACATTTGTTGACTGGGTTAACCTTCCCGGGATTGGTATACGATAAGGCAGATTTGGTCAAGGCCCTTTGGGACTATTTGTATAATGTTGAAGAATAGATCAATCATCAAGGCCTGGAGAGAATTGTGTGGCTAGAAGTGATCAAAGTATTTGTATAATGTTGAAGAATAGATCAATCATCAAGGCCTGGAGAGAATTGTGTGGCTAGAAGTGATCAAAGTATTTGGCTGTCACTCAGTACTCAGAGGAAAGGCCAGATGGATGCATAATCAGACTGCAAGTGGTACCATTAGTATTAGCACTCTTTGCTGGCTGTTTAAGATGAGGATGGAGCAAATGTGGGAATGTGCCGAGTACAGTAATGTCGGTTCTGAACTTAGTTCAGCTCGACTCAACTCTGTCTGCTTCTTGTATATTTCTACCCACCCCTGGAAGCCAGTAAATCTGGTTACTTCATGAACCCACTGGCTCTCTGGGCCAGCTTTAGAAAAACAGTTCCCTGTAAGAATGGGATTTGGCTGCAGAATATTATTGAAATAACATGAATCTAGTGCTTTGATTGGCTTCGGAGATTTCCCAGTGGCCTAGCAGACCTGCTGACTTATGCAAATCTCAGTTTATTGCAATAGTGAAGAAATCCGGAGCCTTAGAATGTGATAAATATCCTCCTTCTCCTCCTCACCACCTCCTCCTCTTTTGCCTTTCATCTCCCAATGCCACACAGACCCTCGCCACCTCCTCCTCTTTTGCCTTTCATCTCCCAATGCCACACAGACCCTCACCAGTTCCGGCGAATCCTTTATTGACTTACTGATGATTGGCTGCAGATTAAGATTTCTGTGGGACGCATAGGTGTTTCTAGGGCACCAAGGCATTTCCAGGGCACCAAGGCTGGGTCCTATACTGGCCAAGACCTGGGCAACAGGTCCCTTCGGGATCCTGGCTGAAGTCAGTAGGATCGTTGATTCCTCCGAAGTCGGAGAGTGTCTGCCTGTACGGCGGGGAACCACCAGTCTGCACACCAATAAGTCAAACATGGGACAAAGGATACTCACGCAAACCTCAGGTCCTGTATGACATCACACTGATGTTGGACAACAGGATGTCTTCATCCGACATACAGGACTTCACGCTGGAGATCACAGCCAGCGAACACAAGCAAGCAAGTTTTCTGTGGATTGAGGTAGCCAAACATCCTTAGTCATCTTTTACAACATGCATGGTAGGTCAGTGTCAATTTTTGTTTCACTTGGTCCCTGTAACACACAGGCAAGTCACACACTAGTTGCAGTCATTGATAAGTCATGAACATTTTCTTTAGAAAGCCGTGTTGTGGTCATGTAAGAAACAACTGTTCAATACATGACTATTTGCTGATTATATCAATCAATACATTTATAAAAACATTTTTTTTGAAGATCAATGAGTCAACTTCCAGAGGTCACAGGCATGGATCCCATTAAGACGGAGGATTTTCTGCATGGCTACTTAACTCCTTTATTGAAAAATGCAGCAGAAAGTGCAGTAGTGTTTCTACAAGATCAGGTACGTGTATAGTGTTCTTGTCTTGTGGGGTAAGATATTTTGGTGCTGTAAGCATCTTCATCCCGGTGGGGACAATTTTTCTCTGTGGCTGCAGGGCAGTTAGTTTGGTTACTTTTCTCATGTGGCTCCAGGCAGGATCATTATGCTGGGAGAGGGGTGGGTGTTTGTGTGTATGTGAGAGAAAGGGAAGGAGAGGAAGAGGGAGCAAGGGAGGAAGAAAGAGAGGAAGGGAGGAAAAGATTGAAAGATGGAGGGAGAAGAGAGAATGAAAGAAGGGGAGATAGAGTGAGTTAGGGAGGGAGAGAGAGAATGAATGAATGAGGTGACATTCATAGAGATAGATTCTCTACTAGTTATAGATAGATGTGTATGTTTCAGGATTCATATCTTAGTTCAGTGGTCGAGATATTGTCGTGGCTGTAGGTCAGCATGGCTGAATGGATAGGAAGGTGTGTTCTTAAACATCCGGTGTGCTGATACTGAGGTAAGGGGTTCAACCCCTACACCAGACAGTTGGACGAAAATGTTGACCTATCGTCCTTGACTTGGGGACGTAAATTACACATACCTCTGAAGTTGGAGTGGGTGTGCCTGATGGCGAGGGACACTGTTAATAGGGAAAGCTAATCCACACGCAAAATTCAGTCCAGCACTACTCGAAGTAGTGTGTATGGACTACGCTTGAGTTCAAGGCGAGCCAGCAAAAAAAAAAAATTTGCTGTGGCCATGTCACATCCAGTAGCTTACGCTGTCACACTGTGCCCCAGCTGGGCACATCTGTCAGGGTATAACTGTGACATGAATGATGGTGACTGTCTTGCTGTTGGATATAACAGAAATAACTTGATTCAAGTCTGGTAATTTGATGATTATTGCAAGAATAGTAAACAACGAACCCCTTACAGCGTTAAGGTGTTTTAGGCATATGGTGCTAAATCCATATTTTTGTAGACCAATCAGCACTCAGTGGGTGATGTGGTCAGCAGCTGGCAGGCAGCCTTGACTTCCGAAGACATTCCCTGGTAGCCATTTTAGGCTAGTTCAACCTGGGACCCAGGTCAATTAAAAACATGTGAGTCCACCCTTGATGAGGATTAAACCCGTGCCCACCAGGTCGACAGGCGGGCGGCTCAACATTTTGCTACCACAGCTTCTGTAGTAATAATGGTGTGTACTTTTAAGCTTGAACTATATTATTGGAATTATGTTGTGTTTGTATTTGACTACATTTGTTAATGATGGGTCGCGGGTGACTTCTGGGTCACTTGTGTGGTTGGGATGGTAATCTCAGATCTAGAGAGTTAGGATTCAACTGTAGAATGAGTCCAGAAGACATAGTAAAAGAGTTAAGAGACAGTGAGTGGCTCAAAGCTTGACTGTTACATCAGGTCTGGAGACTGGAACTGACAAGCATCCTGCTCCACCTGCAACTAGTTGGTGGGATGGGAAACCTCGGTGCTAGACATACCTGGAGAGAGTATCAATAGCTAAATTTGAAATGAAATTTTTTGTTTCTATACTACTTTTATGTATATTATATTTGAAATTTTTTGTTTCTATACTACTTTTATGTATATTATTTTATTTGAAATTTTTTGTTTCTATACTACTTTTATGTATATTATTTTATTTGAAATATTTTGTTTCTATACTACTTTTATGTATATTATTTTATTTGAAATTTTTTGTTTCTATACTACTTTTATGTATATTATTTTATTTGAAATTGTTTCAGTTGAACATGGATCATTTCACCAAATTTGCAGACGTGTACTCTCTGGACAGTGATGGTGGTGCTTTCAAGAATGTCAAGGTGATATTTCATTGTGATCAAAGTTGCCAAATGATATCCTGATTTTGTGTGTATGGTTAACTGACATGTTTGGACGATACTGGATCAGATATGGAGCGAGTTCAGCAGGAAATGATGTGTTTGCTGACATGATTGTCATTTACTTCACTCATTCAATCCCACACAATGCTGGATCAGATATGGAGCGAGTTCAGCAGGAAATGATGTGGTGTTTGCTGACATGATTGTCATTTACTTCACTCATTCAATCCCACACAATGCTGGATCAGATATGGAGCGAGTTCAGCAGGAAATGATGTGGTGTTTGCTGACATGATTGTCATTTACTTCACTCATTCAATCCCACACAATGCTGGATCAGATATGGAGCGAGTTCAGCAGGAAATGATGTGGTGTTTGCTGACATGATTGTCATTTACTTCACTCATTCAATCCCACACAATGCTGGATCAGATATGGAGCGAGTTCAGCAGGAAATGATGTGGTGTTTGCTGACATGATTGTCATTTACTTCACTCATTCAATCCCACACAATGCTGGATCAGATATGGAGCGAGTTCAGCAGGAAATGATGTGGTGTTTGCTGACATGATTGTCATTTACTTCACTCATTCAATCCCACACAATGCGCAATGTGTGATTGACTCTTCCTCTTAAATTCCAATCAATGTGTAACATGTTCTCATACTTTTTTACATTTAGCCAGACCACACTAAAGAAATCTGGATTTCCCGGTGGTCACTTCCACCGTCTATTTGATCTCTGTGACAATAATACATTTGTGGCTTTTCCATAGTGGTTATATTATTGGACAGGTTCGGCTAAAACATAATACATATTATTTCTGTTAACTTTATCAAGGGCACCTCCGTAGCCAAGAGGTTAGGCTGTCTGCCACGAGCTCCGAAAGTCGTGGTTCGCTTCCGGACTTCGAATAACAAGTGCGGTTTCTCTCGAAGGCTCATAGAAGAAGGGAGGAGATACCAAAGCTTAGAGAGACCCAGCAATGATGGACTTGTCTTGAGTGCAGCGACATAGATCACATCACAAATCTTGTATTTCAAATACCTGCAGTTGAAAATGACAGATGCAAGTTGATATGAACAAACATGGCCATATATGACTTTAATTTGGGGAAGGGAGAAAGAAAATATTTCAGCAAATGTCTTCATTATATATTGAAAGTCAGTGTTTGCTTGTTTTTATAAATTTTAACACAATTCCCGCCGGCTGATGTTAGTCAAGACTTAATATTTTCTTGTTACAAATAACATTTTTGTAAAGCACTTGTATTTATCGTGTCTGTAAAACATTTGTATTTATCATTTCTCTAAAGCATGTGTATTTATCATTTCTGTAAAGCATGTGTATTTATCATTTCTGTAAAGCACTTGTATTTATCATTTCTGTAAAACACTTGTATTTATCATTTGTCTTCTTCTTCTTCTTCTTCTTCTTCTTCTTCTTCTTCTTCTTCTTCTTCTTCTTCTTCTTCTTCTTCTTCTTCTTCTTCTTCTTCTTCTTCTTCTTCTTCTTCTTCTTCTTCTTCTGCGTTCGTCTGGAATGTTGTTTTAGATGTAATTGCATTGCGCCTGTTTACAGCAGAGCTGCGATATTTGAACCTTTCAGCCGACTTTAATTTTTCTAAAACATGTGCATTCTTCATTAACAGAGTTTAATGGAAGACCACTTCTCCCTGGAGCTGCCCCAGGTAGCCAACCCATCTAAGGCTATTGACAAGCTGAAGGCATCTTTCTCCGGAGATGTTCATACGGTCAAGTCAGCTGAAGAGGTCCAGGGTCTGGCCCTGGATAAAGACAAACGGACCTTGATTATTGTCCAGCTGAATCCTGTTCGCGGACAGAAGGATCATGAGAATGCCATCCTGCAGAATGGTGAGTGTATCTGCTGTCATTGTTTCATAGTTCTTCTCCCCTTTGGTTTAACGATGCTTTATTCACTTGTTTAGACTTTCTTTTAAAATTCTGGGGTGCCATACACTCCTGTTTATTCTTTTTTCTACATCCCTGTGGTATAGTTGTACCATACACTCTTGTTTAGTCTTTTTTCTACATCCCTGGGGTATAGTTAGTTGTACCATACAGTCTTGTTTTGTCTTTTTTCTACATCCCTGGGGTATAGTTGTACCATACAGTTTTGTTTTGTCTTTTTTCTACATTCCTGGGGTATAGTTGTACCATACACTCTTGTTTAGTCTTTTTTTCTACACTCCTGGGGTATAGTTGTACCATACACTCTTGTTTAGTCTTTTTTCTACACCCCTGGGGTATAGTTGTACCATACACTCTTGTTTAGTCTTTTTTCTACATCCCTGGGGTATAGTTAGTTGTACCATACAGTCTTGTTTTGTCTTTTTTCTACATCCCTGGGGTATAGTTAGTTGTACCATACAGTCTTGTTTTGTCTTTTTTCTACATCCCTGGGGTATAGTTGTACCATACAGTCTTGTTTTGTTATTTTCCTACATCCCTGGGGTATAGTTGTACCATACAGTCTTGTTTAGTCTTTTTTTCTACATCCCTGGGGTATAGTTAGTTGTACCATACAGTCTCCCCTCTGCCGTGCGTCCACCTTGACGAGGTAGAGGGGCTTGAGCGTTCCAATGACCCCAAGAGCTATGCCGACGGTAGCACAGCTACTGGTAGGGTCACCCATGTCGGACAGGTCAAGGGAGAGGGACCAGACGAAGTGACGCACAAACCTGCTGCCTTGTAGGTAGACTGGGGACAGTCAAAGGCTAGGGAAAGCATCCCGAAAAATGCTTGTCGAAATCGGATGTACTGAGTCACAGGCTTGACAAAGAAGTGCAACGTAACTTTATCATTTCATGATGCCACAGATGAAAATTAATCGTTATGGTGCTAATCCCGTGAAGTCCCATCAGGCGGTGATAGTGCCGGGCCCCCTGCCTCGAGGGGGTCCACCCATGACTACTGGTGGTCACCTTCCCCTGTGCTGTGGAGTCAAGGCACAGAGGAGTAGGTTAAGAGCTATTGACCAAACACCCCGGACTCTCAACATACTACAATGGAATGCCGAAGGAGTTTATAACAAGAAAGCCTCCCTAACACAGCGTCTTCATAAAGATAGAATAGATGTGACATGCATTCAAGAGACACACCTCAACGCCAATCGCACATTTTCAGTCGAGGGATATCAGGCCACACGTTTCGACCGCGAAGGACACAAAGGAGGAGTTGTAATACTTACACGAAATACAATACCTTGCAGCGAAGTATCTATGATCTCTGACAACCAAACGGAAATTATAGGTGTTGATATAATGATAAAGGACATGAAAATAAGAATTTACAATCTGTATAGCCCGGCAGATAAGGATCTTACACTCTCAAACATGGAAATAACTGACACAAATTGCATTGTTGTCGGAGACTTTAATAGCCGCTCAGAAAGATGGGGATACCCAGATACTGACAAAAGAGGAGATGAAGTGGAGGACTGGGAAATAGACTCAAATCTCCATCTACTCAACAAAGCGGATGACACACCGAGCTTCTACTCCAGAAGATGGATTACCACTTCTACTCCAGACTTAGCTTTCTGCACAGGAGACATCCTCCACAAAATCGATCGCCATGTGCTTGACCAATTAGCAGGTAGTGACCACAGACCAATCAAGCTTGTAATAAATATGGAGTATGTTCCACAGGAGCAAAAGCCTTTGCCTCGCTGGAATTACAAACGAGCAGATTGGGACAGATTTTCCATACTAACAGACAAATATTGTGAAAACATAAATACACGATATGGCAACATGAAGCAAATGGTGGAAAGTCTAAACAGAGCAATAATACAGGCGGCCACCGAGTCTATTCCAAGAGGAGCGAGGAAAAATTACAAACCATACTGGACTGAGGAACTACAAATTTTGGAGGACAAAGTTGAAGATGCTAGGAAGACCGCAGAGAGAAAACAAACAACTGAAGCGAACATCTCTCTCAAAGCCATCTCAGCAAAATATAAAAGAACAGTAAATCAAACAACAAGAGATTGTTGGAGGGAAAAAACAGAAAACCTGAATTTTGACAGGGATGGAAACAAACTATGGAAACTAGTGAAAGCCATGAACAATGAAGGACCTAGAAACAAACAAATAACAATTAAACAAGGAAATGCCTTGCTTACAGGAAAAAAGGCTGCAAATGCACTAATGGAACACTATGCCAGTGCAAACCACATTGATATTACAGCCGAACAGAAGAAAGCAATCAAAGATAAACAGATACATCATAGATATACAGAGACAGCAGCAGAATATATGATGGCAAATCTAACAATGGAAGAAATGGAACAGGCAATGAATACCCTAAAAAAGAAGACATCACCAGGAAAGGATGGAATCACAAATGAAATGCTAATAGGACTAGGCACTAAGGCAAAAAAGAAACTACTAGCAGTCCTAAATTACAGCTGGAAGAGGGGAATAGTCCCACAGGCATGGAAGGAAGCTATACTAATACCAGTCCCAAAGAAAGGAAAAGACCTGGAAGAACCAAATGGCTATCGACCTATCAGTCTTCTTAGCTGTGTAGGAAAATTAATGGAACGCATTATCAATGGCAGGCTAACATGGCATCTGGAAGAAAACCAACTCTTAACACCACACCAAGCAGGATTCAGAAAGTACAGATCCACTGAAGATCAAATAACCTATATAGCTCAGGAAATAGAGGATGCCTTCCAAGAGAAAAAGCACACACTAGCGGTCTGGATAGATTTAGAAAAAGCATTTGATAAAGTATGGAAGGAAGGACTGAAAGTAAAACTGCAAAAAATGCATGTTTGTGGGAAAATGTACAAATGGATCAGCCACTACCTTGAGAACAGAACTGCCAGGACAAAAGTACAAGGACAAACCAGCAAAATGATGCTGTTGGAGCAAGGTGTCCTCCAAGGAGGAGTTCTTTCACCAACATTATTCCTAGCATATATAAACGACATCACGGAAAATTTTCCAGCCAGAGTACACACATCATCCTTTGCAGATGACCTAGCCATATGGACATCTGAAGAATATATTAGTACAGCTAACAGCAGAATACAGCAAGCCCTATTAGTGCTAGAGGACTGGTCAAAATCATGGCTAGTGAAGATAAGTGAGGAGAAAACAACATGCACAGTATTCTCCCTCTCAACTAAAACTCAGCAACCTAAGCTGGTATTGAATGGAAAAATATTGCGCCATGAAGAAAATCCAAACTATCTAGGAGTCACCTTTGATCGTCGCCTGACATGGAAGACACAGGTTGAGATAAATCGAGCAAGAGCAAGGCAAAGAATGGCAATCATGAAAAAGCTTGCTGGTACAACGTGGGGAGCAGATGAGAAAGTTCTCAAGAAGTTATATACTGGACGGGTGAGGCCAGTACTGGAATATGGCATTGCAGCTTGGGCAACAGCAGCTAAGTCAAACTTTAACAAAATAAGCAGAGTCCAAAATCAAGGAATGCGAATCATAACTGGAAGCCTGAAGACAACGCCTATTAATGAACTAGAAAAGATCACTTGTTTACAACCAATGCAGGATAGAAGAGATAGCAGAGCCCAGCAACAAGCTGAAAAATTTAGAAGATTGACAGACCACCCTATGTATAAAAGGTTTAGTGGTTTTGGAAAGGGAAGACTGAAGCGTAGCAACTTTGTAGAAACTGCAAAACGAAAGATTAGGGCAGATCCCATACTTAACATATCAACAGTCAAACCCATTTACAATGCAGACAAGTTCCCAGCTTGGAGACAGCAGCTACTGCCTGAGATGATAGAAAACATTCCTGGTATTGAGAAAAAGAACACTCAGCATGAAACCGAAAGAAGAGAAATAACCCTAAACTACATAAAAGAACATTACCCAAGCAGCAATTGGACCCATGCATATACAGATGGATCAGCCAAAAATTCGGTAGAGAATGGAGGAGGAGGAATTCTCCTAAATTTAAAAAATGGAGTGAAAAAAACACATTCAGTGGCAACTGGAAAGTTTTCAAGTAACTTCAAAGCGGAGGTAGAGGCTCTGAAAACTGCAGCAGAAATGCTCTTGATGGAGGAAAATAAAGAGACGCAAATAGCTATCTTTACAGATGCAAAGTCAGCTGTCTCAATACTGAAGAGCAATTACAGCACAGAAATAGCTGACCTAAGAGCAGCACTCCATTGTCTATGCCAGAAATCCAAAAAAGTTGTAATACAGTGGATACCATCACATTGCAGTATACCTGGAAATGAAGAGGCTGACAGACTGGCAAAAGAGGGCGGACGACTACCACAGCCTGACATAGACATAACCTATAACGAGGCAAAGAGGTTGATAAAAAGCACTTATAGAACCAAATGGGAATCAGAACATCCAGGTCACCAGAAGGATGATGCATATTACAAACTCGACCGAAGAGAACAAGTAGCATCTTCAGACTCCGCACAGGACATAACAGGCTGAAATACCACTTGTTCAATAAACTAAAGATAGGAGATACCGATGAATGCAATTGTGGAACTGGTAAAATGACAGCTAAACATTTGCTGCAGGAGTGCCCAATATATGCAGAACAGAGAAAGATATTTTGGCCCACACCTGCTTCATTTGAGGACAAGCTCTATGGAGATATCAACAAGCTCAAGTTGACTGCAGCTTACTTTAACTACATTCAGGTTGACATTTAAAGGTGCATGAAGAAGTATTTAGACTGCCGCACTTCATACCACAGGTATGTCGGTTACAAAAGCGCCCCAGAGGCATGAAATGGAATATTGCTTGGATAGCAAATCCATTACGTGGAAAGTCCGAACCAAAAGCTCACTGTGTGGGCTTCAATAAAAAATGTGGAAAAAGTGTCCCAGTGGCACGAAATGGAATATTGCTTGGATAGCAAATCCATTATGTGGAAAGTCCGAATCGAAAGCACACTGTGTGGGCTTCATAAAAGGTGGAAAAAGTGTCCTAGTGGCACGAAATGGAATATTGCTTGGATAGCAAATCCATTATGTGGAAAGTCCGAATCGAAAGCTCACTGTGTGGATGTCATCTGCAGACTGCATACTTCTGGTTTCCGGAAGAACAGCCTATGGTGAATGGAAGGCCCAATATACGGAAGTGAGGCTAAGCAGCCATGTGCAGGACACACCATTCCTTGGGTGAGCCCAGTACCAGAGCGCTGTGTGTTGGCTCTGCAAGTATGGAAGCCTCCTTGGATGGCGGGGAATGCCCATGGTCTGCCCCTGCCTTCCCTTGAGGGCTGACCAGGATGTCTTTGGCTGTTCTATATGGGCCAGCTGGGATGGGGGATAACACCACAACAGTGAGAGCCAAACGTCCTAAGAAACCCCCGGGAAGGTTAACCCGGTCAACAAATGCCCGCAGAAGTCGGATGTGTCGGCCTAACGGCGCAAGAACGCAGCTCTGCTGTGGACAGGCACAACGCAATCACGTCCGAAAAAAAACTCCTGATGAACGAAGAAGAAGTACCATACAGTCTTGTTTAGTCTTTTTTTCTACATCCCTGGGGTATAGTTAGTTGTACCATACAGTCTTGTTTTGTCTTTTTTCTACATCCCTGGGGTATAGTTAGTTGTACCATACAGTCTTGTTTTGTCTTTTTTCTACATCCCTGGGGTATAGTTAGTTGTACCATACAGTCTTGTTTTGTCTTTTTTCTACATCCCTGGGGTATAGTTAGTTATACCATACAGTCTTGTTTTGTCTTTTTTCTACATCCCTGGGGTATAGTTAGTTATACCATACAGTCTTGTTTTGTCTTTTTTCTACATCCCTGGGGTATAGTTAGTTATACCATACAGTCTTGTTTAATCTTTCTTCTACAACCCTGGATTGTAGGGGTACACACACCTTATTTAGCATTTTTTTGCAACCCCAGAATATATTGTACCATAGTCTGTAGTCTGTTTTCTGAAAGCCTGGGAGTCTTGTTTAGTCTTTCTTCAGCATTGGAGTGTACGGGTACCGTATGCCTTGTTTAGTCTTTCTACTGTAAATAAGGAAGACCTTGACTGCAATAAGATATTCTTCTTCTACATTTGAACCCTTGCCAGTGCTGGAATTTATGCACTGTGCTGAGATGTCCATGTGTGATCTAAGGGAGGTGACTGGAGCACTTATGCAGGTATCTTTGTGAAATCAAAGTGATCTTTGACCCAAACCAAGAAACCAATGATATTTGATTAATACTGAAGTGTTTTACGTGCATATAATTTTCTTCCATGTTTGTTTAATTAATTCCATGTGTGTGATCTTTTATATGTCTTACATTCTGTCTGTAAATAAAAGATATCATTTTTAAAGCATAAATTCTGGAAAACCATGCAGAGCAATGTTTTTCCTATTTTGTTCTGGAAGATGGGTAAGTTTTGGACATGAACCCATGGAAACCCTACAGCTTGATCGGTTTAAACTTTGTGAGCCCAGTATTGTTCCATTTGGTGATCATTGTGAGCCCAACATTGTTCCATTTGGTGATCATTGTGAGCCCAACATTGTTCTATTTGGTGATCATTGTTTGTGAGCCCAGCATTGTTCCATTTGGTGATCATTGTTTGTGAGCCCAGCATTGTTCTATTTGGTGATCATCAAGACGCTTTTTGCCAAGTACTTGCCTCTGGACATTTAATGTAACAAATATGGGACTTCAGGATAGTTTCTTGAAGTTTGAGAACCTTTCATGTGAAGAGAATTTTTTCTTACAGCAACGGTTCTCCGTTCAGTAAAATACCTGAGGTGATAATTTAAACTGATTTATTGTTCAGTAAGGTTCTCACTCTTGGACACCTGAAGCCAATTGTGATTTGGTAGAATCACATTCAGAGTACATAAGAACCCATTTATTACATTAGCATTACCTTTGAAGGACATCATTTATGCATGATTTGATGGAGTGATTTAGTGGCAAAGGCTTATTCACATTATGCTTTCTGATCCACCAACTATGAGGTCCTCTGTTATTTGGTCTTAACGTATTATGGTTATTTATCCATGAGATATGAGAGGTTGTATTTCAGAAGTCTTGTCTGGGGTACCATAAAACCAGCACCCTGCTGGCACCCAATTTGAGGTACGGAGTACCCCTTTATGTGCAAAACACAGAACATCCCTGAGAGGAGATTTAAACCCAGGACTCTGACTGGGCCTCTTCAGTGGGGGCAGGTCAAAGGGTTGACCCAGACTCAAGAGACAGATCCTTGAGTGCTGCATGGAGCCTTGGAAAAATAGCACAGCTCTGCTCCAGTGGCTGTATATTATGATGTGTTGCATGACTGCTGTGTAGAATAGTCCAACATAATTCATTTCATGGTGATGTTGTAATATGTAATACGGTACAACACATCACAGTACGGTACAGTAAATGACAGTACAGTATAGCACAGTACAATACTAAACAATACTCCAATGGGTGTTAAAATCTGATGCATTGGATTACTGTCATATATTATAGTCCAGTAATTCATTTCACAGTGTATTTGTATAAAACAGCACAGTACAGTACAGTACAATAATACAGTACAGAACAAAACAATATTGTACACTACAAAACAGTACAGTACAATACAATATGGTACAACACACTACAGTACAGTACAAGAAAATATCATTTTAGTTTTATTGTGACTGAAATGGTCAGTGTTCCAACAAACTGAATGGACCTGCCATCACCAGCAGACATATATATTTCTACCATTGAACATCTCACTAAGAACTTCCTTGTACATCATCTCTCCCTAGATGCCACCATCGGTGCCATTTCTCGGGACTTGCAGAAGCGCAACATTAAGTACAGTGCTATGTTCACAGGCCAGTCTGCCTCTGATGGACAGGTATACCTTTGTTTCTTACAGATATTTAATGCCGAAACATTTCTAACTTTGTTGTCTCTTTCAGTTATAATAAAAAAGACAGTGAAATTCATACCAGAGACAACATTGCAAATATAGACAAATTCTAAGCAAAGGAAAGAAGAAGAAGGGAACATAAAAAAATGGTCTTTAAAACACTACATTCTTACATTTACTTGATCTCTTGATGCAGTCTTAGGGTATGTGAATACGTCTGCTTAAAAATAAAGTTCAAGGTAGTCCCATAGCAGATCTGGTGTTGGGGTGTGAAGTGTTAGGCCTTCACATATTTTAGGTCATGGTACATGAGGTAGGGTGTCCAGTTCCTTCCCTCCCTAGACACTTGCCCAATATACATGTCTATAAGGCTGGGTTGAGCTCAGAGCCCTGTGGCTTGGCAACAATAATCCTGCCTCTGCTGGGGGATGAACTAGGAATCACTGTCTGGTATACATGTCTGTGAGGCTGGGTTGAGCTCAGAGCCCTGTGGCTTGGCAACAATAATCCTGCCTCTGTTGAGGGATGAACTAGGAATCACTGTCTGGTATACATGTCTGTGAGGCTGGGTTGAGCTCAGAGCCCTTTGGCTTGGCAACAATAATCCTGGCTTTGCTGGGGGATGAACTGGGAATCAGTCTGGACAGCCAGCCCGCAGCCCACCACATCTCTGTCTGCTTACATCCGTCTTCTCAATCTCTTGATGCAGAGTCGTGAGAATATGTCTGAATGTAGGAAGTTGTCCTTTCGTATTGATTTTTTCTCTGTGATATTTTTGTGTGGTTATGGTGTTTATTCTTCTTCTTCTTTCGTTCACTTGAAATATGTCTATAACTGAAATGTTGTCTCTTGTATGAATTTAACTGTCATTTTTTAGTTCACTCAGTGGTCCTTAGAGTTTCCACTGTTGTTTCTCTAAGCCTGAAGATTTGCCTTGATGTGTTGTATTTCCTTCTTGATTCACCAATCTTGAATTTTGTATACATGTGGTTGCGTAATCTATTGTGTCCTGTTCTGAGGTGCAGGATAATGATTTTTTTGGTCTTGCTTGCTTGTGTTCGTTGGCTTGAGCTCCAACGCGAAGTCCTGTATGTCGGATGAAGGCATCCTGTTGTCCAACATCAGTGTGATGTCATACAGGACCTGAGGTTTGCGTGAGTATCCGTTGTCCCATGTCTGGCTTATTGGTGTGCAGACTGGTGGTTCCTCGCCGTACAGGCAGACACTCTCTGACTTCGGAGGAATCGGCGATCCTACTGACTTTAGCCAGGACCCCGAAAGGACCTGTTGCCCAGGACGCTCGACGAGGACGCGTCAGTAGGTCTTGGCCAGTATATAGCCCGGCCCTGGTGCCTTGGAAACACCTCTGCGTCCCATTTGTTTGGTCTGTCCGTAACGTGGTAGTTGTATTGAGCAGGTTTCTGTGGCTTTCTGACTGATTTGATCATTCTTTTCTTTTGGTGCTATGTAATGGGCACATCAGGCTGTTCTTCTTCTGCTCCTTCCTTAGCCAATTGATCAGCTCTGTCGTTCCCGGGTACTCCACAGTGGGATGGTATCCACTGTATGGTGACCTTACGCTAGCTGCCAAGTTCAAAAAGTAGTGTCCTTAGTACTGGCAATTTCCCAGATAGGAGCGCCTCGAGTACTGACTTTGCATCTGTCAATAACACCACAAGTTGTGTACCATGGCTGCTATTTAGCAATTTCTCTGTTGCTATCTTGATTGCCTCAATTTCAGCATCATAATAATGGCAGTACTTTCCTGTCAGTACTTTGGCTGTGTCCCTAGTATTATTTGGGTATTCTATGTTCACTCCCGCTCCTCTATTTCGAACTGCATTTTGTGCTGACCCATCTGTGTAGACTCGGATCCAGAGGTCCTGTGGGTATTCTTCATCAAGGAAGCTGAGAGTGGCTGTTCTTTGTTGTACACTGTTCTATTCTTTCTTGTCAAATATTCCTCTCACTTTTGTCTATATTTGTAGTGATAGTTCATGTGTTGTTGATAAATTACTTGTCTATATTTGTAGTGATAGTTCATGTGTTGTTGATAAATTACGTGTCTATATTTGTAGTGATAGTTCATGTGTTGTTGATAAATTACTTGTCTATATTTGTAGTGATAGTTCATGTGTTGTTGATAAATTACTTGTCTATATTTGTTGTGATAGTTCATGTGTTGTTGATAAATTACTTGGCACAAATTTTGTTTTGTTTACTCGCTTTGATCTCGAGCATAGTCCACACTGGACTGATTGTTGCATGTGGATTAGCTTTCTTCTTCTTCTTCTTCTTCGTTCATCCGGAGTTTTTTTTCGGATGTGATTGCGTTGTGCCTGTTTACAGCAGAGCTGCGTTCTTGCGCCGTTAGGCCGACACATCCGACTTCTGCGGGCATTTGTTGACCGGGTTAACCTTCCCGGGGGTTTCTTAGGACGTTTGACTCTCACTGTTGTGGTGTTATCTCCCATCCTAGCTGGCCCATATAGAACAGCCAAAGAGATCCTGGTCAGCCCTCAAGGGAAGGCAGGGGCAGACCATGGGCATTCCCCGCCATCCAAGGAGGCTTCCATACTTGCAGAGCCAACACACAGCGCTCTGGTACTGGGCTCACCCAAGGAATCGTCACGTCCTGCACATGGCTGCTTAGCCTCACTTCCGTATATTGGGCCTTCCGTTCACCATAGGCTGTTCTACCGGAAACCAGAAGAATGCAGTGTGCAGATGACATCCACACAGTGAGCTTTCGATTCGGACTTTCCGCACAATGGATTTGCTATCCGAGCAATATTCCATTTCGTGCCACTAGGACACTTTTCCACCTTTTTTGAAAGCCCACACAGTGAGCTTTTGGTTCGGACTTTCCACATAATGGATTTGCTATCCAAGCAATATTCCATTTCGTGCCACTAGGACACTTTTTCCACCTTTTTTGAAAGCCCACACAGTGAGCTTTTGGTTCGGACTTTCCACGTAATGGATCTCCTATCCAGCAATATTCCATTTCATGCCTCTGGGAGGCTTTTGTAACCGACATACCTGTGGTATGAAGTGTGGCAGTCTGAATACTTCTTCATACACCTTTAAATGTCAACCTGTATGTAGTTAAAGTAAGCTACGATCAACTTGAGCTTGTTGATATCTCCATAGAGCTTGTCCTCAAATGGAGCAGGTGTGGGCCAAAATATCTTTCTCTGTTCTGCATATATTGGGCAATCCTGAAGCAAATGTTTTGCTGTCATTTTTCCAGTTCGACAATTACATTCATCGGTATCTCCTATCTTTAGTTTATTGAACAAGTGGTATTTCAGCCTGTTATGTCCTGTGCGGAGTCTGAAGATTGCTACTTGTTCTCTTCTGTCGAGTTTGTAATATGCATCATCCTTCTGGTGGCCTGGATGCTCTGATTCCCATTTGGTTCTATAGGTGCTTTTTATCAACCTCTTTGCCTCGTTATAGGTTATGTCTATGTCAGGCTGTGGTAGTCGTCCGCTCTCTTTTGCCAGTCTGTCAGCCTCTTCATTTCCAGGTATACTGCAATGTGATGGGATCCACTGTATTACAACTTTTTTGGATTTCTGGCATAGACCATGGAGTGCTGCTCTTAGGTCAGCTATTTCTGTGCTGTTATTTCTCTTCAGTATTGAGACAGCTGACTTTGCATCTGTGAAGATAGCTATTTGCTTCTCTTTATTTTCCTCCATCAAGAGCATTTCTGCTGCAGTTTTCAGAGCCTCTACCTCCGCTTTGAAGTTACTTGAAAACTTTCCGGTTGCCACTGAATGTGTTTTTTTCACTCCATTTTTTAAATTTAGGAGAATTCCTCCTCCTCCATTCTCTATTGAATTTTTGGCTGATCCATCTGTATATGTAGGCTTTCTGATCATGATTTTCAAATTGATCATTTACTATTGGGAGAACCACAGATAGATAGGCCTTGAAAAACCAAATCTAACGGTACCTCAATGAGTTATGTATCTCAATTCTAAGCTTAGTTATGTAAATTTGAGTGTCGTGACCTTTGGACTAAAATTTTCACAAAAGAGTGCTCACTGGAGGATTTTTTTGCGTCCTGGTCAAAATCTGGCCCAGATTATCAAAATTTTAGTGTTTTTTGAGACTATCTGTTTTGTTTATAAACGAACATCTTAGCAACCATACATCACTGCGATCGGGGTTGCAAGGCCTAACTGGTCATGTTATTTATTTTTTGACATGATGTCTTTTGACCTAATTAGGAAGTAAAAATGGCCGCTAATTATTTTGCTAATTAATTACTATTTCACAAATTAGCGTACGTTTTCTAAATTTTAGCTTTAAAAATTACAAGATAAATTTGGTATTGTGCGGAATAATGCTACAGACCTTATGGTCTCTTTGCTGTGTCAGTATGATGTGTGGTGACCTAATTAGCAATTAAAAATGGCCGCTAATTAATGACTATTTCACAAATTAGCGTACGTTTTCTAAATTTTAGCTTTAAAAATTACAAGATAAATTTGGTATTGTGCGGAATAATGCTACAGACCTTATGGTCTCTTTGCTGTGTCAGTATGATGTGTGGTGACCTAATTAGCAATTAAAAATGGCCGCTAATTAATTACTATTTCACAAATTAGCGTACGTTTTCTAAATTTTAGCTTTAAAAATTACAAGATAAATTTGGTATTGTGCGGAATAATGCTACAGACCTTATGGTCTCTTTGCTGTGTCAGTATGATGTGTGGTGACCTAATTAGCAATTAAAAATGGCCACCGATAATTATTGCAGTGATGAATAGTTGTTATTAGGTTCGTTTAAAATAAAATTACTAAATTTGCATAAGTGTCAACAGATGAAAATGTACTAAACTAAAAGAGTTTTCTTTTCAGTTAGTAATCTTTATTAATATTATATAACATATATAATACATATGCATAATGTGGTAGAGTTTCTGGAATCAACAGGTGAATCAACAATCTTCTGTCTTCCAGAACCTGAAAAGAGAAAATAAAAAGATTACTAAATCTGAAAAAATAAAAAAAATGCTGTAAAATAACATGAAGAATTTATACATTATTAATTGTGAACTGTAAATATGAGGAGAAAAGAAAAAAAAATTAAAGGTATATTTATTTTTAAAATGTTTTACATTATAATAAATTGATCTTAAAATTATAAAGATAGATAACATGAAGAAGTTATAAATTATTAATTATTAAATTTAAATCTGACAAGAAAAGAAACTGTCTCTGTGGCTAAGGGCTTGCGAACGCGGTTTGTGAGCCGTATACCCAGGTTCGAAACACAGTGGTGCTGGTTTTTTCGAAAAAGGTATAGGGGCCGGTCGTTCAGAAAGCAATGGCAAACTACTGAACGTAACACTTGCCTAGTACATCAACAGCAGCTGAAAATGCAACGTCCCGTAAGGGGTACGCAACAAATTTTTAATTTTAATATGTATTAAAAAACCTTTGTTTTACAGTATAATAAATAGATATTAAAACTATAAAGGTATAAATTCAACTCACCATAGAAAAATGTCCTTAATTAGAGAAATACTACCTCTGTTGGCGACTGACCTGTCTTGGCATTCAATATCTCTTCTGTCTTCCAGAACCTGAAAAGAGAAAATAAAAAGATTACTAAATCTGAAAAAATAACAAAAATGCTGTAAAATAACATGAAGAATTTATACATTATTAATTGTGAACTGTAAATATGAGGAGAAAAGAAAAAGAAATTAAAGGTATATTTATTTTTAAAATGTTTCACATTATAATAAATTGATCTTAAAATTATAAAGATAGATAACATGAAGAAGTTATAAATTATTAAATTTAAATCTGATGAGAAAAGAAACGGTCTCTGTGGCTAAGGGCTTGCGAACGCGGTTTGTGAGCCGTATACCTGGGTTCGAAACATAGTGGTGCTGGTTTTTTCGAAAAAGGTATAGAACTATAGAGGCCGGTCGTTCAGAAAGCAATGGCAAACTACTGAACGTAACACTTGCCTAGTACATCAACAGCAGCTGAAAATGCAACGTCCCGTAAGGGGTACGCAACAAATTTTTAATTTTAATATGTATTAAAAATAAAACACCTTTGTTTTACAGTATAATAAATAGATATTAAAACTATAAAGGTATAAATTCAACTCACCATAGAAAAATGTCCATCCACCATCAACAGCCGAGCAATGTAGCCCTTTTTTATGGGATATTCAGCTTCGAACACTGACAGATGTGCTCTCAGATGATCAAGATTTATTTTTGATTTTGCCATGATAAATCTAAGGAGAAATTAAAATAATGAAATTATTATATATTGCTACTCTGTTTAACTGTATGTTTTGATTCTAAATCTAAATCTCCAGTGTTTACATAGAAACAGACACTGGTCCTACTATCTGAGCTGCCGAAGGAATTTTTGCCAATCTTAAGTATGTAACCACCTTGGTTTCACAAAAAATTTTATTTCCACACACCAGTATAACGTAATGTGTTGAAACTCCATAGTTGTGTGTAAAATTGGACAAAGAATCCACAAATGCATGTTAAAGTATTGTTAAATAGATAATTAATAGACAAATGCAACTGAAAGCCAGTCAAAGTCAGTCAAAAAAATGCCAGTCATTGACCCAGGATGGGTTTGAATTTCAAAAATTTTAAACCATACTGCATGATGAACAATAATTAAAGCAACCAAATTAATTATTAAAAGCATTTAAAAGTAAACTGTTATTCTGTTTAATTGTATCATTCAAAATTGCCTGTGTTCTATTAATTTAAAAAACACACAGGTCAAATATGCTGTGATTTCCGCCATTATGCATTTTCTTATCAAAAAATAGCCAGACCGAGCACACACACATTAAAAATTTTTTTCCCACCATGGCCAGCAATGTAAATCTTGTTGAAAGTTGACACTTCTATGTAAAAATGGGCTCGGAATTCAAAAATGCACTCTAAATGCATGTAATATCGATAATAGACACACTATTAATATAAACTCTCTTACCTTTTGGAGAAAATTAGAATTGTGCTTCGTGGAGGACCACTAAAATTCTTCTGACAATGCAGAATCAAGGATTAACCATGTGACAACTCGTTAAAGTTGTCATTCGCGATTTTCGTCCCGTAGTTTCGAATTAATCCAATTTGAAATAAGACAGGGCTAGTTTCGTATACAGCTGTTTACAGCCACAGGAAGTTGTCTGTGAACCAAACGACCTTGAACTTTCGGAAAACAGCGTCCTTCCCTAGCAACGAAATACCTAGTATATGCATGGGTCCAATTGCTGCTTGGGTAATGTTCTTTTATGTAGTTTAGGGTTATTTCTCTTCTTTCGGTTTCATGCTGAGTGTTCTTTTTCTCAATACCAGGAATGTTTTCTATCATCTCAGGCAGTTGCTGCTGTCTCCAAGCTGGGAACTTGTCTGCATTGTAAATAGGTTTGACTGTTGATATGTTAAGTATGGGATCTGCTCTAATTTTTCGTTTTGCAGTTTCTACAAAGTTGCTACGCTTCAGTCGTCCCTTTCCAAAACCACTAAACCTTTTATACATAGGGTGGTCTGTCAATCTTCTAAATTTTTCTGCTTGTTGCTGGGCTCTGCTATCTCTTCTATCCTGCATTGGTTGTAAACAAGTGATCTTTTCAAGTTCATTAATAGGCGTTGTCTTCAGGCTTCCAGTTATGATTCGCATTCCTTGATTTTGGACTCTACTTATTTTGTTAAAGTTTGACTTAGCTGCTGTTGCCCAAGCTGCAATGCCATATTCCAGTACTGGCCTCACCCGTCCAGTATATAACTTCTTGAGAACTTTCTCATCTGCTCCCCACGTTGTACCAGCAAGCTTTTTCATGATTGCCATTCTTTGCCTTGCTCTTGTT
Organism: Cepaea hortensis; assembly: GCA_963921405.1. Lineage (NCBI taxonomy): Eukaryota > Metazoa > Mollusca > Gastropoda > Stylommatophora > Helicidae > Cepaea > Cepaea hortensis. The sequence continues at coordinate 123,481,370 of OY992882.1, read as the reverse complement.
CGATTTTTCTCAACCTGTGTTTTCCATGTCAGGCGACGATCAAAGGTGACTCCGAGATAGTTTGGATTTTCTTCATGGCGCAATATTTTTCCATTCAATACCAGCTTAGGTTGTTGAGTTTTATTTGAGAGGGAGAACACTGTGCATGTTGTTTTCTCCTCACTTATCTTCACTAGCCATGATTTTGACCAGTCCTCTAGTGCTAATAAGGCTTGCTGTATTCTGCTGTTAGCTGTACTAATATATTCTTCAGATGTCCATATGGCTAGGTCATCTGCAAAGGATGATGTGTGTACTCTGGCTGGAAAATTTTCTGTGATGTCGTTTATATATGCTAGGAATAATGTTGGTGAAAGAACTCCTCCTTGGGGGACACCTTGCTCCAACAGCATCATTTTGCTGGTTTGTCCTTGTACTTTTGTCCTGGCAGTTCTGTTCTCAAGGTAGTGGCTGATCCATTTATACATTTTTCCACAAACATGCATGTTTTGCAGTTTTACTTTCAGTCCTTCCTTCCATACTTTATCAAATGCTTTTTCTAAATCTATCCAGACTGCTAGTGTGTGCTTTTTCTCTTGGAAGGCATCCTCTATTTCCTGAGCTATATAGGTTATTTGATCTTCAGTGGATCTGTACTTTCTGAATCCTGCTTGGTGTGGTGTTAAGAGTTTGTTTTCTTCCAGATGCCATGTTAGCCTGCCATTGATAATGCGTTCCATTAATTTTCCTACACAGCTAAGTAGACTGATAGGTCGATAGCCATTTGGTTCTTCCAGGTCTTTTCCTTTCTTTGGGATTGGTATTAGTATAGCTTCTTTCCATGCCTGTGGGACTATTCCCCTCTTCCAGCTGTAATTTAGGACTGCTAGTAGTTTCTTTTTTGCCTTAGTGCCTAGTCCTATTAGCATTTCATTTGTGATTCCATCCTTTCCTGGTGATTTCTTCTTTTTTAGGGTATTCATTGCCTGTTCCATTTCTTCCATTGTTAGATTTGCCATCATATATTCTGCTGCTGTCTCTGTATTTGTATGATGTATCTGTTTATCTTTGATTGCTTTCTTCTGTTCGGTTGTAATATCAATGTGGTTTGCATTTGCATAGTGTTCCATTAGTGCATTTGCAGCCTTTTTTCCTGTAAGCAAGGCATTTCCTTGTTTAATTGTTATTTGTTTGTTGCTAGGTCCTTCATTGTTCATGGCTTTCACTAGTTTCCATAGTTTGTTTCCATCCCTGTCAAAATTCAGGTTTTCTGTTTTTTCCCTCCAACAATCTCTTGTTGTTTGATTTACTGTTCTTTTATATTTTGCTGAGATGGCTTTGAGAGAGATGTTCGCTTCAATTGTTTGTTCTCTCTCTGCTGTCTTCCTGGCATCTTCAACTTTGTCCTCCAAACTTTGTAGTTCTTCAGTCCAGTATGGTTTGTAATTTTTCCTCGCTCCTCTTGGAATGGACTCCGTGGCTGCCTGTATTATCGCTCTGTTTAGACTTTCCACCATTTGCTTTATGTTGCCATATCGTGTATTTATGTTTTCACAATATTTGTCTGTTAGTATGGCAAATCTGTCCCAATCTGCTCGTTTGTAATTCCAGCGGGGCAAGGGCTTTTGCTCCTGTGGAACATACTCCATATTCATTACAAGCTTGATTGGTCTGTGGTCACTACCTGCTAATTGGTCCAGCACATGGCGATCAATTTTGTGGAGGATGTCTCCTGTGAAGAAAGCTAAGTCTGGAGTAGAAGTGGTAAGCCATCTTCTGGAGTAGAAGCTCGGTGTGTCATCCGCTTTGTTGAGTAGATGGAGATTTGAGTCTATTTCCCAGTCCTCCAATTCTTCTCCTCTTTTGTCAGTATCTGGGTATCCCCATCTTTCTGAACGGCTATTAAAGTCTCCGACAATAATGCAGTTTGTGTCAGTTATTTTCATGTTTGAGAGTGTAAGGTCCTTATCTGCTGGGCTATACAGATTGTAGATTCTTATTTTCACGTCCTTTATCATTATATCAACACCTATAATTTCCTTTTGGTTGTCATAGATCACAGATACTTCGCTGCAAGGTATTGTATTTCGTGTAAGTATTAGAACTCCTCCTTTGTGTCCTTCGCGGTCGAAACGTGTGGCCTGATATCCTCTGACTGAGAATTTGTGATTGGCGTTGAGGTGTGTCTCTTGAATGCATGCCACATCTATTCTATCTTTATGAAGACGCTGTGTTAGGGAGTCTTTCTTCTTGTAAACTCCTTCGGCATTCCACTGTAGTATGTTGAGTGTCCGGGGTATTTGGTCAATAGCTCTTAACCTACTCCTCTGTGCCTTGACTCCACAGCACAGGGGAAGGTGACCACCAGTAGTCATGGGTGGACCCCCTCGAGGCAGGGGGCCCGGCACTATCGCCGCCTGGTGGGACTTCACGGGATTAGTACCATAACGATTAATTTTGATTTGTGACATCATGAATTAAGTTACGTTGCACTGCTTTGTCAAGCCTGTGGCTCAGTACATCCGATTTCGACAAGCATTTATTCGGGATGCTTTCCCTAGCCTTTGACTGTCCCCAGTCTACCTACAAGGAAGCAGGTTTTACGTTGCACTGCTTTGTCAAGCCTGTGGCTCAGTACATCCGATTTCGACAAACATTTATTCGGGATGCTTTCCCTAGCCTTTGACTGTCCCCAGTCTACCTACAAGGCAGCAGGTTTTACGTTGCACTGCTTTGTCAAGCCTGTGGCTCAGTACATCCGATTTCAACAAGCATTTATTCGGGATGCTTTCCCTAGCCTTTGACTGTCCCCAGTCTACCTACAAGGCAGCAGGTTTGTGTGTCTCTTCGTCTGGTCCCTCTCCCTTGACCTGTCCGACATGGGTGGCCCTACCAGTAGCTGTGCTACTGTCGGCATAGCTCTTGGGGTCATTGGGACGCACAAGCCCCTCTACCTCGTCACGGTGGACACACAGCAGAGGGGGATTAGCTTTCTCTATTACCAGTGTCTCTCACCTTTAGGCGAACCCTCACTGACTTCTGACGTGCTTGTAATTTGCGTCCTCAGGTCAAGGACGAGAAGTCAACATTTTAATTCAACTGACTGGTGTAGGAGCTGAACCCCCTCCCTCTCCACCAACACACTGGAATGTGAAGAGCAGTGCTGACCTCCACTTTAAGAAATTATGAGTCAGTTTTATGTGTGCCAGGTCAGGAGGACAGCCAGTACAGCAGCCTGTCCCAGGTCAGGAGGACAGCCATTACAGCAGCCTGTACCAGGTCAGGAGGACAGCCATTACAGCAGCCTGTACCAGGTCAGGAGGACAGCCATTACAGCAGCCTGTACCAGGTCAGGAGGACAGCCAGTACAGCAGCCTGTACCAGGTCAGGAGGACAGCCAGTACAGCAGCCTGTCCCAGGTCAGGAGGACAGCCATTACAGCAGCCTGTACCAGGTCAGGAGGACAGCCAGTACAGCAGCCTGTACCAGGTCAGGAGGACAGCCAGTACAGCAGCCTGTACCAGGTCAGGAGGACAGCCATTACAGCAGCCTGTACCAGGTCAGGAGGACAGCCAGTACAGCAGCCTGTACCAGGTCAGGAGGACAGCCATTACAGCAGCCTGTACCAGGTCAGGAGGACAGCCAGTACAGCAGCCTGTACCAGGTCAGGAGGACAGCCATTACAGCAGCCTGTACCAGGTCAGGAGGACAGCCAGTACAGCAGCCTGTACCAGTTCAGGAGGATAGCAGCCTGTCCCAGGTCAGGAGGACAGCCAGTACAGCAGCCTGTACCAGTTCAGGAGTACAGCAGCCTGTACCAGGTCAGGAGGACAGCTAGTACAGCAGCCTGTACCAGGTCAGGAGGACAGCCATTACAGCAGCCTGTACCAGGTGTAAAGGCTCAGTCAACCTGAATGTCAATGCATTGGAGTTCAGAGTTCAAACTTCTGAACTTAGGAGTCTTCCTGAGGGTGAGCTGAGTCAGGAACTGTCATCAAGCTCTCGTAGCATTTCCTTACATACTCCGTCCTCATCTTCAACAGCCAGCTAAGAGTACCAATCCTAACCAGGTGCCGTCTGATTGTGTGTCCATCTGGCCTTTCCTTGGAGTCCTGAGTGTGGGTCAGATCCTCTGGTCACTCCCTGCAGCACCATTCTCTCCAGCCATGATGATCTACCCGTTTTTCTATTCTCTCCAGGATATGAAGATTTATCTGTACTCTTCTTTTTAATTTTCTTCTTCTTCTTCTTCTTCTTCTTCTTCTTCTTCTTCTTCTTCTTCTTCTTCTTCTTCTTCTTCTTCTTCTTCTTCTTCTTCTTCTTCTTCTTCTTCTTCTTCTTCTTCTACGTTCATCCGGAGATTTTTGTTGTTGTCCGGACGTGATTGCGTTATGCCTGTTTACAGCAGAGCTGCGTTCTTGCGCCGTTAGGCCGACACATCTGACTTCTGTGGGCATTTGTTGATCGGGTTAACCTTCCCGGGGGTTTCTTAGGACGTTTGACTCTCACTGTTGTGGTGTTGTCCCCCATCCCAGCTGGCCCATTTAGAACAGCCGAAGACATCCTGGTTATCTGTACTCTACGCTATACAAATGATCCAAAAGGGCTACGCAACCAACCATCAGATAGACTTCCATCTTGACATGTGGGTACTGACTGAATAGGCGGACAATGTTGAATCAAGTGCTGTTAGACATCCATTTTGACATGTTGATACTTACTATTAATAAATTGTTGTTTTTTCTCCAGGCGGAAAATGTTGAATCACGACTTAACCGACATTTGCTGGCAACAACAAACAAAGTCAATGGAACTTTCATGAATGTTAGTGATGGAAACATCTTTATTTACATCCGAAAGGCATCTTTGTATCTGAAGGTAGATGGGAGAGCCATCCCCATGAACCTGACTATCACTGAGACTACAGCCCACAACTCATCCCATACCAATACATCCGCAGAGTAAGTGTTCCGTGTGTGTTTAAAGGCTAGATTATTGATTTCATTGCGCCCAGTTTGATCCTATGTGGCTTGGTCGCTTTCCCCAGGATGCCCCGCCGGGAGCGTCGCACAATGCATGAACTCGACAGCTCTAGGTCCATCCCCAGAAGTTTCTAAGAAACTTACACTTATGAACTGAATGACAGTCTGGAATTGAACCCACAACCCTCAGAGCACAAGGTAGGTGGCCAAACTACTTCATCATGGACACCCCACAAATGTTTGGCTCATCCAGGGCAGTGATAATGTTAGTGGTTGTACTGGGTGTACAATGTTGGCCTCCCTGAGGGCAGTGATAATGTTGCCAGTTGTACCAGGTGTATAATATAGGGCTCCTCCAGGGCAGTGATAATGTTGGTGGTTGTACCAGGTTTACAATGTAGGGCTCCTCCAGGGCAGTGATAATGTTGGTGGTTGTACCAGGTTTACAATGTAGGACTCCTCCAGGGCAGTGATAATGTTGGTGGTTGTACCAGGTTTACAATGTAGGGCTCCTCCAGGGCAGTGATAATGTTGGTGGTTGTACCAGGTTTACAATGTAGGGCTCCTCCAGGGCAGTGATAATGTTGGTGGTTGTACCAGGTTTACAATGTAGAGCTCCTCCAGGGCAGTGATAATGTTGGTGGTTGTACCAGTTTCACAATGTAGGGCTCATTCAGGGCAGTGATAATGTTGGTGGTTGTACCAGCTGCACAATGTTGGCTTCCCTGAGGACAGTGATAATGTTGGTGGTTGTACCAGGTGCACAATGTTGGCCTCTCTGAGGACAGTGATAATGTTGGTGTTGTACCAGATGTACAATGTTGCCTTCCCTGAGGGCAGTGATAATGTTGGTGGTTGTACCAGCAGCACAATGTTGGCCTCCTTGAGGGCAGTGATAATGTTGGTGGTTGTACCAGCAGCACAATATTGGCCTCCCTGAGAGCAGTGATAATGTTGGTGGTTGTACCAGGTTCACAATGTAGGGCTCAACCAGGGCAGTGATAATGTTGGTGGTTGTACCAGCAGCACAATGTTGGCCTCCCTGAGGGCAGTGATAATGTTGGTGGTTGTACCAGCTGCACAATGTTGGCCTACTTGAGAGCAGTGATAATGTTGGTGGTTGTACCAGGTTCACAATGTAGGGCTCAACCAGGGCAGTGATAATGTTGGTGGTTGTACCAGGTTCACAATGTAGGGCTCAACCAGGGCAGTGATAATGTTGGTGGTTGTACCAGGTTCACAATGTAGGGCTCAACCAGGGCTGTGATAATGTTGGTGGTTGTACCAGCTGCACAATGTAGGGCTCATCCAGGGCATTGATAATGTTGGTGGTTGTACCAGATGTACAATGTTACCTTCCTGAGGGCAGTGATAATGTTGGTGGTTGTACCAGCTGCACAATGTTGGCCTCCCTGAGGGCAGTGATAATGTTGGTGGTTGTACCAGGTTCACAATGTAGGGCTCATCCAGGGCAGTGATAATGTTGGTGGATGTACCAAATTCACAATGTAGGGCTCAACCAGGGCAGTGATAATGTTGGTGGTTGTACCAGGTTTACAATGTTGGCCTCCCTGAGAGCAGTAATAATGTTGGTGGTTGTACAAGGTTCACAATGTAGGACTCCTCCAGGGCATTGATAATGTTGGTGGTTGTACCAGGCTTACAATGTAGGGCTCCTCCAGGGCATTGATAATGTTGGTGGTTGTACCAGGTTTACAATGTAGGACTCCTCCAGGACAGTGATAATGTTGGTGGTTGTACCAGGCTTACAATGTAGGGCTCCTCCAGGGCAGTGATAATCTTGGTGGTTGTACCAGGTTTACAATGTAGGGCTCCTCCAGGGCATTGATAATGTTGGTGGTTGTACCAGGTTTACCCCCTCTGCTGTGTGTCCACCGTGACGAGGTAGTGGGGCTTGTGCGTCCCAATGACCCCAAGAGCTATGCCGACGGTAGCACAGCTACTGGTAGGGCCACCCATGTCGGACAGGTCAAGGGAGAGGGACCAGACGAAGAGACACACAAACCTGCTGCCTTGTAGGTAGACTGGGGACAGTCAAAGGCTAGGGAAAGCACCCCGAATATATGCTTGTCGAAATCGGATGTACTGAGCCACAGGCTTGACAAAGCAGTGCAACGTAACTTAATTCATGATGTCACAAATCAAAATTAATCGTTATGGTGCTAATCCCGTGAAGTCCCATCAGGCGGCGATAGTGCCGGGCCCCTTGCCTCGAGGGGGTCCACCCATGACTACTGGTGGTCACCTTCCCCTGTGCTGTGGAGTCAAGGCACAGAGGAGTAGGTTAAGAGCTATTGACCAAATACCCCGGACACAACATACTACAGTGGAATGCCGAAGGAGTTTACAAGAAGAAAGACTCCCTAACACAGCGTCTTTATAAAGATAGAATAGATGTGGCATGCATTCAAGAGACACACCTCAACGCCAATCACAAATTCTCAGTCAGAGGATATCAGGCCACATGTTTCGACCGCGAAGGACACAAAGGAGGAGTTCTAATACTTACACGAAGTACAATACCTTGCTGCGAAGTATCTGTGATCTCTGACAACCAAACGGAAATTATAGGTGTTGATATAATGATAAAGGACGTGAAAATAAGAATCTACAATCTGTATAGCCCAGCAAATAAGGACCTTACACTCTCAAACATGAAAATAACTGACACAAACTGCATTATTGTCGGAGACTTTAATAGCCGTTCAGAAAGATGGGGATACCCAGATACTGACAAAAGAGGAGATGAATTGGAGGACTGGGAAATAGACTCAAATCTCCATCTACAAAGCGGATGACACACCGAGCTTCTACTCCAGAAGATGGCTTACCACTTCTACTCCAGACTTAGCTTTCTGCACAGGAGACATCCTCCACAAAATCGATCACCATGTGCTGGACCAATTAGCAGGTAGTAGACCACAGACCAATCAAGCTTGAAATGAATATGGAGTATGTTCCACAGGAGCAAAAGCCCTTGCCCCGCTGGAATTACAAACGAGCAGATTGGGACAGATTTGCCATACTAACAGACAAATATTGTGAAAACATAAATACACGATATGGCAACATAAAGCAAATAGTGGAAATTCTAAACAGAGCGATAATACAGGCAGCCACTGAGTCCATTCCAAGAGGAGCGAGGAAAAATTACAAACAATACTGGACTGAAGAACTACAAAGTTTGGAGGACAAAGTTGAAGATGCCAGGAAGACAGCAGAGAGAGAACAAACAATTGAAGCGAACGTCTCTCTCAAAGCCATCTCAGCAAAATATAAAAGAACAGTAAATCAAACAACAAGAGATTGTTGGAGGAAAAAAACAGAAAACCTGAATTTTGACAGGGATGGAAACAAACTATGGAAACTAGTGAAAGCCATGAACAATGAAGGACCTAGAAACAAAGAAATAACAATTAAACAAGGAAATGCCTTGCTTACAGGAAAAAAGGCTGCAAATGCACTAATGGAACACTATGCAAATGCAAACCACATTGATATTACAACCGAACAGAAAAAAGCAATCAAAGACAAACAGATACATCATAGAAATACAGAGACAGCAGCAGAATATATGATGGCAAATCTAACAATGGAAGAAATGGAACAGGCAATGAATACCCTAAAAAAGAAGAAATCACCAGGAAAGGATGGAATCACAAATGAAATGCTAATAGGACTAGGCACCAAGGCAAAGAAGAAACTACTAGCAGTCCTAAATAACAGCTTGAAGAGAGGAATAGTCCCACAGGCATGGAAGGAAGCTATACTAATACCAGTCCCAAAGAAAGGAAAAGACCTGGAAGAACCAAATGGCTATCGACCTGTCAGTCTACTTAGCTGTGTAGGAAAATTAAGGGAACACGTTATCAATGGCAGGCTAACATGGCATCTGGAAGAAAACAAACTCTTAACACCACACCAAGCAGGATTCAGAAAGTACAGATCCACTGAAGATCAAATAACCTATATAGCTCAGGAAATAGAGAATGCCTTCCAAGATAAAAAGCACACACTAGCAGTCTGGATAGATTTAGAAAATGCATTTGATAAAGTATGGAAGGAAGGACTGAAAGTAAAACTGCAAAAAATGCATGTTTATGGAAAAATGTATAAATGGATCAGCCACTACCTTGAGAACAGAACTGCCAGGACAAAAGTACAAGGACAAACAAGCAAAATGATCCTGTTGGAGCAAGGTGTCCCCCAAGGAGGAGTTCTTTCACCAACATTATTCCTAGCATATATAAATGACATCACAGAAAATTTTCCAGCCAGAGTACACACATCCTCCTTTGCAGATGACCTAGCCATATGGACATCTGAAGAATATATTAGTACAGCTAACAGCAGAATACAGCAAGCCTTATTAGCGCTAGAGGACTGGTCAAAATCATGGCTAGTGAAGATAAGTGAGGAGAAAACAACATGCACAGTGTTCTCCCTCTCAAATAAAACTCAGCAACCTAAGCTGGTATTGAATGGAAAAATATTGCGCCATGAAGAAAATCCAAACTATCTAGGAGTCACCTTTGATTGTCGCCTGACATGGAAGACACAGGTTGAGAAAAATCGAACAAGAGCAAGGCAGAGAATGGCAATCATGAAAAAGCTTGCTGGTACAACGTGGGGAGCAGATGAGAAAGTTCTCAAGAAGTTATATACTGGACGGGTGAGGCCAGTACTGGAATATGGCATTGCAGCTTGGGAAACAGTAGCTAAGTCAAACTTTAACAAAATAAGTAGAGTCCAAAAACAAGGAATGCGAATCATAACTGGAAGCCTGAAGACAACGCCTATTAATGAACTAGAAAAGATCACTTGTTTACAACCAATGCAGGACAGAAGAGATAGCAGAGCCCAGCAACAAGCAGAAAAATTTAGAAGATTGACAGACCACCCTATGTATAACAGGTTTAATGGTTTTGGAAAAGGAAGACTGAAGCGTAGCAACTTTGTAGAAACTGCAAAACGAAAGATTAGGGCAGATCCCATACTTAACATATCAACTGTCAAGCCCATTTACAATGCACACAACTTCCCAGCTTGGAGACAGCAGCAACTGCCTGAGATGATAGAAAACATTCCTGGTATTGAGAAAAAGAACACTCAGAATGAAACCGAAAGAAGAAAAATAACCCTCAACTACATAAAAGAACATTACCCAAGCAGCAATTGGACCCATGCATATACAGATGGATCAGCCAAAGATTCAATTAAAAATGGAGGAGGAGGAATTCTCCTTAATTTAAAAAATGGAGTGATAAAAACACAGTCAGTGGCAACTGGAAAATTTTCAAATAACTTCAAAGCGGAGGTAGAGGCTTTGAAAACTGCAGCAGAAATGCTCTTGATGGAGGAAAATAAAGAGAAGCAAATAGCTATCTTCACAGATGCAAAGTTAGCTGTCTCAATACTGAAGAGCAAAAACAGCACAGAACTAGCTGACCTTAGAGCAGCACTCCATGGTCTATGCCAGAAATCCAAAAAAGTTGTAATACAGTGGATCCCATCACATTGCAGTATACCTGGAAATGAAGAGGCTGACAGACTAGCAAAAGAGGGTGGACGATTACCACAGCCTGACATAGACATAACCTATAATGAGGCAAAAAGGTTTATAAAAGGCACTTATAGAACCAAATGGGAATCAGAGCATCCAGGCCACCAGAAGGATGATGCATATTACAAACTCGACCGAAGAGAACAAGTAGCAATCTTCAGACTCCGCACAGGACATAACAGGCTGAAACACCACTTGTTCAATAAACTAAAGATAGGAGATACCGATGAATGTAATTGTGGAACTGGTAAAATGACAGCTAAACATTTGCTGCAGGAGTGCCCAATATATGCAGAACAGAGAAAGATATTTTGGCCCACGCCTGCTTCATTTGAGGACAAGCTCTATGGAGATATCAACAAGCTCAAGTTGACTACAGCTTACTTTAACTACATTCAGGTTGACATCTAAAGGTGCATGAAGATGTATTTAGACTGCCACACTTCATACCACAGGTATGTCGGTTACAAAAGCGTCCCAGAGGCATGAAATGGAATATTGCTTGGATAGCAAATCCATTACTTGGAAAGTCCGAATCAAAAGCTCACTGTGTGGGCTTCGTAAATGGTGGAAAAAGTGTCCTAGTGACACGAAATGGAATATTGCTTGGATAGCAAATCCATTACGTGAAAAGTCTGAATCGAAAGCTCACTGTGTGGGCTTCATAAAAGGTGGAAAAAGTGTCCTAGCGCCACGAAATGGAATATTGCTTGGATAGCAAAACCATTATGTGGAAAGTCTTAATCGAAAGCTCACTGTGTGGATATCATCTGCAGACTGCATTCTTCTGGTTTCCGGAGGAACAGCCTATGGTGAACGGAAGGTCCAATATACGGAAGTGAGGCTAAGCAGCCATGTGCAGGATGTGACGATTCCTTGGGTGAGCCCAGTACCTGAGCGCTGTGTGATGGCTCTGCAAGTATGGAAGCCTCCTTGGATGGCGGGGAATGCCCATGGTCTGCCCCTGCCTTCCCTTGAGGGTTGACCAGGATGTCTTTGGCTGTTCTATATGGGCCAGCTAGGATGGGGGATAACACCACAACAGTGAGATTCAAACATCCTAAGAAACCCCCGGGAAGGTTAACCCGGTCAACAAATGCCCGCAGAATTCGGATGTGTCGGCCTAACGGCGCAAGAATGCAGCTCTGCTGTAAACAGGCACAACGCAGTCACATCCGAAAAAAAAATCTGGATGAGCAGAAGAAGAAGAAGAAGTACCAGGTTTACAATGTAGGGCTCCTCCAGGGCAGTGATAATGTTGGTGGTTGTACCAGGTTCACAATGTAGGGCTCAACCAGGGCACTGATAATGTTGGTGGTTGTACCAGCTGCACAATGTTGGCCTCCCTGAGGACAGTGATAATGTTGGTGGTTGTACCAGCAGCACAATGTTGGCCTCCCTGAGGACAGTGATAATGTTGGTGGTTGTACCAGCAGCACAATGTTGGCCTCCCTGAGAGCAGTGATAATGTTGGTGGTTGTACCAGGTTCACAATGTAGGGCTCAACCAGGGCAGTGGTAATGTTGGTGGTTGTACCAGCTGCACAATGTTGGCCTCTCTGAGGACAGTGATAATGTTGGTGGTTGTACCAGGTTCACAATGTAGGGCTCAACCAGGGCAGTGGTAATGTTGGTGGTTGTACCAGCTGCACAATGTTGGCCTCTCTGAGGACAGTGATAATGTTGGTGGTTGTACCAGACGTACAATGTTGCCCTCCCTGAGGGCAGTAATGTTGGCAGTTGTACCAGGTGCAGAATGTTTGCCTCCCCGAGGATGGGATGGCCTCTGGACAGACACATCTAGTGATGCCAACGTGGAATTAATATGATACCCAATGTCTCGAAGCTCATCAGTGAGTGTATGTGCATTTGTGCAGAAGGTATGCAATTTTTAAAAAAAAGTCTCTTAGCACAAAACTGCTGCAGGTATGTGAAATGTTAGGACCTTCACATTCTTCTCAGCCTGAGGGCACAGTGGGAATGGGGTCCAGTCTTTCCCTCCCATAGTGAATGTTGAGAACTGGCATCTGACCTCACTCGTGTTATTGTCAGCGTTATTTTCTAACCGTTCCTCCAACAAGTATGTAATAGAATGTGGTAATTCATGATGGATGCTGTCTGAAAGGCACACAGAATGTGACAAATCATGACAAACTCTGGAGAATATGATAATTTTTCATGACTGATGTTGTACAGGCATACAAAGAATGTGGTAAATTATGGCAGATGTTATGTGAAAGACACAAAGAATGTGATAATTCATGACAGATGCTGCCCAAAAGACACAAACTGGTTTGCTTTGTACAAGGTCACCTACACTACACAGTTACTTCCAGAAGTGCCACTGTCTCTTCCCATTGATTTATATGGAGCATCTCATTACAGTACACAAACCTCACAATACCGGGAAGGATCTAAATTATCCACTGTACAACGAAATAAAGTCATGACACAGTACAGTAAAATATGTTTGGGGAAATTATGAACTTTTATTGTTTTTGAAATGTATCCCTTCTGCCTTACATTGTAAACAGACCCCACTTTCTTATTTTGGCCTTATTGTAATAAATTTTCATAATTTGCCAAACCCCAAATCTAAATCTGGTATTTAAAAAAAAAGCAGTAACGCATAAAATGAGATCAGAAACACAGATGGGGAGGAGAATCAGAGACAGGTGTAAAACATGGAGATGGGAAAGACATGGAAGGAACTACAAGAGATAGGACAGGAGGACCTGAAGTGAGAAGTTTGAGCGCTTTTGCTCTGTTAGGGCCTAAATGGAAGAAAAGTATCAGATATCTACAGGTAGATTTAACCCCAGAATTAAGCTACTTTGGTATATTCATAATCTGCTCACATTCTAATCTCTCTACTTAGGTGTAATCATGTTCTGCTTACATCCCAATACATCTCTGCTTAGGTGTAATCATTATCTGCTTACATTCTAATACATCTCTCTGCTTAGATGTAATCAAGATCCACTTATATTGTAATACACCTCTGCTTAGGTGTAATCATGATCTGCTTAATTCCTAATAATCTCTCTGCTTAAGTGTAATCATGATCTGCTTACATCCTAATACGTCTCTGCAGATGTGAAGCTCACTAACAGTCTTGGCATCCCACTGGTTTCTAAGCTTCAAGAGGAGGAGAGTTCTGAAGCTCTGTTCTCTCGTGGAGATGGTAGTTTGGTACCAGGTTAGGAAAATGACCTTTTGGGCAACCTCGTTCTGATAGACACAAGTCCATCTGAGGGCTCAGGCAGCTTGAGTGGCAGTGGATTTAATAAGAGTTAAACTTGCATAAGTTTCACAACCAACCAACCAATCAGCTTAACAGAACCTTACTTTGTGAATTTTCTCCATTGACTTTGCAGATTTTAAAATCTTTGTTTTGTTTGTTGACAGTATCCGAATGGAGTTTTGGAATGTTCCAGTCAATAGTACATCGTATGATGTTACAGTTGTGTAAGTAGACCACATCTTAATCTTGTTTATTTATTTAATTGGCATAAGAAGTTGCTGCCACCAGGAATGATTAGGATTCTCTCGTTGACAGTAATTGATTACAATCAGCAAAGTGCCTTATAGGTACATGCGCCTCTAACCTGAGAAATATTGGGCCGAGTCCATTTGTGGATAGTTATTATTAGAACTTCAGCAAGCAGGGTGAGTTATGTTCTCCACTGATCTCAGGCTGATGGGCGATCTGCTGTTTAGGATGAACAAAAAAGACAGGGTTCCAATGTGCATTAAACAAATTCTGGCCACTGTTGGAGACTGTAAAGCAGGCTGCCAAGGCCATTGCCGTGGCTACATTGGAGCAGTAAGGAATCTACTCACAATAGAGTATTTGTAAGTAAAGCACAAGCTTCTCTCACACATCTTGAAGCGGTTTAGATATATTGTGCTAGACCAGTGGTTCTCAACCCTTTTTTGGCCCATGCACCCCATCACCATATGTTCAGAATGTTATTCACCTCCTTTCATATTTCCTCCCAATAAATTCTCTCCCCCCCCCACACACACACATACACACACACACACAGTATATGTAAAATGGAAGCTAAATTTAATAACACATAGAACAGGTTTAGATGTCTACATAAAACATGATTTGCGGGTCTACTTACGCTATAAAATTAATTTCAGAAGGGCGAGAAGTACAGAACTGTAAAGTATAGAGGGAAAAACAGTATCAAGTAATGGGTTCTTGTATTAACACCATCATGAAATAATCTTAATTTCCCCCCGGAAACCCTAAAATTCCCCCTTAGGGGGGAATTCCCCACCGGTTGAGAATCACTGTGCTAGACAAATATTATTATTGACCTTTATTGATTGACCTCTGGCGGATGATGTGGTCAGTATCATGCCGGACACTTTGACTTCCCAAACCATTTCCTGATGTACACTTAGGCTGGTCGACCTAGGAGACCAGGTCAATTCAAAGGTCTGTCTTGTGGAGATTTGAACACATCACCACTGGGCTGGTGTCAGGGTCTTAAACCTGGCTCGTTGGACCTAACATATGTGAGACAAGTACAAGTACAAAGTGATTAGACTTGACACACAATGACACGAAGTTCAATGGATTTATTTACAATTCACATGCAAGACAATCTAGTTTGGCATGTGATGATCATTACTATACATATACAATACATCAGTACACTTACAGACAAAACCCACAGCATCACAGTCTATCTCACAAGATATACAAGCACTCGACTTTCGGGCACAGAAACTACACGAAGCCTTTCTCAACCCACATGTCTTGTCATGTCCGAGTTCCCAAGCAGTCTGCCGGTTTCCTCACACAGTGCTTGCCCTGTGGACTGGCTTCACGAGGACTGCGTGCGTCTTGCTTTGTCCTTGCCTGACCGCTGACGATCGCGTCAGCCAGCAACCTGTGGGCAGGTAACTGGTACTCGCCTGGCGGCCGTAACGATGTTACTGCATCCCGGCTGGAGACTATTCGCCTGGCGGGCGTAACGATGTTCCTGCATCTCGGTTGGAGACATAGAGATTCTGACACGCTCCCCCGGGGCTTATTCATGAAAGATTTTATATTTCATGCATAATCTACCTAGACATAGGGTTTATATTTTAACCATGTCAGAATCGACCTTTCTGTTGTCATGTACATTGGCATAGAAATACATAAGAAATGCAAGTTGTATGTTAAGTCGTGCGGTGTTCAATCTTCACCACTTTCCAAGTTTCATCCTCTCGATGGATGATCACCTGAGTTGCAATATTGACCCAGTCAGATCGGTAGCACCAGCAAGAATGCAACTACCTCGCAACCTCTAAAAAAAACTGAATAATATGCTTTTTGCAACAAAAAACATCGGGTAAGACCGTAATACGACTTTTTATAAGCCGTATTCAACGCTCGAGTTCCGACCCCATTTGGCCGGGAGCTCTCCCGTTGGTCTACAACTTCGGTAACCCTATACCATACCCAGCTGATGACCATTTGGAGTGTTGACAATCTGGCAACACAATGGCTATTTTTATACAACACATCTCTGAATACATTTCCATTTACCGCCCTTAGTGTAATAAAGTAATAACAACAAAAATGAAAGGGACATAATTTGAAAAGATGTCAACTCTAAACTATTACAATTATTATTCTATTTCTCAGCGTCATAGCTTGATGCTTTTCCATACTAGCGAAAAAATGTCGATAGTGTGAATAAGTTAATCAAGATATGATTCTAAGATTACATTAGTCGAAAAATATTAATACACAATTCGTGTATTCGAAATTGGTGTTTCATAATTATTTTAGAAGCGTCATACATTTTTAAGATTTTTGTTTATCGTCTGCTTGTTTTGATCTAAATTTATAAATTCTCCGGAAGTACACACGAACATCTGATGTTGTTAACAATTCTATCACACACTTGTTCCGCTCTGGTGTAGCAATGCGAAATTGTTCTGATAGTTAATGTGTTCGTTGTTTCGCTGGAAAACCTCTGGACTCCGATTAACTGCAGTGGTGCAAATGTCAAAGTTCAGCTCACACCCTCGTTCACGGATTAAAATGTCACTGGATATGATCCACTCGCAGATACCACTGATAACTTGATTAGTTCTCTTCAGGTAAGTTGAAAGCGCATGTGGCACTGTTCTTGTTTTATAATATATACAATTAATATTGTTCGCTTTCTACCACACACTACACAATTATTCACGACGATTACTACATTAATAATAAAATAAGAAACAATATTTACAGTGGGAATGAACCCTATCACATCACATCATCGATGTACACAGCTTTTCTGAAAAAATTTCATTGATGGCTGTGTTGGTCTGAGTGTTTTCTAACACACTGCACTCAGACATTAGTGCTTACTGGGTCGTTCGGACAACGGGACAAAAGATCAGCAATCGTGTTGGTTCTGCCAGCGATATGTCGAACTTCAAAGCTGTAATCCTGAAGTAAAAGAGACCAGCGCGCTATCATCTGGTTTGTTGGGACCCCTGAAGTAATAAATTTTAATGGACTGTTGTCGGACTCTACAATGAAATGCCGTCCTAGGAGGAATCTGGACAATTTAGTTATACCCACCACTAGAGCAAGAGCTTCTTAACTGAGGTGTGGACCAAGCGCATTCTCTTGGTTTCAATTTTCTAGAGACGTAGTATACAGGATGTAGAATGTTGTCATGTTCCTGTAACAGAACAGCCCCAATCGCCACGGGGCTCGCGTCTGTGCGTAATCTGAAAGGAATATGTAAATTGGGCAATTTGAGAATGGGATTCTTTAAACTATTCTCAGAAAAATAAGATAACACTTTCTGGAATGCAAATTTTAGGCATTCGTTGTTTACAATCTTTTCAGGTTGGTTTTTCGTTAGTAGGTTAGTAAATTTTTCTGTCAGTTCAGCAAAATCTGGTATGAACTGCCTATAATAATTTAATAGTACTATTACACTTCTGACTTGTTTCTTGGTAGTCGGAAGTGAAAGTTTCAGTATTTTGGACACGATGTTATCGTCTGTCGTGACAAAGCCATTAGATATTCTATAACCCAAGAAGGAGATTTCCTGATAGGCTATGTCTACTTTTGTCGGCTTCACCGTCAGTCCATGATGTCTAATTCGTTCAAATGTCTGCTGTAATGTCTTTATGTGGTCTGTCATCGTCTTTGTGTGAACACAAATGTCGTCCATGTAGCAGATAATGTTTGTTATGTCCACAAGTAATAGTCGTGTCATACGTACGAATGTCGCTGGGGCATTGACTAGCCCAAATGGTAATTTGCACCATTCGTACTGTCCCCAAGGTGTGACAAAAGCTGTCAGATGTCTGCTCTGTTCGTCTACCGTTATCTGCCAGTAACCTTTCATCATATCTAACTTTGTAAAGTACCTAGAGTCTGTCAGTTCTGTCAGTAGGTCTTCACAGTGGGTCATTGGTTCCAGATCTAGAAGAGTTATTTTATTTAATTTTCTATAGTCGACACAGAGTCTTATCGTGTTGTCTTTTTTTCGTACCATGACCATTGGAGATGAAAAATGTGATTGGGATCGTCTAATGATGTTTTTCTCTAAGCTAATGATCTCTTGATGTAAGTTTTCTTTGTAATGTAATAGAATGGTGTAAGGTCTGCATTTTATTGGTGTGTTTGAAGTGAGCGTGATGTGGTGTTGTACTAATTCTGTTTGTCCTGGGTTGTTGGAGAAGATGGTGTTGTACTGTTGTATGAGATGTTTGCAACTGTCTGTTTCTGCTTGAGTTAAGTTTGGGTTTATTTTGATTTCTTTCAAGCAGTTTGTCGTGTCTAATGCAGGTGTTGGAATTTCGTCACTATCTTCGTCCTCTTCATGGTCTATTATCACTGTACAAGCTGTTGTATCGTCTTGTTCGTTGTCTCTGTTGTAGTATGGTCTTAGCATATTGATGTGGAATATTTTATGTTTGTCTTTTATTTGAATCTCATAGTCTACATTTGAAATTTGTCTTATCACTTTAAATGGTCCCTGCCAAGAGTCAGTCAATAAGTGTCGGTCACTAGGTAAGAGAAGAAGTACGTCCTGTCCAGGTGTGAACGTTATTGTCCTGTTACCTTTGTCTGCATATTGTCTATATGTAGCACCAGATAGTTTTAGTGCTTCTTTTGCAATAGTACAAGATTTGATGATTCTTTCGCGCAATGATGTAACATACACGTATGATGATATGGGTTTAAGTACAGGGGTGGCTTCAGTTAACATTGAATGGTAGATACTCAATGGGCCACGTGGTTTGGCACCATAGATAAGTTCAAAAGGAGAGAATCCAGTACTAGAATGTGGGACCTCGCGATAAGCAAAAAGTATAGCGGGCAAATATATGTCCAAGTTTTTGGGATGTTCTTGCGTGACTTTAGCAAGCATATGCTTCAAATCACCGTTAAACTTTTCGATGATTCCCGTTGAGTGAGGATGGTATGGAGAATTGAAACATTGTTTCACCCCTAACATTTTGGTGAAAGCTTGAGTAGATGCAGCAATAAATTGACTCCCCCTATCTAATAGGATTGTGTCTGGAAATCCTATTCGTGAAAATATTAGGAAGAAAACTTCCATAATATCATTTGCAGTTATGTTCTTTAACGGAATCGCTTCCGGCCAGCGGCTACATAAATCAATGATGGTAATGATGAACCTATTCCCTCTGGATGTTACTTGATTCAGAGGGCCCACTATGTCGACAGATATTTTCTCAAAAGGTCGACTGGCTAAGTCGGTAACTTGTAATTTGGCCTGTGGGTTTTTACCTTTTTTCACTAGTTTTTGGCAGATATCACAACTTCTACAATATTTCTTAATGTCATTGCAGAATCTTGGCCAATAAAACTGTAAGTAATCTTGATCTGGTCTTAGAGTATGCCATATGCCCTGCAAGAGGTATATCATGGGCAAGATGTAAGGCTTGCTTACGGTATTCAATTGGCAACACAGTTTGCTCTGTGGTGCTGTTGCCTCTGGTATAGTACCTGGTGAGGATGCAATTCTTCAGAGCAAAATGCCATCTTGCATTTTTGGTTACCTTTGGCTTTTGGCCGATCAGATTAAAATATTTAGATAATGAAGGGTCAGCCTTTTGGGCTGCTACGAAGTTCTCCTTCATGGTTTTAGGAGGCAGTATCACTGGGCTAAGCATTTCTATAGCCTCAGTTTGATTAATTTCATCTTGCACTCTAGCAGTAGATCTGGTTACTGCGTTCACACATTCAATGATATCTGATGGTGATGAAACATTTTGGTCAATGGATTCATGAGATGTTAGTGCTCCATTAGCTACCATACATTCATCTGGTGATACTATACCTTCAATGATGACATGTGATGGTGATGATGTTGTCTTATCATCAATACAAACAGATGTAATATCATGAGGCATATCATTCACCTATGGTAAATTACCAATGATAATATCACACACAGGGTTAGTTAATGCAGTGCATTTTACTTTCCCAGTGAGGAAAGGTGTTTGAATATATGCCCATGCCAATGGGTACTTTTCAATATTTCCAGAGGATGTTCTGCATGTTACGTGCCTGCCTGTATAGTCTGTAGGCATTATGAACTGTCTCTTTAGCCCTATAAGAGAGCTTCCGGTGTCACGAAGTACTGTAGCAGGCTTGCCATTCACATATCCCTGATGTATGTTTATTCTGCCTTTGGAATCTATTACCAAATTAGCTTCTTCATTGGCAATAGGAATGGAATGGCCGCATGTTAAAATGCCATCTTCATAAAAGGTATTACAAACAGTACATTTATGTGAATTAAACATGTCAAAAGCCTGTGCTGAGTTCACAGGGAGTTTTTCTGAATGTTCTTCATCTGATGATGAACTGTCAAATAAGGCGGCATTTGCTTTCTTGGTCATTTGCCTTCCTTTACAATCATGATGCCAATGGCCGTACGCTTTACAAAGGAAGCATTTTTGTACCTTTTTAAAGGATTTACGTTCCTTATCCTGACTATTTATGTAGTTCTGTAAGTATGTAAAATATGCTGGATTCTTATCGCACATTTCACCTTGGTGGTGTGATGTGTTACAAAATCTACAATGATTGTATTTCTCAGAAGTAGGCTTATAAGTTCTTTGCCTATTGTAGGTTTCTGATCGAGGTTTGTCATAGTTTGCAGATGCTACGAAGTTTGTATCAGTAGCTTCACTAGCAAAACAATGTTTATTGGCTGAGTAGTAAGCTGACCCACGTCTCTCAATCTCTTCTACACTCGTACATTCATTCTCTAGCAAAAATTTTGAAAATGCTGGTGGAAGGGATGTGATGATTTTATCCCTGATAATGAGATCTTCTAACTTATCATAGTCTTTTATCCCTGATAATGAGATCTTCTAACTTATCATAGTCTCTATTTACTTTGGCTGCTGAACTCCATTTTGTAAATACGTCTCAGACTACTGAGACATAGTCAGAGAACGTCTGAGTAGATTTTGGACTCAGTTTGCTGAACTGTTCTCTGTATCCTGCCTCATCTAGCATAAAATGTGCCATAATTTTTAACTTTAGATAGTGGTAATCTTTTCTGAGGTCTTTGGGGATAGTCTCTATGACTTTCAGAGGTTCCCCTGACAAACTCCTCATATAAATAATGTTCCATTCAGAAACTGGAACCTGATAATGGTCCATTAAAGTTTCAAAATTCTGGGTGAACGCTGCAATGCAGTCACCTGAGGTATAATTTCTTACAATACCTTGATACTTTTTGTACTGGTTCTCTTTTTCCAGTCTTTCAGATTTCTTAGACTCTTTGTTTATGGCAGTCTCGGTGTCAAGCTGTTTAATTTTGAGTTGTAATTCCAGCTCTTCGCGTTTGCTTTGAGCTGCTATCTCTGCCTTCCTCAATTCTAACTCTCCTTGTTTCGTTTTCGCAGCTAACTCTAGCTCCGACTGTTTCGTTTTCGCTGCTAATTCTAGCTCTGCCTGCTTTGATGCTGTTTCTGCCTCTGCCTGCTTGGCAGCTCTTTCAGCCACTCTTTCTTCGCGTTCGCTAGCTTTTTCTTGTACTAGGAGGTATTCAGCATATTTTGTTTCACTCCATTTTGTTAACTCGTCACCAGTTAACTTTAGCTTTAAACCCATATCGATGAAGTCATTTAATGAAGACATGATGGAATGTTTAAATGAAAATAAGTTATCAGACACACAATTTGTTACAAGGTGTTAGTAACGTGAACAATTTTACAATATTGTTGACTTACAATTTATGCCCAAATTTGCGCCCGAAAGTATATAGAAAAAATATACTCAAGTGTACTGGATGCGGTGAAGAATGGTTCAAACCAGGACTAGGAACTGTAGGGTCGCTACTTCAAGGACAAACTGACCTCTACGGGCAAGGGTTTCAGATAGCACAGAAAACCTGCTTTCTTTTTGGGAGGAAATAAATTAGAATCTATCTTTGTGTGAGGTGTATGCTTGTCACTAAGTTTTGATTAGGTTTGTATGGCGTTGAGTATAATTGTATGTCGTAATGTCGTCGGTCAACAATTTTTTTCAAATCACAAGTCACTTTCTTTCCTAAACTTTCTGCTTTCCACAACTAACTTCACAAATACAATCTAGATATATTTCAACAATCTATAACAATGATGACACATCACTTACATCAAGATGACATTCAGTAAGGACATAGACATCATGCTTACAAGATGGCGACAAGGTCAAACTACGACAAGTTCAAAATGGCGACAAGTTTTACAATCACAGATGTTTTACACGTTTAAACAATCAAATGCATGTAATTTACGTTAGTATGTTCAATGAGGACGAGCCTTCCACGTTCACACATGTCAGGGTCTTAAACCTGGCTCGTTGGACCTAACATATGTGAGACAAGTACAAGTACAAAGTGATTGGACTTGACACACAATGACACAAAGTTCAATGGATTTATTTACAATTCACATGCAAGACAATCTAGTTTGGCATGTGATGATCATTACTATACATATACAATACATCAGTACACTTACAGACAAAACCCACAGCATCACAGTCTATCTCACAAGATATACAAGCACTCGACTTTCGGGCACAGAAACTACACGAAGCCTTTCTCAACCCACACGTCTTGTCATGTCCGAGTTCCCAAGCAGTCTGCCGGTTTCCTCACACAGCGCTTGCCCTGTGGACTGGCTTCACGAGGACTGCGTGCGTCTTGCTTTGTCCTTGCCTGACCGCTGACGATCGCATCAGCCAGCAACCTGTGGGCAGGTAACTGGTACTCGCCTGGCGGCCGTAACGATGTTACTGCATCCCGGCTGGAGACTATTCGCCTGGCGGGCGTAACGATGTTCCTGCATCTCGGTTGGAGACATAGAGATTCTGACAGCTGGCAGGCAACATGCTAGCCATTGTGCTAGCGCAGCTCACAGAGTATTTATAGCATGGGGAATACACACTTTGTGATCCTCACCAGTGCTACCACATCTCGCAGAGTATTTATAGCGTGGGGAATACACACTTCCTGGTCCTCACTAGTGTTACATCTCACAGAATATTTATAGCATGGGGAATACACACTTTGTGATCCTCACCAGTGCTACCAAATCTCACAGAGTATTTATAGCATGGGGAATACACACTTTGTGACCCTCACCAGTGCTACCACATCTCACAGAATATAGCATGGGGAATACACACTTCCTGGTCCTCACCAGTGCTACATCTCACAGAGTATAGCTTGGGGAATATACACTTTGTGATCCTCACCAGTGCTACCAAATCTCACAGAGTATTTATAGCATGGGGAATACACTTTGTATTCCTCACCAGTGCTACCACATCTCGCAGAGTATTTATAGTGTAGGGAATACACACTTCCTGGTCCTCACCAGTGCTACATCTCACAGAGTATTTATAGGATGTGGAATACACACTTCATGTTCCTCACCAGTGCTATAGTTCACTGGGTGGAGGCAGCTTTCTAATGTAACCTAAACGAGGAGGAAATGGAAGCACTAATTGGTAATTTCTCGTTCCATGAAACTCCTCCTCCTTTCACTACTCCAGTAATATCAACACAAGAAGCCTGGTGTTGTGGATATATGTTGCTCTAATGACAAGATTGTTGACAAGAAATAGAACTGTCAAGATTGTTGACAAGAAATAGGACTGACAAGATTGTTGACAAGAAATAGAACTGTCAAGATTGTTGACAAGAAATAGGACTGTCAAGATTGTTGACAAGAAATAGGATTGACAAGATTGTTGACAAGAAATAGGATTGACAAGATTGTTGACAAGAAATAGGATTGACAAGATTGTTGACAAGAAATAGGATTGACAAGATTGTTGACAAGAAATAGGATTGACAAGATTGTTGACAAGAAATAGGATTGACAAGATTGTTGACAAGAAACATGACTGACAAGATTGTTGACAAGAAACATGACTGACAAGATTGTTGACAAGAAATAGGATTGACAATATTGTTGACAAGAAATAGGATTGACAAGATTGTTGACAAGAAATAGGATTGACAAGATTGTAGACAAGAAATAGGATTGACAAGATTGTTGTCAAGAAACATGACTGACAAGATTGTTGACAAGAAATAGGATTGACAAGATTGTTGACAAGAAATAGGATTGACAAGATTGTTGACAAGAAATAGGATTGACAAGATTGTTGACAAGAAACATGACTGACAAGATTGTTGACAAGAAACATGACTGACAAGATTGTTGACAAGAAATAGGATTAACAATATTGTTGACAAGAAATAGGATTGACAAGATTGTTGACAAGAAATAGGATTGACAAGATTGTAGACAAGAAATAAGATTGACAAGATTGTTGTCAAGAAACATGACTGACAAGATTGTTGACAAGAAATAGGATTGACAAGATAGTTGACAAGAAATAGGATTGACAAGACTGTTGACAAGAATTAGGATTGACACGATTTGTTGACAAGAAACATGACTGACAAGATTGTTGACAAAAATAGGATTGACAAGATTGTTGACAAGAAATAGGATTGACAAGATTGTTGACAAGAAATAGGATTGACAAGATTGTTGACAAGAAACATGACTGACAAGATTGTTGACAAGAAACATGACTGACAAGATTGTTGACAAGAAATAGAACTGTCAAGATTGTAGACAAGAAATAGGACTGACAAGATTGTTGGTAAGAAATAGGATTGACAAGATTGTTGACAAGAAATAGGGTTGACAAGATTGTTGACAAGAAATAGGATTGACAAGATTGTTGACAAGAAATAGGATTGACAAGATTGTTGACAAGAAATAGGATTGACAAGATTGTTGACAAGAAATAGGATTGACAAGATTGTTGACAAGAAACATGACTGACAAGATTGTTGACAAGAAATAGGATTGACAAGATTGTTGACATCTTCTTTGCAGTCAATCTTTACATCCATTTTTCCAGTCCATCTTTTAGTGTTATATTGATATTGAAAGCTTGTTTTAGTTTAGTCGATGGATCAACATCATGGCACACGGGTGCAACACATAAGTGCTCCGTTTTCCTCCTAATTCAAACCTGAGTCTGGAGAAACTCAGCTCAGTGCACGAACTCCGTAGCACCAGCGAGGATCCTGAAATACTTTGGGTAGATTTTTAACTCGAAATTTTGCCTGGGCAGCGCCATTAGGCTGCTCTTTTTCGATTTCCAACTGCCAAGGGATTTTTTACGTGCGGAACAATACACACGGCCGTCCGATCTCACTATCCAGAGACCAGCTGAAATTTATTACTAGAAGTCCACGAGAAAAAATCCCGGCATCACTGGGGCTTGAACCTGGGACCTCCAGCACTCGAGGCGGACACCATACCTCGAGACCACACAGCCCCCGATTGATATTGAAAGCATTGTCTTCCATCTGCACGTTTGCTTGCCCACCTTTCCCATAAAATATTGCCAACAGGCAACAATGGCTTGTTTTTGTGCCCAAACATTGACCAGACTTTGATTTTCAAGTAAAATCTGATAAATATAAAAACCGTATTTGTTGTCTGTAATTTTCAGTACAGAAGCCAAGAGGCTAACCGATCGCTGGACAATGACCATGTCTCTGTATGTCAGTGGCGGGGTGTCCGGGGAATCGAACGTGACTCTGGAAAATGCCACCTTCAGTAATGGCGACAATGATTTCACCATCCCCATCATCTACTCGTGGCACTGTACAGAAATGAAGTTATATCTGATTGCAAATGCAAAGTCAAACTTCAGTCGCTTTGAAGGAACTTATCTCTTACTTGATGGCTACCAGGTGAGTGCTTTGACAGCACCATGTGCATTAATTCAGCTTCAAGTCTGTGCATCCTTTGAGTTTAAATCTTGTTTATTTCCACATGGTTGAAGGGATAAGAGCGGGAGCTCTGACATTTCATGATGAGGTGGCAGGATTGTTTCCGGCACATGTCAGTTTGGAATTCAATGTTGACTTCTTGTTCGGAATGCAGTGGCAAACTACTGGATGTAACATTGCCAACTGGGGTTGGGGTTGACTGCCATGTCCCGTATGGGTCATGCAGTTTGTGCTTGCTTCTTCTTCGTTTGTCTGGAACGTTGTTTTAGACATAATTGTATTGTTTGTCCGGAATGTTGTTTTAGACATATTTGTGTTTTTTTGTCTGGAATGTTGTTTTAGACATAATTGTGTGGTTTGTCCGGAATGTTGTTTTAGACATAATTGTGTTGCTTGTCCGGAATGTTGTTTTAGACATAATTGTGTTGTTTGTCCGGAATGTTGTTTTAGACACAATTGTGTTGTGGTATGTCCAATGTATTTCATGTTATATTGTGGGCCTGTGATGAAGGGGTTATGGTCACAGTTCATAATCCTGCACACCGCGTTGGAAACATATAGTTGCAGGCTATTTTATAGCTGACCACATTGCAATGGTTTTTATACAATGGTATATATGGTGGTCGTTCAGAAAGCAATGGCAAACTCATCATCATCATCATCAAGTGCCGTGCCGGCTGGCGTAGGTGTCCATGGCTCTCCATAGATCTCTGTCTTTGGTTTTCTGGATCAACTCTGCTGCTGATATTCCTCCATGTCACCGTCTCAAACTACTGATTGTAAACTTCCAAGAAATCACAAACAACCCAAAAAATAATGCTGGGGTTGACTGCCACATCATGTAAAGGATATGCAACTAACTTACATTGTTCACAAATAAAAAAAGGGAAAGGTGCCTAAGGGGAATGTTACCGCTTGTGTCTGCATGTCTTTAGGCGACATTTAGATGTACCCACAGATAAAGTAATTGTAGTGAAAGGCTGAACAAGGTAGTGTCTGAGATTGGTATTGTGGCGAAAGATTACCATAGGGCCAGCTAGAAACACCTCATGAGTGGTTGGGTCTGATCTCAGAATTGACCAGTACTGAAGGAAGATATGTTTGATGGCCAGGGCATGTGGATGAAAGGTTAGGATAAGTTTGGGTTCATTATTGCCCTGGGAAAGTTAACCCGGTCAACAAATTCCAGCAGAAGTCGGCATAACGGCGCAATAACGCAGCTCTGCTGTAAACAGGCACAACGCAATTACGTCCGAAAAAAAAAACTCCGGATGAACGCAGAAGTTCATTATTGGGAGTTCGCCTTTTCTTGATGAAGGATATATGTCGTAACTCCCATGTTATGCGATAAAAAAACTGCAAAAAGAATCTGCTTTGGGTTGACCCATCTACAGAAAAGTCTAGCACTTCATGGGCTCTCCTTGGAAGTCGTATTATCTTAACAGATACAACATAGACTTGCCAATCTCTATCCTATGTTCCCAGCTTCTTCGTAATTTTTCTGTATGTATTGCTATGTCAGATCAAATGTACGTACCGCCCTATGTACACATTGCTTTGTCAGATGACATGTGCATATACCACCTTGCGTATATATTGCTGTCAGTTGAAACGCACATACCAATATATATATATATATATATATATATATATATATATATATATATATATATATATATATATATATATATATATATATATATATATATATATATGTGGTGTTGTCTCTGTCTACAGGTGCAGCCCTTCAACATTCAGAAAAACAGATTCTTCGATGCCCAGGACTGCGTGCCTTACTTCACCACAGCCATCTGGATGTTTCTCTTCTCAGCATTTTTCCTGCTCTCCATCTTGATATTTGGTGTGCTGATGGTGCTCAGTCTCTCCACCATGGACAAGTACGATGACCCCAAGGGCAAGACCATCACAGTGGCTCAAGGAACAGATTAACCCAGACTGGACTAGACAAACATCTTTTGCAACAAATCCAGACTACAGTGAAGTAGAAAGCTGTTGTAAAGTCTAGTTTCAGAATTTGAAATTTAAAAACAAACTGATCTTTTGAAATTCTCTCTTGAAAATCTCATCTTTGTAGTCTTTGATTTGATTGTTTTAGAAGAAAAATAAATCTAGTTTATGAATATTAAAATAGTTAATCCAGTATGTGATTATTTAACTAGATTACTCCATGATTATACAAATAACTAATATGGTCTGATTAAAGTAATCTGGAGTTGGGTATTTAAACTTTGGTCCATGAGGATTAACAATGTGGTTGTTTCATGACAATCACAGCAGATTAAAAAGTGCAGACTGTGATCTCATGTGTGACAGGATGAAACCTGAACAAACAAAAGTTGCTGTGGTCTTTATTTGTTTCTCTTGTGTAGCAAAATACAGCACACCATGTGATAGCCATGTATGTAGCGATTTTAGTGTCTGGCACTAGACTTTGTAAATGTTATTTGTTATAACTTACTGTAGATGTTATGAAAGTTAACGTGTGAAAATATGCATAAAACTGGTGGTTTAATGCTAACTTGTCAGATTGCTTGTAAGACAGAATGAGGTATTGATATTTTATATAGAACCTGTTTTACTGTGTGACAGTGAATCATGGAATGTGCATGTAGAGAAGAGCTTGGAAATTATGATAATGTGGTTCCTGAGATGAATGTTGTGAGTATCTTGGACTTCCAGAGTAACAATTGCCTGGAAAAGGCGAATGAAGAAAGAACATTGCATACAACTGTAAGGTAGAGACAAGCAACGTTCTTTGGTCATGTGAGATAAAAGGCACTGAAAAGCACTGTGACGATTAGAAAGATCTGAAGAGGCAGACGGAGAGCAATGATGACGGATTGACAAATGGTGGCATGGAGGAATATCAACAGCATAGTTGATCCAGACCACCCAGATCTGTGGAAAGACATGAACGCCTATGCCAGTTGATCCAGAACTGCGGAGAGACATGAATGCCTATACCAAGGCACATAATGATGATGAAATGTAAGACAGTCACATATCGAGGACAGCTGGTCTATGTTCAGTTTCCTTTGTTTTTTGTTGTATAATCTGGTTTTCATGTTTATTGTTTTCCCCGATTGCTTTTAAAGCAAAGTTGGGTTAAATATGTATTATTATAACTTTAATATATTCACCATTCCATAAACAAGAATCCACTGTGGGATATATTTTGGACATTTCAAAACTTTTGGCAGAACATTTTGGGGTGGGTGAGGAGATCATATTATGGGTTTTAAGTTATTGGTAAAAAAACTAACATGTCAAGTGTGTTGTTTACATCTGTGTAACTTGATCTTGATGACAATTCACAGTGCATCTTCTTCAGGTACCTGGTCGGGCAGACATTGTAGATCATGGCATTCCAATCTTCTCTGTCAAATGGTGTTGTGATGAAGTTTAGACTGTGCACATACATCTTGCTCTGTTGTAACCTGTCTCTCTTGCCCAGTATTTTCCCTACATGAGGCTGATTTGACTGTTCCAGATCTTCAGTTGATATTCCCCCATAGTTTCATGTACCCAGGAAGGTTAACCTGGTCAACAAATGCCCACAGAAATCGGCAGAATGCAGCTCTGCTGTAAACAGACACAACACAATGTCTGAAAAAATTCTCCAGACGAACGCAGAAGTAGTAGTTTCATGCCTTTTTTGATGTAAATGAGCGATCTTGTAACATCTGCGGCTCTTAATACCTCGGTGTTTGTTTTCCTGTGTGCATGATGTTCTTCTCAACAACCATGTCTCCACTGCCTTCACCACTCATTGCCCAACATTCATAATGAGTATACAGAAAGTAAATTCTGAAGTAAAAGAAGCCAGAAAAATGAACACATGATTTAACGTAAACAGTGTAACATCCTGTATCTATGGTTCCCTGCAGCACAGGGGCAATTGTTTATGGATCGCATTGATGTTAATTGTAGTTTTGTATTGAAACCTTGGGTACGAAAGTTGCCAGTTTTGGCATAGCCTATATTGTATTGTATGATGTTATAGTTGGAGGTACATATATATATATATATATTTGTCACAATGTATTTAAGACTTCGTTGTATTAGGAGAATATCTGCCCTCCTGACATTTCAAATGGCCGTAGGCACCATGAGTTGGGAACCCGTGGTGTAGTTCTGCATACCATTAAGGATATTGGTCTGGACAAAGAGGCAGAGGAAGACACAATCAGTGGATGGATAGACAGTAATTCAGGGTACTATAAGCAAACAGATACCATGTCAACACATATGACCTTGGAGTGTGAATTTAGACCCACCCGGCCCCAAGGCTAGACAGCAGGGATCTGGTGTTAGGCCCATCTTATTACTGATATAATGATCAGTATTATGCAGGCCACCTGTACTTAACGATCAGTATTATGCTGCCAACATATACTTGTCTAGAAGCCTGCCAATATTGGGGACCACACCCAGCTTGTAGGTGAGTTCACTAATCACCCAGACCTCTGAAGGTATGTGTCAAGGTTGCGAGGTACCCCGTGGAATTACACCCCAGACTGAACTGGTTGCTACTGGTTACACTACTACTCTGACATCCATACAAGAGGTTCCCATGGGCAAATAAGTAGGTTAGGAAATAATGGCTGTGACATGAAAGATCTCTTTCAACAATTGGCAGTTGTTTTTCTGGGGAAGGGGCAAGCTCAGCCAAATCTTTCATTATTTCTTGTATTGGTAATTTTTGAAGTATTACAATTACTGATAACTTCAACTTATTTCATAACTTTTGTGCTTTTATTACTCGTGACATGAGAAAGCACATGAATGAATTGTCTGTTTTTTTTTTTTTTGGGTAACATTCCGTAGCCGGCTTCGTGGCTTAGAGGTTATGACTTTTCTCTGTAATCTCGTCGGTAACGTGATGATGGTGAGAATCAGCAGTGGTTCGAATCGCATCGGTAACTTACGGGGTATGTGAGCCAGCCGCTCAGAAAGCAATGGCAAACTACTGAGCGTAATCTAGCCAAGAAATCAACATACAGCTGAAAGATGCTGGTGTTGACAGTGATATCCTGTAAAGGATATTTAAAAAAAAACATTCCGTAATGTAATAATCAATATTGACATTTTGTTGGAAAGAGAGAAGGAACAAAGCTGGCTAGCTCACTAAACAGACCGTGAAATAATTTGCTCATCTTCTGTCTCACCACACAGCCTGTACTCCCCCACCTGGGGACCAGATGACCCAAACATGGATTATTGGTGTGACTACCAATAGAGAAGTACAGTGGGCACAGGAAGACAGGCTTCTTCCATCACATAACAGGTGTATGAATGATCCATACACACCTTGGATAGAAATTGTCTGCTGCAAAATAATCTGGCACATTCGATGCCAGCCTTTTGTGTATGAAAGAAAGATTCTTAGAAAAGAAGAGATCTGACAACAAAGGGGAGAAAATATACAGACAGTCCGGTGTCATGGCACTAGGGAATGACTGATCATCCAATCCTTTCAGTGCTACCGGAGAAATGCTAGTTAAGCCAGTCGTTAGTTTAGGCTTGATTGCCTCATATTAGTCATTGCTACATGCCTCATCAGGGTGGTCAGATTGGCCTTTCACGACAGCCTCCTAGCTCGGTCAAATAACCACAAGCAGTTTAATCCCCATCCCATCTTTGACGGATACCGGTTTCTTTTTTTTTTTGGGTGCTCGCTTTGAACTCAAGTGTTGTCCATACACGCTGCTTTTAGTAGCACTGGACTGAATTTTGCTTGTGGATTAGCTTTCCCAATTACCAGTGTCCCTCGCCATCAGGTGAACCACTCTGACTTCAGAGGTGATGGATTCCATCTACTGTTCCAACTGATCTCCCCTGCTTTCTTGGAGCATTCATTTAAAAGACTTAGTATTGAGCGATGTTGAAGCTCAGCTCCACAATGTTGTCATAAAGAAATTCAAGCCTGCCATCCTGTCTTAACTTCTACATTGTACTTGTTTTGGTTTGATTTTCTGTAATCTAGGACAAAAATAAATATTTATGACATTACTTGCTTCTTATTGAGTTGTTTCAGTGTGGGTTTCTTGTTTGCATGTTATTTTTCCACTCATTCATGTATGCCTTCACATTAGCAAACACTAGACCTAATATCTGATTTAGGACAGGAAGTTGTTCATGGAAGAAGAGTAGTGATGGGTTACACTATATGTAAAATATGGGGAGCAAAATAATAACTAGAAACATCTAGTAAGTGCAGCGACGTGAACAATACAATAACACTGGAGCCTTCTCTCCTTTAGCTTAGCACTATGTTTATGAGATGGTCATTGCTTCTCTATAGGATGTACCAACTTTCTCTTAGACACAGCCACAAGAATATAACCAACAATACCTCTCACAGGCGTACAACCAACATTCTCTCATACTGGAATAAGACTACAATGACCACACAGGATAAAATAAACCCAGAAGGCAAGTAGATGTGGTCTATTTTTTGTTGACTTCATTTAAAAAAAAAAAGCAAGCACAAAGTCACAACACTGCATCTTTCCCTTAAAAATTGCTGGATAAATTACGTGCACAGCAAACAAATGTACATTCCTGCACCTTAGCATATTTTCATTGTAGACAAGGGTCAGCTCATATTGCAGTCTCACTTCACAAACCGGGCCAAGACACGACAGATTTAAGTACATGAATGACATAAATAAGGCACTTGAAGTGTATAGTCTACAACAGAATCGGTGGAGTGGAAGCTGATCATTGCTGCAGTTTCAAAGTGATCACATCTCACAGAAACACAGCAGTACTAAATTCAGCAAGCATGGTAAACATTTGATCTGTACATAATGTCATCTCCCATGGCTGTTGTTATACACCTTAAAGGTTAGTCCAGCTCTGGCATGCATTTTCTCCCTCTAGACAAACTTCAGCTAAGCTAATGGGCTCTATCTGCCTGCAGATACTTTCTTTCCTAATAACTCTGCCAGGACTGTGGCCTTGGAGCCTACTCTTTGTGATTTCCAACTCTAGTGGTGAGACTTTGAATGTATGTAACTTGCACACAGTACCTCCTGTTTTTCACCCGTATGTGATCTAGGTCTCACAACCCAGCGGGGGCATGTAATATTATCAGACACCAATTGTTCT
Source organism: Cepaea hortensis (assembly GCA_963921405.1). NCBI lineage: Eukaryota > Metazoa > Mollusca > Gastropoda > Stylommatophora > Helicidae > Cepaea > Cepaea hortensis. Next base: position 123,448,366 of record OY992882.1, on the reverse strand, counting down.
TTGAACAATTCCCAGTCCTATGCTGAGATCCAAACTGGTACCCTAAGGTGGAGGCCTGAACCTCCCACCCAAATGGCTGACTGGACACAGCCAAGAGCTATGAAAAGCAAATTTGAAAACAATTCCAGTCTAAATCAAATGTATTGGGTCAGAAACCTGAAGAAACAAGCAATGTAACTGCATATTGGTTTAAGTTAACACAATTTAAAAAAGCAAGCAGAATCCCGTTTTTGAGCTGGTGTTTCTACAAATGCTGTCTATTAACAGAGTTGGGTTTTGACAAAATGAGATTCGGAGACGGTTAACCCGGTCAACAAATGCCCGCAGAAGTTGGATATGTCAGCCTAATGGCGCAAGAACGCAGCTCTGCTGTCAACAGGCAAAACGCAATCACGCCCGAAAAAAAACTCCAGATGAACGCAGAAGAAGATTCGGGGGAGAAACATGGAATGGGACATGCTATTAATATAATCACCAGTATTTGAACCAAAAAAAAGGACAAACCCCACCAGACGAGAGGGCAACCTCAGTAGGGCATGGCACAAAACAGTGAAAAGTGGAACATGTTTGTGTGTTCACAGCGTGACCATCATCTAACTACCTCACCTCCAGTCTGACAGAAAACAGATGCAAATGATTTTTCTATGGAAACATCCTGTTATCAGGCAGCCTCCATGTTCCTTCCTTCAAGAAGTTTCCCATGACCAACCCCTTTCCTGCGACCTAGATCCCAATGCTAGCACAACTGATAAGAAGATAAATCTAGCCCAGTCTGGTACTGAGAACATCCAAGTGGGGCTGTGTCTGGTGTTGATGATCTTGTAGTGAGAATGACATGTCAATGGTTGTTTTTCTCTTGTTGTGACAGTAAAATGACAAATGAAGCACATGTGCCTGCCCATCAATGTCATTCATATACCAACACATGTCTCCCATACAAGAGATTAAGGCCTATGTATGCAAGTTGTGACACAGATGGATCCAGAAGCCTGCTAAGTGCTATTGTAATCACCATCATGTGCCACCACCACACAGAGGGTTGGCCGTAATGAGTTCCAGACATGATTTTCATGATGGACTCCTGACTTCTCGCAGTCCGTCTCTTCACTTCTCGTAGTCCGTCTCTTGGCGTTGTCCACCCATGAGTAACATCTTGCTCTTGCATGGTCCCCTCCAGCACTGGCTTTAACAAGGAGCATAGGGGATGGACTCCCTACGGTCAGATTTTTGCCCTAAACCTGTGAATGGCCTAGCAAGCCGACAGGGGATCTTCATACTGCCCGTAGAAAAACTAAGAAGTATAAACGGACTGACCCAAATGGATATAGACCCGGCAATGTTAATGGATTATGAGATAGATCAGCGATTAAAATAATAGGCACAATGAACGTCTGTGGTTTTAATAGTAAAGAAGAAAAACTTATAGAAACAATGGAAGAGAGGAAAATTGGACTGATGGGAAAAGCTGACACCAGAGTAACAGGGGAAGGATGCAAGGAGACACACCAGTTACACATTTGTCTACTCTGGAGTGGAACAGCAAGAAAGAGCACAATGTGTGGGAATAGTCATTAAACCATGGCTAGCAAGAGGAATACTAGAAATAAAATATATATCAGAAAGAATCATAACAGTGAGAATAAAAGAATAAACAATTACAACATATGTACAAATATACGCACCGTTTAATGCAAACAATAATGAGCAAGAATGCGAGGTCTTCTACAAAGACATACATGACGTGCTAAAAATAGATAAGCAGGAAAACATCATAGTTATGGGAGACTTCAATGCAAGACTAGGACACAACAGAGCGGGCATAGAAAAACATCTTGGAGCATTTGGAGACCAACATAATGAAAAGAATGATAACGGAAGTAGACTGACAGAGTTATGCAGCCAACACGACCTCTATATAACAAAGTCTATAAACACAAAGACTCGATTATACACCTGGTATAAATGGAATGATCTAGATACTAAAAGCCAAATTGATTTTATATTAACAAGAAATAACAGAAAGAGAAATATTTTAGACGCAAGGGCAGTGCCCAACTTATGTATAAACACAGACCACAAAGCAGTCGTTGCCACAATAAGAACCAACAGAAGAAGAAAGCAAGGACCAGGAAAATACATTCCTTGTGAATCAGTAAACGTAAAAAACCTCAAAGACGAGGCAATGAGGGAAAATTATGAGAAAGAACTAACTGAAATCTTTGTAAAATTACCTATAGAAAGAAAGACAGTGGGAGAAGTTCAAATCAGGCATTTTAAATACTGCTAAATAACACATGGAATCACCCCCCCCCCCCCCCCAAAAAAAAAAAAAACCCACAAAACACAGATAAAGAAAATAACAAATTGGTGGTACGCAGAAGTAAAGAAAGCTGTAAAAGACAAAAAGGAAAAATATAAAAAGTGGTCGAAGAGCAAACAGGATTACATAGATTATATAATAGCGAGAAGACGTGAATAGAACAGTAAAGAGAGAAAAACAAAACGACTGGGTGGAGTATGGAGAAACCTTAAATAAAAACCACAAGGTGGCAACTAGAAACTTCTACAAAAAGATAAGTGCAATGCGAACCAGAGGAGAACCCTTTGACCCAACTGAAATAATTAACAGCGAAAATGGAGAACCAATAAGTGAACAAAAACAAATCCTAATAAGATGGAAGCAGTATTTCGAACAACTTCTCAACATCCCATCAGATGTCACAGGAATTCAAGAGACCTACACAGATGTCACCGAAGAACTAGAACCAGACATACTAAAAGAAGAAATTATAGAAGCTGAACAAATCACCGGGACAGGATGAAATACCAAATTAACTAATTAAAGCAGCAAGAGAAGTAGGAATAGCATGGCTACATAGACTATTCAACCATGTTTGGGTAGAACAACAGACACCACGAGACTGGGGAAACACCATGATTATCCCAATTTGGAAAAACAAAGGCAGCAAAAGAGACTGCACACAATACAGAGGCATTTCACTGTTGAGTCATATTGGGAAAATATTTTGCAAAATTCTTGAGAAAAGATTACGAACTACCATAGAACCCCAGCTAAGCGAAACACAACTTGGATTTGGGAAAAACAAAGGATGCACAGATGCTATTTTTGCTCTTAGACAACTTATAGAAACATCAATTGAATTCAATGAAACACTCTACTTAGCCTTTGTCGACCAAGAAAAGGCATTTGATAGAGTAGATAGAAACAAGCTGTGGGAAATCCTTAAACAATATGGAGTGAGTACACACCTAACAAACCCATGTAGAAGCTTATACAACAGTGAATGCATAGTGAGAGCAACTGGAGGACACTCAGAACCCTTCACCATAAGATCTGGAGTACGACAAGGTTGTGTCCTGTCCTCTCTCTTCTTCATAACATATAGGCAACATACGTAAAGAAACCAGCCAAACAGAGACTGAAAGAACACCGCATGACGAGAACACAGAAGAAGAACCATCTGCAAATCTAACCATTGAAGAACTGTTTGCGGACGACCAAGCACTAATAGCAAAATCAGAAGCTGAATTACAAGACCACATGAATAGTCTAAATGAAATGTGTAGGGAACATAACATGAAAATTAGCACAAGTAAAACAGAGGTAATGACTATAACTAAAGAAGAAAAAGCAACGATTCAACTAAATGAACATCCCTTGAAAGAAGTAAAGAGTTTCAAGTACCTAGGAAGTATAATATCAAATGGCAAATCAGAAGACGAGATAGAAAATAGATGCAATATGGCAAACCAACTCACTGGACAAATGGCACCAACACTAAAGAACAAACATGTATCAATAACTACTAAGAAAGCACTTTACAACACAATCTTCCTGCCAACTCTATGCTACCAATGCCAAACCTGGACAATGACAGAAAAAGAGAAAAGAAAAATCACAACAGAAATGAGATTCCTGAGAAGAATACTCAACGTATCAAAAAAGTCGACTTCATTGCAGAGTTTTACCTCATATAGCTCTGTCTTCTTTCTGCAGCGCAGAAAGCATCACACAAAGCATGAACTCCATAGTTCTAGCGACGACCCACAGGAGTCTCCGAAAAATTTCACCCCGGAACTGAAGGAGGCGGCCCGGAATTGAACCCACAACCTTCGGTGCCCGAGTCAAACGGCTTCGCCACGGAGACTCCGAGAAATGAAGAAATCTGGACTAAAGTAGGGGTTATAGCTGCACTAGATTTTATTAGAAGGCAGCAAGTCAAATGGTTTGACCATGCAAGTAGGTTACCAACTAACAGTATACCACAACAAGCAATGATGTACAGACCAGAGGGAAGCAGAGGAAGAGGCCGACGTAAATGATGGATGCAGGGAATAACAGAGTCGATGGGAATATCGATACATGAAGCCCATAAGCAGGCACTCTCCCACTGTTTATACTTCACCTCGACACCGCAAGGTACAAGAGGAACATGATGTTGAGTGGCCAAAATACCTTCACTATCTGATTCTGATTCCATTCAATAATGGATTTCTCCAACCAGTTTTAGTAATCTTGTTTATTTTCTTCTGCCAAGACATTCCTACCTATTCATCTACACAACCATGCTCTGAAAGTATTATAATACACATGTGTGGACAGATAATGAAAACATACAAAGTTGAAGCACAACCACAGGCCTGCAACCATATTTTTCTGTGGTTTCTTTGATTAACAGGACACCCTGCCAGGAGATCATCATACTTTAATAGTCAGACTAAAAGGGACTGTGTGATTGTTGTTACCACTGCAATTAGTTCAAAATCTGGCCACACCGTTGTACACCAAATATATGTTTATTCAACAGGAGTGGCAATAACAGGTACTAACTTTACCTCACACAGACACAAGACTACAACCAACATGATCCCACGCAGGCATGAGATTACAGCCAACAAATTCAGATTCAATAAATTGAGATGGATCAACATGTTCCCTTCAATGGCACATCGTCAGTAAACACCCAATAACAAAGATGTCAGTGTAATGTTTGATATGAGGCTGTAAATAAATAGTTTAGTATTGAAAGCCTCGGTATCTAACATTTCCACATCCATCTTCTTCAAGCTGTAGCTGGTAAATGGTGTTGTTTCTTGTTTTCCTTAAATTCTTCCTGCTGTTACTATTTTGTACTGTAGGATAACACACCCATGATCAGAACTGCAACTGTAAAGTAAACTGCAGAGTTGGCAGCGAGCGGAGATGATCTAGTGATCTGTACACACATCTGTCTCAGGGACCAACATCCCAGACTGTAAACTGTGCCACACTGCACATCTCTGAGACCAACATCCCAGACTGTAAACTGTGCCACACTGCACATCTCTGAGACCAACATCCCAGACTGTAAACTGTGCCACACTGCACATCTCTGAGACCAACATCCCAGACTGTAAACTGTGTGCCACACTGCACATCTCTGAGACCAACATCCCAGACTGTAAACTGGGTGCCACACTGCACATCTCTGAGACCAACATCCCAGACTGTAAACTGGGTGCCACACTGCACATCTCTGAGACCAACATCCCAGACTGTAAACTGGGTGCCACACTGCACAGCTCTGAGACCAACTTGTACAATGGGCAACACATAAAAAAAAGTCGCTTAAAAGTCAACAGGTCGACTTCATTGCACTGGGTTTTAATCCCATATGGTTCAGTCTCTCCGCAGCGCGGAAAGCGTAACACAAAGCACAAACTCCGTAGCTCCAGCAACGACCCACAGGAGACTCCGAAAAAATTCATCCGTGAACCGAAGGACACGACCCGGAATCAAACATACAACCTTCGGAGCCCGAGTCAGCCGGTTTGACCACTTCGCCACAGAGACTCCTGGGCACCACACATTTTTGTGAGCAAGTGGCAGTATGACACTGTTCACATACCCGGATGCCTGCAACCTTGTATTACCCACTTGGCATGCAAATGGGTTACTTACAATCAGCGTGGCTGCAAGGAGCTTGTCATTAAGTGGGACATCTAACATATGACAGATCTGGGTCAGGGCAGGGCTAGAAACATCCAGGGTGCCTGGAAAGTTTTTACGGGATCCTTTAATTCCCAAATGTTTTCTTTGCTTGCATTTGCAAAAACATAAATCTGCTGGCTCCTGAATTATGTTTAGTTTTTTTAATACCTTTGTTCCAGCATACTAGAGACAGCCATGGAACAATGAAAACTGTCAATCCACACTAAACTACTGTGCAGTTCTGTGACCAAACACATTCTGCTGGCGGTGTAACCAGACTGTCATGTCATTTGATTTCAATGCTCTACAAATATGATGACATCAAAGAACATTGGAACCCAAATATAAGAGTGATGTGAAGTGGTTTCATTGTGGTATAGGCGTCTACAACAAATATTAACTTCAACAAAAGTAACACAGCTGATTTTTTGCTCAGAGTAAAGCATGATATATGTACAAAAGTGCTCTCTGAGTTAAACACACATTTTTTTCTGTTACAGAAAAGAATATTTTGTTCATTAAGAAGCACATTCATGTCAAGTGCTCTGGCTGAGAAACATTTAATAATGTTAAAAATAAGTCTAATGATACTAATATTACAGATACTGTATATTTTTCAAAAACCTATGTAAATGTAATTGTGTGAAACTTCCACAAAAGTGTTACATCAACAATAAACCTTGACATGTCAACAATCTCAAACTCCAAGTTGAGAGCATGCCTTACCCTGCAACTATCAATCATCTATCAGTTGAAGTGATTGAAGGCCCACCCATCAACTATCAGGCAGCATCAATCAATCAGCCATGATGTTCCATCTAGCAACAGCCAGTGATCAATCAATAAGCTGAAATGATGTCCCACCCAGCAACTACCAATGATAATCAGCTGAAATGATGTCCCACCCAGCAACTACCAATGATAATCAGCTGAAATGATGTCCCATCCAGCAACTACCAATGATAATCAGTTGAAATGATGTCCCACCCAGCAACTACCAATGATAATCAGCTGAAGTGATGTCCCACCCAACTACCAATGATAAACAGTTGAAATGATGTCCCACCCAGCAACTACCAATGATAATCAGCTGAAGTGATGTCCCACCCAACAACTCCCAATGATAATCAGCTGAAATGATGTCCCACCTAGCAACTACCAATGATAATCAGCTGAAATGACATCCCACCCAGCATATATCAATGATAATCAACTGAAATGATGTCCCACCCAGCTACTACCAATGATAATCAGCTGAAATAATGTCCCATCCAGCAACTACCAATGATAATCAGCTGAAATAATGTCCTATCTAGCAATTATCAGTGATCAATTAACTGAAATGGTACAACCAATCACATATAATTTATACATCAACCAAAACATTCAACAGACTAACAACAATCAAGCATGTCTCAAATTACAACAAAATATATTTCCAGTAAACACACATAAATAATCCTTCAAAACACAGAGGGAGGAGGAGGAGGCGAAAGACAAGAAACCCAAATTTGCATTTTACTTAGAATTTGGTTATATCCACACAACAAAAAATGTTCCTTGGGGGAGAGAAGACAGATTCAAGTTATGTCTAGAATACCCACATGTATAGGCCCATTAAATATACCATATAGAAGACAGGGTGTTAAGTAAAAAGCCTATATTATACAAAGGATTATTTCTATACTAAATATAATTGTACAAATATGAGTTGTGCATGCAATGATCTATAAATGTATATATAGATTATAGCAAGTCAGATCATAAAGGAAGTAATGGCTTATTCAACATTATTTTAACAATGGAAGCACACAATAAAGAGAATGCTGTGCACCAAGATAAGAGAACTAGTAGATCAACATTCTCACACAGAAGACATCATCATCATTTACACAGGTGGGTCTGTGAAGTGGGTACACACCAAAAGATAGGAAAAACGTTGAGGACAGTAGCACTTTACAGACAACTACACAAAGCCCTACTATGGAGATCACAGCCAACTCCAGAGCACTCAAACGGGCAGCAGAACAGACACATCCGGTCCAAACTTGATGGAATCATACACTCGGATCCCACAAAAGAAGCACCCAGTCCACAACATGGATATTGATAAGTAACTTTTATATTCATATTTTCATGTAGTGTTTTTCACGTAGCTGCGTCAGCGCATGTTTTTTTTCCTCTGTGCTGATGAAGGTTTAGCTTCAATGTCCATTTTGCTACCCGGGATCATGCTCTAGTAAAGTTTACCATCTACTTCTCATGTTTTGGAGATTCGTTCAGCAGAACAAGCAGCCACATATGTGATGATTATTACAAACTTCACCACGACGATACTAGCACTAGTATGATTACTCACATCTTTTCTTTGAGGCCAGGAAAGGAGACACTGTAACGTCACTGCACATTACAGAATGCAAGAATACACTGCGATCAAATATTACATGCACATCACTCCACCACATGCAAATATGTTATATATGTAATGACCCAAACAATGATCATTTTGTCTTCACTTCATCCCCATACAATTATTACTCGTATCTACCGTGGTGCTTTCAATGTCTCTATGTTGTATCTACTGTGTTGCTTTCATTCTATGCTTGTTTATCTACTGGCTACCTTCCTGTCTCATAACATGTGTCTGTTGTACCTACTGTGTCAGTTTCAATGGTTCCTTGTTGTACTGGTGTAGCAGCTATCTCCATAACATGCTTCAAAACTGTGACAAGGCTATTGGTGGAGAGGGGCACCTTACATAAACTCCCCAACCCTCTGCTATGAACGATTTCTCTCTTTAGAAAAAGAATAGTGAAGTCAAACAACCTGGCAGAAGACAAGCAGGCCATAACCACTGTACACTCATAGTACTTTATGAACTAAATATTACCATGTTAGGAATATGAGAAACCAGATGGAAACTAACAGGAATGACGGCTGACTACTATAAAATTATCCAACCTGGGGGAGAGAATCACCAAAGAGGTGTAGCCATTATTATGGATTTGTTAACAACTGTATTCACATACACTGGGCAGAGGCAGACAGATTATTACTGGTTAAGCCCAATGCCAGGTCTTCTGATATCAGCATCATTCAAGCACATGCCCCAACAGTAGAAATCTGTGAAGACCGCAAAAATGTATTTTACAGTGACCCGCCACAACCCATTCAATAATATAACAATCAAGTAATGCTTTATTACTGTCAAATCTATCCCAAAAAATAAAATCATGCTCTCTCAGTAAAATCTATACTGAAAATAATTTTAAACTTTATGTGTGTGTGTATCTATCTATATATTATATCTATATATACATCTAGCACCGCCATGGTGCAACAAGCCAGATCATGCAAAGTCAGCCACTAAACAAGTTACATTTCTAAATGAATTAATGGAAAAACAAAACCACACATAAATAATTAGGAAATAAACATTCAAAAACGCCAATCAAATAAAAATCCGCCAATGCAAAATCTGGTAAAAGATCTAAAGAAAACAAATATGTACAGGGAGCAAGAACAAAATAAATAAATACACCCACATACATTTATACAACAATTACAGGGCAAGAATAATTATGAAAGCAAGTTAATGGATCAAGTGATGGCTGACCAAAGTGACCAGGCCAAAGTCAAGCACACTCATAAATTACTAAAACAACTCCAACAATTCATTTGGTCAAATATGTAGCAGAGTAGTAGTACGTCGCTCGTATGTGGTCAGAGCTTGTTAATGCAATATGTACATGATAACAGTGTTAGGATGTGCTTATAGTACAGACAGAAAGACTATATAACTGGGCAGAATTCCGCTCATCTCAGCAAGTAAAGTGTCTTGTAGTCTCATACATTCACCACCGCTAGATCTTTCAGCATCGTAGGAAGAGATCTATCATTATACTTGTATAAACACACCATGCACTTAACATGTGTAGTCTTACCTTACAGTATCCTTGAGTTTAAAAATAAGCTGGAAAAATCAAAACAAGTGTATCCCATACTGAAAGGTACCTACGATTGAATACTGAACTGTTGGGATCAAAGCTTAAGCTGGATGAGGTACTACAACACTTTCAAAGCTGTATCATACCATGTAAGGGTGTTATCACAAAAATATTTACTAGATCTCAGCACATTAAGTCGTGCACCGCTTTCTTTTCTTTAACTGGGGCCTCCGAGCACTCTGACTGTTCCAAACACCCGAGGAAGTTGAAGGCACAAAAGCTGCTGCTGCCTGTATCAAGGCCGGCCTCTGTAACGCACTCCTCAAAGCTGGATCTGTGACGCTCACTTGATCTTTTGATTTCTGGGCTTTTTCCTTCGCTATGACCTGCTCCACAGCTTTGTTCAAAGTCTCACGGAATCTGTTGCGAACAATACGCAGTTGTTCTTTGGAGGGAAGGGTTTGAATCTGAGAGAAGTCTCTAGAGATCTTGATCTTGTTGGGTGGGGTTCCTGCCGCCAGACGCAGGCAAATCTGGTTGTTGTGAAGCTCTGTATGAGGCCGAAGAAGAGTAAACTGAGGCTCAGTCTTTGCTTTCTTTGAACCCGGAGCACAGGTGATTGCTGACATCGGAGTTAAAGTTGCATTATGTCCTTTCTGAATGGTGCTTGCCATTTCACTATTTCTGAACTTTAAACTCTTCCTCTTCCCCTTCCCTTGGAGTTTGTCGTCTGAAAATTCTGACGTGCTTTGTGCCTCCCATCCAATAGGCGGCATCACTGAATAGTCCTCTTCTTGATCTCCATCATCAAAGTTCCTGAGATAGGTGGAGATGCTCTGTATGGATGTTGTGGTTTCATGGCCATCGCTGAACATGGAAGACGACGTGTCATCCAGAGATGAGAAAGGCAAAGACCTGGGCCAGCTATTCGACCCAGAAACAGAGGGCATTTGGCGTTCAGGACTCTGTAGAAATAGTTTTCTCTGTCTTGTTAAGGGTCTTCCATTAGCAAGATCTGGAGTCTTGAGAAAGTTGCTGGGACTTTCAATGGCAAGCTTCGGGCTAGAAGTCAGCAGAGGGCTTTTAAATGGGCTTACATTGGGAGAACTTTTAAATGGACTGCAGGTCAGAAATGTATGGCCTCTTTTTGGACTTTTCAAAGGACTGCGACCCAATCCCTCAATGTCCTCACTTCCAATGCCAAAAAGCAAATCCTCCTGGAAATTGTCCAAGAAATGCTCATCCCACTCTGGCATGGGAAGATTGTCCAAAAGTGACCTATTTCCAAAAAGATCTGTCCCAGGACCAAGTCTATGTGGGCTAGGAGTACCAGACACTTCTTGTTTTACCCCTGATCCTGGTTTTTGCGGGCTTTTCTGATTCTGCTTGAAAGGACTTGGTGTTCGTAAAAAGTATCCCGACTTATGTGGGCTGAAAGAAGTTGGGTGTTCTGCGACAGCAGCAGCAACCACTCTGGTTTTTGCAGGGCTTGGTGTATTTAAGAATTGAGAATAACTAAATGTAGGCGTCTGATCAAATGCAGGAGATGCACGTCCCCATAGAAGTGGTTCTGTTTTAATTTCCTTCTTTGGTGTTCGCAACTTTGAACGGTACTCATCTCTTTCAGCCATTTTCTGAATTAAAAAAAAAGAATACATGTTAATCTGTGTATAAACAATACATAGTGAAGCCTATCTGGAGAGTTGTTTAGATGTTTCTAGGGAGAAATAAATGTTATTCTGTGTATAAACATTACATAGTGAAGCCTACATCCGAAGCGTTGTTTAAGACGTTTCTAGGGAGAAATAAATGTTATTCTGTGTATAAACATTACACAGTGAAGCCTACATCCGGAGCGTTGTTTAAGACGTTTCTAGGGAGAAATAAATGTTATTCTGTGTATAAACATTACATAGTGAAGCCTACATCCGGAGCGTTGTTTAGATGTTTCTAGGGAGAAATAAATGTTATTCTGTGTATAAACATTACATAGTGAAGCCTATATGGAGAGTTGTTTAGATGTTTCTAGGGAGAAATAAATGTTATTCTGTGTATAAACATTACATAGTGAAGCCTATCTGGAGTTGTTTAGATGTTTTTTGGGACGCGAGGAATTAATGTGTTTGTGCATAGGGAGCTAATAAACCCTAGTAAGGAATGTGTTGTTAGCCATCACAGAATACATGGTGGATAGCAAATACATAATACATAAAGTAGCGTTACAATAGATTTAGGAGTCTGACTTGAGGCTTGAATTAATATACAATACATACATGCCTACCCTGAAAGAGTATGCATGTGTCCCTTATATGTATATAAAGAAGCTAAGACAAAGACAAGTTTTCAAAAAGCTAGTTGCATATCCTTTACAGGATGTCACAGTCAACCCCAGCATCTTTTGGCCGTTTGTGAACTCTTGGCAAATTTACATTCAGTAGTTTGCCATTGCTTTCTGAATTACAGGCACCTGTATTATTTTATTTTAAAAAACCCAACCCAAAAGTAAGATGGTATGCTGCCAAATCTCCAGCAGCTGTTTCAAACAACGTATTATGAACTGCACCCGAACCCCTTCGCCATGGAGCCAGCTTAAAGTGAAGACTGGTGTATAAACAATAATTCAGTAACTTTAATTAGATTATCATCATAGATGAAGGAATATTCCTTGGTAAGTGAGAATTCTGAATACTTTTTCCTCTAAAAGTGTTACATAAACTAACATTATTATTGTAGTTTGTTGTAATGTACAAAAAATATCTGTACAGAAGTTTCCAATGCATTCCCGTTTAATTTGTTATTACAGTTCTACTTCCATATTAACAACTTGTAAGTCATTACTGATTACTGTGACACATTATTTACCCACTTCTTCCCTGGTTCAAACCTACTTTTCTGCAAGCTCAGGAAGATCGAGATGGACGGTTCAAAAACAGTGGGCAGTTTCTGAGTAGGTAAAGCCTGATAAAAATCAGAATTACGTTTGTGACAGGAGACGCGGTTGTAAGAGGTAATGAACAAGCTGACAGGCTGGAGGGCCGGACTACTGTGGAAAGCAGACCAGCTATGGACTGGGCTGATATAGTGATATACTGAATACTGTCAGAGGGGTGGGACATTGAACAAATTAAGAGATCTGCAACCTTGACCTGACTGCAAGATCATCAAGTCAAAAGAGGCCAAGCACCATCACTATGCAGGGGACCAAAAAAGAAGTCAACCAATGCAGAATTGGTGTTGTCACAACTGCCAGACGCTGAGGGAGATACTGAGTCTGGTGTGCAGCGAGGATAATTCGACATCTAAATTGTTTGTTTGGCAAAGTATCAGATAAGTCTAAACATTTAATAATAATACCATAGCAGCAATGTGGCCCTTAAATTCGTTCTGACAACCTGCACAAAACAAAGATTTGGCTTGCTCAAATGTATGTTTACATAAAAAAAAAAAAAAAAACTTACAATCATTTATGAAGAAATTAAACATGTCAAACATTTATACACAAACATCATCAAAATCACAGCTTAGAATTGATGTACAGACTTGAATTAGGCACCAGACTACCACTAGATTTTGCATGTTTCAAGAGTGGTCCACTAGTTTCCACAATTAAGACAAAGAAAAGTGAAAATTGTACTAAGTGCTAAGTTAACTAAGTACCTACCTACCTTGCAATCAATAAATATCCTTGTTAAAATAATAGAAATGTATTTGTTTATAGAAAGTTGCACATATTTATTTATAACCATACAGTACACAGATTCATTATTTATAAAAAGATAGCTGATAGCTGTTTTATAGTAATGATTTTTTGATGATACTAAACACGACAACAATGAATGGCACCACCAGCTGCTTTCGCTTTTGTTCGGTTCATTCATAAAGTCACAGTACTTTACTACTTTCTTTTTAAACCGCGAAATCAAGACTATGCCGTCTTAAATTGATTAATTAAAATCAATAAACGGTTCCCACAAGTTATTATGCGCATGGTACAATCATTCACATATAAAACCGTTTTATTAAAACGTGGTCCTTAAGTCCAGAAGAATTCGATATTTTTGTTACATCCAACAATTTCCATAATGAAGGTTCTTCTCTACGATCTACCCAGTGCGCGCAATTTTCATTCTCTTTACAGCGTAAACTTCCCAGCCAAAAACTGAAGTATACTAAAAAGGTTAGTGTAATTCATTTGATATTGATACATTTGTCACCAGAACTGGCTAACTGTGAGCAGTACCTTGGGTAAACAGATAATGGCTGGAAGATTGGGCGCAGAAAGTCTTGTTGTCAATCTCTCCGACGTTCACACGTTGGCGCCATTGTGTTTGCCAAAAGTTGCCCTCTCATTGGATAAAATCCAGCCAATCACGGCGCTGTGATTCCGTTTATGCAGACTGCGGTTTATTTATAGAAGGAAGTTGAGAAGCCAAGGTATATGTAAATGGTGTGTCGGATGTGTTGTGTCGGATTTCTACGCTGATTAATGGCTATTTGCAGCTTGCAAGGTGTCTGTATTTACGCTAACATCATTAATTTTAAAATAGCTTGATATTAAATAATAAAGCAGCTGTGTAGATGTGGCATTCTTGCATATTTTGGAAGGTTATTAATGGACCTGAAAATATTTATTAAGGATCACTCGAAACATGATCATCATGATTCAATAATTGTTTGGATCTTTCAGAGACGTACATATATTGATTATGTACTAGTTTGCCATTAGCATTTCTCAGATCGTTGTTATTTAATGCAGTTTGGTTAATAGATATGCATGTTTGCCTGTGTTTAAAGTCACTGCCATCAGAACCGTATCACAACCCCGCATTCCTGACTCACTGCCTTGTCTCACGTACCTACACTACTACAGGAATGGGAAATTGCACTACGGATTTTATATATGCCGTTCTGTTAGTGGACTAATAGTTGTGAGTTTCTACTGACTGAGTGAGTTGTTTTCTGCGAGAAGAAACGAATAATTGCCACTGTGTCTATAGGATATGTATATCTTGTATGCAATTTCTGTACCTTTATCAATATATAATAATTATATTTATAACATTCATTAGGCGATTAGCTAGTCTACCTACTGATTAATTAATTAGACATATATAGGCATCTGGAGGACTCCCGTCAAACATATCATTGGACAAGTAAGACTGATACTCTTTGAGTTGATGACTGTGTCCATTTAATTCAATCTTAGTTTTCAGTGTTCTTTCATTATTTCATTAACTCATCTCATCATGTTCCTCTTGTACCTTGCGGTGTCGAGGTGAAGTATAAACAGTGAGAGAGTGCCCGCTTATGGGCTTCATGTATCGATATTCCCATGGACTCTGTTATTCCCTGCATCCATCGTTTACGTGGTCGGTCTCTTCCCCTTAGACTATTTCTTTTTAAAAAACCCTAGACCAGTGGTTCTCAACCGGTGGGGAATCCCCCCCCCCCCCAGGGGGGAATTTTAGGGTTTCCCGGGGGGGGGGGGGGGGGATTAAGATGATTTCAAGATCGCGTTAATACAAGAACCGATTCCGGGAAGGTTAACCCGGTCAACAAATGCCCGCAGAAGTCGGATGTGTCGGCCTAACGGCGCAAGAACACAGCTCTGCTGTAAACAGGCACAACGCAGTCACATCCGAAAAAAAAGCCAGATGAACGCAGAAGAAGAAGAACTGATTACTTGATATTGTTTTTCCCTTCATATTTTACGGTTCTGTACGTTTCACCCTTCTAAAATTCATTTTATAAAGTAAGTAGACCCACAAATCTTGTTTTATGTGGACGTCTAGACTTGTTTTAGCATGTGCTATTAAATTTAGCTTCCATTATTACGTATACTGTGTAGGGGCGAGGGGGATCTTTAGGTAGGGCATACGAAGGGGGGGGGGGGGATGACTTTCTGAAAATATGGTGAAGGGAGGCACGTGCCAAAAAAGGTTGAGAACCACTGCCCTAGACCTAGAGTATGCCTTTTCTCTTGTCCTATCAGTGAAGCAATGAGATCAACACCGACAACAGCATTTGAAATTCTAAACAACACTGCCTTCAGGAAATTCCCACACAGGCTCCGCCCCCCTTATCAAATTCCACCGAAGAGTTCCCATATTAATTATTGCATTAGCAATTTGATTGAAAATACGCCTGGCTGTGAGTGTTGTAACTTATCTAGACAATCTACTCACTCCTTGTTTCCCAGAAATGGATACTTCATCTGTTCAGCTGCACTCCACTCGATTCCAGAGAGCCTTCCCCACATCACCTTTATGTTAAAGATTCCAGAGAGCCTTCCCCACATCACCTTTGTGTTAAAGATTCCAGAGAGCCTTCCCCACATCACCTTTATGTTAAAAATTCCAGAGAGCCTTCTCCACATCATCTTTATGTTAAAGATTCCAGAGAGCCTTCCCCACATCACCTTTGTGTTAAAAATTCCAGAGAGCCTTCCCCACATCACCTTTATGTTAAAGATTCCTGAGAGCCTTCCCCACATCATCTTTATGTTAAAGATTCCAGAGAGCCTTCCCCACATCATCTTTATGTTAAAGATTCCAGAGAGCCTTCCCCACATCACCTTTGTGTTAAAGATTCCAGAGAGCCTTCCCCACATCACCTTTATGTTAAAGTAGTTCTTGGCCTGAAAGGGCAACGGCAGCCAATATGAGAGTGTGTTCAACTCAAATAAAACATATTTAGAACCTCTTGAAATTCAGAGTTAAAACTTCAGAATATATCTATGAATGGCATAGAACAAACATCACCATAGAAGACAGATGGTTGGAAATTGTAAAATAATACATAGAATAAAACAAAAGTGATAATCTTCCATGTCACCCTGTCAAACCAAACAGTATTTTCTCCACTGTTGTTCATTGTCTTTTGCATCCTTCTTCTCTCTGTTTGTCAGTGTGTTCAAGACCCTCTCATTTCATGCCACAAATGATGGTCTAATCGCCTTATGTCAGTAATAATTATAATTTCATAACACAGCCAGCAAATAATGGTGTCATCTCCCTATGTCAATAATAATTCACATTTCATAACACAGCCAACAAATAATGGTGCCACCTCTCTATGTTAATAATAATTCTCATTTCATAACAGCCAGCAAATAACTCTGTCATCTCCCTATGTCAATAATAATTCACATTTCATGACACAGCCAACAAATAATGGTGTCATCTCCCTATGTCAATAATAATTCACATTTCATGACACAGGCAGCAAATAACTGTGTCATCTCCCTAAGTCAATAATAATTCACATTTCATAACACAGCCAACAAATAACTGTCATCTCCCTATGTCAATAATAATTCACATTTCATAACACAGCCAACATATAATGGTGTCATCTCCCTATGTCAATAATAATTCACATTTCATAACACAGCCAACATATAATGGTGTCATCTCCCTATGTCAATAATAATTCACATTTCATGACACAGGCAGCAAATAACAGTGTCATCTCCCTATGTCAATAATAATTCACATTTCATAACACAGCCAACAAATAACTGTGTCATCTCCCTATGTCAATAATAATTCACATTTCATGACACAGCCAACATATAATGGTGTCATCTCCCTATGTCAATAATAATTCACATTTCATAACACAGCCAACATATAATGGTGTCATCTCCCTATGTCAATAATAATTCACATTTCATGACACAGGCAGCAAATAACTGTGTCATCTCCCTATGTCAATAATAATTCACATTTCATAACACAGCCAACAAATAACTGTGTCATCTCCCTATGTCAATAATAATTCTCATTTCATAACACAGCCAACATATAATGGTGTACAGCCAACATATAATGGTGTCATCTCCCTATGTCAATAATAATTCACATTTCATGACACAGGCAGCAAATAACGGTGTCATCTCCCTATGTCAATAATAATTCACATTTCATAACACAGCCAACAAATAATGGTGCCATCTCCCTATGTCAATAATAATTCTCATTTCATAACAGCCAGCAAATAACTCTGTCATCTCCCTATGTCAATAATAATTCACATTTCATGACACAGGCAGCAAATAACTGTGTCATCTCCCCATGTCAATAATAATTCACATTTCATGACACAGGCAGCAAATAACTGTGTCATCTCCCTATGTCAATAATAATTCTCATTTCATAACACAGCCAACAAATAACAGTGTCATCTCCCTATGTCAATAATAATTCACATTTCATAACACAGCCAACAAATAATGGTGCCACCTCTCTATGTTAATAATAATTCTCATTTCATAACAGCCAGCAAATAACTCTGTCATCTCCCTATGTCAATAATAATTCACATTTCATGACACAGCCAACAAATAATGGTGTCATCTCCCTATGTCAATAATAATTCACATTTCATGACACAGGCAGCAAATAACTGTGTCATCTCCCTAAGTCAATAATAATTCACATTTCATAACACAGCCAACAAATAACTGTCATCTCCCTATGTCAATAATAATTCACATTTCATAACACAGCCAACATATAATGGTGTCATCTCCCTATGTCAATAATAATTCACATTTCATAACACAGCCAACATATAATGGTGTCATCTCCCTATGTCAATAATAATTCACATTTCATGACACAGGCAGCAAATAACAGTGTCATCTCCCTATGTCAATAATAATTCACATTTCATAACACAGCCAACAAATAACTGTGTCATCTCCCTATGTCAATAATAATTCACATTTCATGACACAGCCAACATATAATGGTGTCATCTCCCTATGTCAATAATAATTCACATTTCATAACACAGCCAACATATAATGGTGTCATCTCCCTATGTCAATAATAATTCACATTTCATGACACAGGCAGCAAATAACTGTGTCATCTCCCTATGTCAATAATAATTCACATTTCATAACACAGCCAACAAATAACTGTGTCATCTCCCTATGTCAATAATAATTCACATTTCATAACACAGCCAACATATAATGGTGTACAGCCAACATATAATGGTGTCATCTCCCTATGTCAATAATAATTCACATTTCATGACACAGGCAGCAAATAACGGTGTCATCTCCCTATGTCAATAATAATTCACATTTCATAACACAGCCAACAAATAATGGTGCCATCTCCCTATGTCAATAATAATTCTCATTTCATAACAGCCAGCAAATAACTCTGTCATCTCCCTATGTCAATAATAATTCACATTTCATGACACAGGCAGCAAATAACTGTGTCATCTCCCCATGTCAATAATAATTCACATTTCATGACACAGGCAGCAAATAACTGTGTCATCTCCCTATGTCAATAATAATTCTCATTTCATAACACAGCCAACAAATAACAGTGTCATCTCCCTATGTCAATAATAATTCTCATTTCTTAACACAGCCAACAAATAACGGTGTCATCTCCCTATGTCAGTAATAATTGACATTCATGAAAACTGAGGTAGCACATGTTTAGTGCACTTGCCTGTAGAGACCTGGGTTCAGTCTCTAGCAAGGGCAGGATAATCTTGCCCAGCCAGTATAGCTCTGGGGTCAATGCAGCCTCATGTCATGTGTACCTGGCAATTTTCATAATTTCTGGGAAGGAAAGTGGCCATGCCTCCTCATTAGGCCTATGTGGTCGGGGCCTTTTGGAATTGTGTGTATAATGCAGGAGAACAGAGAGAGAGACTGGCTCTGCAGAAGGTGATCAGAGACTCTGGCTGGCACACAGAACTCAAGAGAATAGGCCAGACAGACACATAATCAGACTGCTACTGGTACCTTTAGTATTGGAACTTTTCACTGGCTGTTGCAGATGAGGACAAAGCACATATGGGAATGTCCTGAGAGCTGTGATGTTGGTTCTTGACTCAACTCAGCGTGTCTTGTAATATTTCATTTGCAGATCTCCAAAGTTGAATTGAGCTAAGAACCGACATCGCTGCACTCAAGACATTCCCACACGTGCTTTGTCCCCTTGTTCAACAGTCAGCAAAAAGTCATACTGCTAATCATTTCAGCTGCCATCTGATTGAAAGTTCTCCAACCTCCCGCCATATCATTCTCTCCACATACGGGTTCTAAGTCTGTTTCCCCACTGTCTCCACCTGGTGCCACAGGCGCCCGACCACATCTCCCTTGTCTATAGTTGATCTGCCACCGAGAGGTGCATTCTCTGCCAGCCTATCAGACTGTTCATTCCCTCGCATGACCAGGGCAGAAAATCCATATAATGTCTGTGTCTGGAGCCATGTTATTGCTTTACTTACTGCCATGACTTCCATAGTCAGGCTCAATCAATCAATCATGTGCCATGCCGGAAAGCATGGGCGGTCATGACTCGCCATTTCACTCGATCACCAGTGTCGTGGATCAGCTCAGTGTTCCTGTCTCGTCCATGCCATGTGGCCAAGCCATCCAGGTATTTTCCTCTTGGTCTTCCTCTTGGTCTGTTCCCCTCGATCTTGCCAGTTGTCACTAAGTTCTCCAACCCATTTCTTCTCATAAAATGTCCAAAATAGTCAGGCTACTTGTGGTCAAAGCACCAGATTCTTCTTTCACAATTCTCCCTCCAGCCTGAGCCATAAAAGCCCATGATCTTCTCACGTGTCGAACGACTGACCCATCTGTGTAAATGACAGCATCACCCTCTAAAGAATTCTCGAAGATCAAAGCCTGTACTTCTGCATCCGCAGCAGCTAGATTTTCCTGTCTGCATTTTCTGTCAAGTTGGATGCAAACTGAAAAGAACATACAGAACTCTGTTGGCACTTGTACACACTCCTCGCCAGGTTCTAAGTCCTCAAGTGAACACACCTGTTGAAGAATGTCTTCAGCTTCACCCATCCACGACTTTCCTCTTTTTAACTTTCTGCCCATTACCTTCTTAATTTCACTCTGCAGTGGATGTTGTGTGTTTTCGTTGACTCTGAGGTAGGCATATGCTCGGCAAATTTGTATTCTGTCCCCCATGGTTAGAAAATCAAGAAGGTAGCACATCGTCCTGTATGCTGTATCTCTTGTACATTCAAGTATAATATGCTAAGCTTTTTTCTGTGTCCTTTCCATCTGCTTATGGCTGAGAGTCGGGATCGCCATCGCATACTCAAAAACAAAAAGGACCAGACCCTCGTATAGAAGATGGTGCTGTTCACAGTTTGCCTCTGCTGTCAGAGTGTCATGTAAGACGTTGACAGCTGCCATCACCCGCATTGCAGCCAAACCATGCTTGGCTTTTGTTATCACCTAGTCTATGCGCTCAGTATAAGCAAGGCTTCGATTAAATCGTATCCCCAGGTATTTCATTTGCTACATTCTTTCCACAGTCTCTGAGCACAGATGCACAGTTGGTGTTGGAGTGTTGACAATATAGTTATTCAAAGAGGACAATGTCACTGCTGCCTTCGTTGGGTTGACCATTGCACCAGCTTCAACACACCACAGGCTTATGTGACTGAGTTCTGTTTGTAGTTCCACAGCAACCCGATCTCTATCCTTACCCTGACTATACACTAACACATCGTCTGCATAGGACAATGTCCTCCCCGGTCCTATGATTTGCTTGCTGGTGATTCTCACAGAGTAGGCATTGAACAGCACAGGAGATAATGGTGATCCCTGTGGCAGGCCCGATATATTGTTGTTGGTTCAGAAGTCCAACTACCACATCTAATAACTGCTTTCCATCGGAAGAGGGTTGCAGCGATCCAACTAAGGAGGAATGGACTGATCTTGAGTTCAAGAAGCTGAAACATTAAAAAATCCAACAGTACTCTGTTGTATGCATCCTCAAGATCAATTGCTGCACCACATGTTTCAATGCCTGAGTGGAAACCTTCATGAACATCATGGTTGAAAACTGCTGCGTTGGTCTAGGTTTCTCTGTTTGGACGGTACTCTCCCAGGGTAGGTGTGAAAAGGCATTGCCTCTTTAGCTGGCTTGATATTTTTCTGGCAGCTTCTCCAGCAGCTTGCCTATTGGATTCTGCATGGTGATTACCCGATATCCCTGAATTTTTGTGTGGTCTTTGTCAGGCTTCGGCAAGGGCATCAGATAGCTGTGTAACCACTTTTCCTTGATGCTAGCACTCACTATACTTTTATTGTATATATCTGCTAGTTCCTCTAGCTCGTCTGTACATACTAATGTCATCATACCTTATACCATCTGGCCCTGGTGTGCCGTTTTTTGTTCGTCGTAGCACAGCCTTGATCTCTTTCACTGTCACTATGTCTTCTGAAATTTTCTGGGACTTACACCTATTTGAGGTAACCGCCTTGGCAAAATTTCGTCCTCATGTCTGTCTGGTTGCTCTGCTCTAGATAGCGTTGTAAAAGGGTCTTCCCCTTATTCTCGTCAGTCCTCTGCCAGATGAGATCAATACCCTAGAAGTCAGGAATACTCTTATTCTTGACTACACCATTAATACTTTGATGTAATCGCCAGAACAGTTTCAGTGACTTGTCTTTGCTTATTCTTTGAAACAACTCTGCTCATTTTTTCACTTTTTACCACTTTAACCAGTTTTTTGAAACACTTTTGTGTCCATGTCTCTAAGTGTAAGATAAGATTAGGATGGGCCTTTTATGTGGATGAGAAACGTGGACAATGAGCAGACAAGCTGAAAAACATCTAATGGCAGTGGAAATGTGGTTTCTGAGGAAAATGCAAAGAATGCCATGGACAGACAGAAAAACCAAAGAGCAAGTCCTACAAGAAACAAATGAAAACTGTAAACTGATTAAAGAAATTAGACAGACAGTCAAGATATTTTAGACACATTATGAGAAAACCTGTACTTTTATATGGAGTGAGGTGTGGATAATGAGCAGACAAGCTGATGGCTGTGGAAATGTGGTTTCTGAGGAAACTGCAAAGAAAAACCAATGAACAAGTCCTTCAAGAAACAAATGAAGACCGTAAATTGATTAGAGACATTAGATGTAGACAGTCAACATTTTTTCGGCATGTTATGAGAAGAAATGAATTGGAGAACTTGGTGACGACTGGCAAGATTGAAGGGAACAGACCAAGGGGAAGACCAAGAATTAAATACCTAGATGGCTTGGCCACGTTGCATGGTCGAGACAGAAACACGGAGCTGATCCACGACTCTTGGTGATCGAGTGAGATGGCAGTACATGACCGCCCACGCTTATCGGCATGTCACATAATGAATGAATGAATGAGAACTTTGTGACAACTGGCAAGATTGAAGGGAAAAGAACAAGGGAAGGCAGAGAAGCAAATAGCTGGATGGCATGAGCACAGGGCATTGTCGAGACAAGAACACAAAGCTGATCCATGGCCTGTTTGCTTTGCAAAAAGGGGCTAAGAAAATAAATGACAATTCAGTGCCAGATAACAATTCCCAGGTGCCGTGGCTACCAGCGCCTCAATTTTTCTACTCTTGGTCATACATTTGGCAGTTTGTCTTATAATATGGAGTTTTTGCCTCTCTCATTATACATTGATATCAATCATCATTGTTCATTCATGGAAGTGGATCAACTGGTTGTAACTTTGTTACACAGTTTATGGTGATTTCAGAAATCCTGTCGGTGTACAGGGAAATTTATTCTCTTGCCAACACAGTCGTGGTTAACTATCTTATGAATAATGGGTACTGGAGGATTTCTCTGTAAAGTAAAGTGATGAGGAACAGAGGTAGACAACTGATATCCTAACGCATGTGGAGTCCAATCACATCTCATCCAACAGCAGTCTCTACCGTAACATTGCCCTGACCCTTTGTATGCTAATTTCAGACATGACAGTTACGTACAAACCACCTGGTTTCTGTTGTGACCTGGGAAGATTCTGCACCAGTAGGTCAGAGATGGGCTGATCTGGGTTGAGGCAAAGAGGTAAGTTCATGACTTTAACGCACATGACTGCAGCTTGCACTGTGAATCCACGTTGGGGACATCTCTAAGTTGACATTTATTTGCCTTTGGCGTTTTACCAAATTTCTTAGTGTCACAGAGTTTAATTTTTCATTTCATCATGACATCTTCTTAGTCCCAGGACTACTCTAGCTAAGTATTGCATTGACATCTCAAATTTTTCAAAAATTATAAAAAAAATATGTTTGGTAGTTCTGACAACATGAAATCCAGCGGTTAAAAGTGAGAGGATTAACTTCATTGCCGCAGGTTTTACCCCATGTGACTCAGTCTCTCTTTGTAGAATAGCAAGCCACCTGCGAAGGGCATCACACAGACTCTGAGATCTCTGGTAAAATGACACTTGTCCAAATGTAATGTATTGTACTGACACCTTGCTGTCATGACAGATGATAGTAAGTTACATTGTGCTTAAAAAAAAGGCATAATAATCTGCCGATTGCCTGGGCTGAATTGTAGAGACCATATGTTGCCCATGCAGCATGATCCCTGTCTTGGCTTGCCTAGTTTACTCCAGGGGACATGTAACACCAATACATCTATCAACAAGACAAGTTGCAGTAGCTGCTGGATAAGCAAAGCAATGCTCTAACTGTCCTGTCCACCTGTCAGAGCTTTGATCCTAGACCAGTTGCAGACCAAGGCTTCCCCGGGAAGGTTAACCCGGTCAACAAATGCCCGCAGAAGTCGGATGTGTCGGCCTGACGGCGCAAGAACGCAGCTCTGCTGTAAACAGGCACAACGCAGTCACTTCCGGAAAAAAAATACGGATGAACGCAGAAGAAGAAGAAGAAGACCAAGGCTTAGGCATGGCCTGCTCTGCCATGGGTCTTTAGGATTCATTTCCTCGCACCAGGGTAATGCTGAATGACTCAGCTCTAAAGTAAACCCATAACCTTCAGTTTTAACCAGGGATGAGGTTAATGACTCAGCTCTAAAGTAAACCCATAACCTTCAAAGACTGAGGCAGTTTCATCACGAAGACCACCACAATCTGGTAGTATGTTACTCAAACCTTTGCCTCAGTTATAAGTGGACAAATTAAATTTCTGCTGAATTAATTTTGTGAAAGTCACAGAAACGACAAATAATGAAAAAAGACAGTTTTGCCAATTTGCAGACTTGAGTCCTAGACCTTGACCTTGGTAGGCTTAGCTGGCAAGGCACATTGCGGCATGCAAGATTCACTGTCAATGGGCTCTCATTACTGTAATAAATTGTCTTTTATTCATGACATGTTTGCTGACAAAATATTGAAGTAGATAATGAATGAAATCATTATATTATACGTGTATGCTTAAATACAGGAATGTGTAATGTCTCCAGATATTTTTTCCCTGTACAGTGAAAATATTTTCAGAAATATAGAAGATATAGAAGGAATCATCATGATACATCAATATTATTAGATATGCAGATGATAGTCTTGATTGCAGACAATGAACAGGACCTGCAACATTTAGTAGATGCAGTTGTTGCACATATTGAACAACTAGTGGTTAGAATTGAATTGTAAGAAGACAGATTATGATTGTCACTGGGAAGAAGGAAATACCACAATGTAATATACAAGTAAATGGGCATATTCATAAACAAGTGAACTGGTAGTTATCTCGGAGCAGTAAAAAAATCTGATGGGAGATGCCTTGAAGACATTAACACAAAAATTGCCATTGCTTTCTGAACGACTGGTACACATACCGCCTAATTAAAAACCAATGCAAGGCAGACTGTTGCTGTGTTTCAAATGCAGTATGTGGGATTACGTACTGCGTCCATAACCCCTTTGACACTGAGCCAGCATACAGTTAAAGCAGTGGTTCTCAACCTTTTTGTGGCCCCCCCCCCCCCCCCTCTCCCACCCCTACACAGTATACGTAATAATGGAAGCACATACTAAAACAAGTCTAGACGTCCACATAAAACATGATTTGTGTGTATAATTACTTTATAAAATGAATTTTAGAAGGGTGAGACGTACAGAACTGTAAAGTATGAAGGGAAAAACAAGATCAAGTAATCGGTTCTTGTATTAACACGCTCTTGAAATAATCTTCATTTCCCCCTGGAAACCCCAAAATTCCCCCCATGGGGGGAATTCCCCACCGGTTGAGAACCACTGTGTTAAAGAATAGGTTATAAAAGTCTCCATAAGTCAAACCCTTCTTTTTTTTTTTAAGGATAATCAGTGTTAAATGCCTAAAAAGTATCTTTTAATACTAGATCACTGATTACCTGTTTGAATGAGAAATGCATAATTGGATACACCTTGGCACCTTCCCGTCTTAGCAGACGATAGTTTGCTACTTTTGCTTCGAAAAAGGTATAATAACTACATCCCATGGCGGTAACCAGGGATGGAGTTATCCCAGTTATCCCTCTCCATAGCTCAAAGCCTGGGCTGAATTGTAGAGACCATGTATTGCACATGCAGCATGATCCCTCTCTCGGCCTGTCTAGTTTACTCTAGAGGAAAGGTAAGGCCTATCTACACTCCAGGATAGATGAGGAATGACTAAACAAGACTAAGTTGTCACCACATCCCAGGGTAGATGAGGAATGACTAAACAAGACTGTAAGATGTATCCACACTCCAGGATAATACAATACCAACATAAGGTAGAATTAGCAAGACACTGAATGTTCATTGATTGTGTTTTTTCTGGCACTTAAGATATTCATTTCTGTCATTCTCAACAGCATATACTTTGAGGGGGGAGCTGGTGTGAGTAGGTGGTTTGCTGCATCGAGAGCTGACAGCATCAAGCAGTCCAGCATGAGAACAAAAGTTGAGAAGAATCATAAAACAACCGCAGAACAGAATCACAACATCAGCGTAGCATCCCCAAAGGTGGTGTTGAACGCCAGCGATTGTGCTCGGCTGCTGGATGGTGATGGGAAGACTTACGTTCTGTTGGTGGAGAAGGATGGGAAGATGGTGGCTGCCAACTCGAGATCACCAGTACAGTCATCATCAGCTACATCTTCATCATGTCCTGCATCTTTAGAATCATCAGAACCTTTAGTTAGTTCTTCAGCAACAAACAGTGGTCATTCAGACACAGTGGCAGCATCCCAGACACAATTATGCACAAACTCTGCTGGCTTTAGTTCTTCCGAATCCGTTGATTGCAGGGATCATGCTGAATGCAGTCAACCTGCTGAGTGCAGCAGGACTTTTGATGGTAGGGAGGATGCTGAATGCAGTCAAGATGCTGAGAAACCTGACAGCCGTAAACCTGCTGAAGTTTGTGACACGGCTGTAGTTGAGAGACGGAGCATACATAGTCCACAGACTTGTGTGCATGATCAGGAGAAATCCAGTCACACCAAGGTTATTCTGAAACCACCAAAGAAGCGAAGAGGCATACATAAAAAATTTGAAAATGCTTCGACTGCAGCATTGACTTTTGACACTGTCACCCAGTCGGCTATTACCTCAGCTGGAATAGCATCAGATGTGTGTTCTGTACGAAGTGATACCAGTTTGTCTTCACCGTTGAATTCTGCTTCACACGATGGTGCCAGGAAACACAGCATAGAACATTTATTGTGGCACCAATCAGCATCTTCGGCTAGCAATAGTCGGCCATTGATCTCAGGAAACTGTTCACTTGAATCACAGACACTCATTTTGTCACAGAATGACTTACCCTCATCATCACTAAAAACACTATCGTTTAGCTTAACATCATCATCGCCGTCTGGCATTTCAAACAGTTATGCAGATGAAGCACAGGGTCGTATATCTGAACTTTATAGTCATTCTTATAGCAGTTCTAATCATCAAGTTAGCAGCCACACTTTGAGTTGCCAGACCTCGGTCACAGAACATTCTGGCAGAATACACTCTCCAGCACTCAATCACCCTGACCTGTTATCTGCCAGTCAGCTTGCACCACAGTCAGGACGCTTTCATCAGCTCCCTGAGCAAGTGGAGCCCATGAACTTGTCAACATCATGCAAGTCTCAGATCATCACCTCCACAGACTTAGACATGAACTTGTCAACATCATGCAAGTCTCAGATCATCACCTCCACAGACTTAGACATGAACTTGTCAACATCATGCAAGTCTCAGATCATCACCTCCACAGACTTAGACATGAACTTACCAACATCATGCAAGTCTCAGATCATCACCTCCACAGACGTAGACATGAACTTACCAACATCATGCAAGTCTCAGATCATCACTTCCACAGACTTAGAGATCCAGGGCTCAGAAGATAGTCCTGGAGTACTTTCATCGCAGGATTCACAGTCTGTGGACATCTCTGAAGGAAGCGTGTCTGAGCTGCTCCAGAAGACACACGAGAAGATCATTGTAATGAATCTCAAAGACACACCACTAGATGTGCCCCAGACCATATCACCTCATCTCAGTGTTTCTTCAGATATTTTTAAACAAAATCATTCTGTCCATAACAGTGCAACTGACTCGGCGCCTTCAGTGGAGAGGGAAGAGAAAGAAGCGCGCCCAGTTTCTAGACAGTCAGATTCTCCTGTGGCCTCACAAACATTGTCAGAATCAGTTGTATTGTCCAGTAGTCAGCATAATAAGATTACAGCCAAGACTTCGTTACAACATGGAGAAACCACAGGCTGCCCCCTGTTAGACCAGTCACCTGCTTCCGATTTGAAGTTTTCATACTCATCCAGAAATAATGAATCTTCCTTGTCTGAAAAATTGTCCTCCTCGGACTGTCAGACCGTTGATATTCAGATATGTACAATTGGTTTACCAGAAGCTTGTCAAGAATCACCTGCTTTGGTGGAAAAAGAAGCAACGTCAAAGACTAAGAGGTCACCTAAAAAGAGAGTAGAGATACCAATGGATGACAAGTCTCGAGATGACAGAATAAACAGATATTTACTGACAATTGATGATGTTATTGCCAACTTTATCTATGTTCCCGAGCCCTTAGAGGAGTTCTCATTAACTGAAGAAGAAGAGGCAGCAATTAGAGATCAGTTTGAGAACATCCCTGGCATCAGCGGCAAGATGCACACAGACATCAATGCTAACCAGAGTCAAGATGATTGTGTGGCTAGCAAGACTGATACCATAGCCCAGGCGAAAGATGACAGACTTTCTACAAGCAATGGAACGTTGAGCTTAGTCTCGCCTTCACAGTGTCCAAGTACCATTGGTACTGCCAAAGACATGGCTGATCAGTGTCAAGATGGACCCACAACAGTGGAAAACATTGACAATGTTTTGGCATTTGTGGCTAGTGATGTGTTTAACTCTGTAGCGCAAGTGTCTACTGTTGTCAAAAGTGCAGACACTAAAAAACAAACAAAGACTATCAGGAAACTGAAAAAAGTTGGAGATGTTGTCCATAAGAATGGGAAAGAAAACACAATTTTGACACCAGCTGGTGCTTTGGATCGGGAGGGTTCATTGTGTGTTACTAATTCTAAGGAATTTGATTCAGCAGAAGGTGAGAGAACGGACATGCTTGTCTCAGATAGTACTGCTGATAATGGACAGCTAGCACAAAAGACTGCTGCGATACCAAAGCCAAGGAAAACTAAGAAGAAGGGTAGTGTTGGAATGTGTTGTAAGCCAGTTGCATCTTTGTTGGTTCAGGCAGATGCCGCAGGCGAGAAGTCTGCAGTGACTGTATCAAATGATGATCTTTCCGAAGCTGCAGCTGTACTTCCAAACACAAAGAAACAGACTGAAGGCGGCCTCAAAGCTAGCAAGAAAAGAAAGGCCAATGGAAGAGGGACGGTTTTCACGGCTGATTCAGTTGTTGGTCAGTGTGACGTCTCTGCTGACAAGGATATTGTGGGTCTGAGTCGAGCAGAGACTTCGGATATTGGTGAAAGTCTGGCTTCCACATCAGGTGGGTCAGAACAGGATACCCCAGTTCATGAGCTGGAGTCGAAGGATGAACTGGTGAGTGCAGACATGCAAGCAACAGAGAATAGAGACACTGGGCTGGAGAGTGAGGAAGACACTAATAAACCTGTGAGGAGATATAAGAAAAGATTAGACTTTGTCAAATGTGACCACTGCGATCACCAGTCAAGGGGAAGGTCGGCACTGAGCCGGCACATGAAGAAAGTTCACATGCTGGATGTGAATATGCCATATAGATGCCAGCACTGTGACTATGGCTGCACCAAAATGGCATCCTTGAACCGCCATCTCTTCACCCACGGGGTATTTCCCTGTTCAAGATGCAGCTATGTGGCTGAGGACCGGATCAGGCTCACACAGCA
Organism: Cepaea hortensis; assembly: GCA_963921405.1. Classification (NCBI taxonomy): domain Eukaryota; kingdom Metazoa; phylum Mollusca; class Gastropoda; order Stylommatophora; family Helicidae; genus Cepaea; species Cepaea hortensis. The sequence goes on along the minus strand of OY992882.1, from coordinate 123,418,287 downwards.
TGTGATCGAAGAGCACCAGGACAAGCTGAACATGAAGTTGTGTAAGATGTGTAACCGCTACATCAAGTGTGATCAGGTCACCATAGAGCAGCACACAGAGCAGTGCCATGGTCCCACGCCATTCAGGTGTACTGAATGTGACAAAGTCTTCAGATACGCATCCTCACTCAGGGTTGGTAGCTTTGGTTTGTTCTTTTCGCCAACACATTCTCTACTAAACATATCTCTCACTGACAAACCGTTTCTGGTATCTCTTTGTTCTTTTCACCAACGCATTCTCTACTAAACATATCTCTCACTGACAAACCGTTTCTGGTATCTCTTTGTTCTTTTCACCAACGCATTCTCTACTAAACATATCTCTCACTGACAAACCGTTTCTGGTATCTCTTTGTTCTTTTCACCAACACATTCTCTACTTAACATATCTCTCACTGACAAACCGTTTCTGGTATCTTTTTGTTCTTTTCACCAATGCATTCTCTACTAAACAAATCTCTCACTGACAAACCGTTTCTGGTATCTCTTTGTTCTTTTCACCAACTCATTCTCTACTAAACATATCTCACTGACAAACCGTTTCTGGTATCTCTTTGTTCTTTTCACCAACGCATTCTCTACTAAACATATCTCTCACTGACAAACCGTTTCTGGTATCTTTTTGTTCTTTTCACCAACGCATTCTCTACTAAACAAATCTCTCACTGACAAACCGTTTCTGGTATCTCTTTGTTCTTTTCACCAACGCATTCTCTACTAAACATATCTCTCACTGACAAACCGTTTCTGGTATCTCTTTGTTCTTTTCACCAACGCATTCTCTACTAAACATTTCTTTCACTGACAAACCGTTTCTGGTATCTCTTTGTTCTTTTCACCAACGCATTCTCTACTAAACATTTCTCTCACTGACAAACCATTTCTGGTATCTTTACTTTGTTCTCTTCACTAACACATTCTATAGCAAACAATTCTCTCTCTTTCCTAACACATTCTATATCAAATAATCTCCTCTATGTCCTAAAACATTCAATACCAAACAATTACGTATCTATCCTAACACATTCTATCCAAACAATCACCTCTCTGTCCTAACACATTTTATACAAAATAAACCATCTTTCTTTCCTAACACAAAGTCAGTTGAGAATCATAATTTTATGCTGTTTGTTGTCAGTTGAGAATCAATATTTGTGCTATTTGTTGTCACTTGAGAATCATCATTTAAAGCTGTTTTTTTTTTTTTTTGGGCACAAGAGAATCGTCCTTTTATACTATTTTTTTTAATCAATTTATAATCATCATTTTAATGCTGTTTATTATCAGTTTAGAATCATCATTTGATGCTGTTTGTTGTCAGTTGAGAATCAGCATTCAACACTGTCTGTTACAGTTGAGAATAATTATTCTGTGTTATTCACCCAACCGGACAGGTTCACCATCACACTCACTTCCCCAACCAGCCCAAGCGGTTCCGCTGTGAGCAGTGTGACTACCACACCAACTACAAGGCCAACCTGCACAAGCATCACAAGAACATGCATGCCTGCCGTGACCGCGACGTGCAGTGTCCGGACTGCCACAAACTCTTCTCCACAGAGGACAACATGAGGCGGCACAGAAAGGTGCTTTTTGTACAGTTTTAGTGTGTGCTTACACATCTGTGCCTAGCTTGCATTCCTAGAGAGAGAGAGAGAGAGAGGGGGGGGGGGAAGAATGTATGTATGAGTACACATTTGTTGGTGAGTTTGTTATGGTGAGTGGGTATATATGTATGTGAGGGAGTCTGTATTTGTGTGTTATTGAGTGGGTGCATAACTGTGTGAGTTTGTGTAAATGATGCATGTATGTATGTGTTAAGCATGTCTGTCTGTATGTGTGCATGCCTGCGCGCATGCCTGCCTGCCTCATAAGATAATAATATGCATTATGTTCACAACATTCATTTGACATTGTTCTTTCTGTGTGAATGCAACATGCACTGTAGATAATTGATGTACGAAAGATAAGTGATTGGAAGGTCCAAATGTAAGACGGGCCTGTGTGCCCAATTTGTGACCCTTTGAAAATAAAGTTTGTTCGCAACAAGTGTCTGGTGTAGGGCAGCTGTTGGCAACCACGACCACCCAGTCCCCTCTGTCATCTGATGCGTGACTGAAGTTGATGATAGGGTTAGTGATCAAAGTTTCACAGTGCTGGCATACCGGATGTGAGGTCAACTGCAGGTGATTTGGGAGCTGATCACATTGCGTTGATTTATCACTATGGTATGAGCACCTGCCTTTCAGAATTAAATGGCCAATTATTAAAAATGTGCGTGGCCTTTGCAGAATGTATGATTAACCCTGTGTTGAATTTCTAGGCAACTTTACTTTCAAGTAAGTTCTTATTGCTTTCTGAACCAGAAGTCCATGTTTAAGCTGGCCGATGTAAGGGTCGATCCCACTACCCCGCCATCTGCTCACCAAAAATGTAAGAACTAGAGCATTTTTTCTGTTTTGGCCGTGTTGACTGCATTGGCAAACTACTGAATGTAAAATTGTTTAGAAAAATCACAAATAGCCAATAATTCTGAGGTTGGTTGTGACATGCTGCAGAAGTGCCAGAAACTAACTGATCTTTTATTGACAGTTTTTCTTCACAGAAACGTTCATGGGAATGATTTGTTCCATAAATGGGTGTATGTCTGCTGTGGGGTGTTCTCGGTTTGAAGATTGTTCTCTTTCCTGCACATTTTAGTTTCTTGACTTTGTCATGTTTGGCTGGTTTGATAATTTCTTTGAATTCAATGCTGTGTGTCCTTCGCAGGGCATTGCCATCAACCCCAGCTTGATTCTCTAATCAATTTTACGTTCAATGGTTTGCCATTGCTTTTCGAGTTAGATGTCAGTTAAGTTCAACTTAATATCGAAGTGGGGATTGAACCCCCTAGCTGGCCATCGGGGCACTGGAAGTTTAAGAGTGAGTGCTCATATCCTGTCGGCCACATTGCTTTTCAGTGTATATGTAGGTAACATAAAGTAAGGGAACCTGTTACCCTGGGCAGATGTTGTTAGACCCATGTTTGTATGACCAGCCGACACTCAGTTGCTGAGGTGGTAAGTGTCCCACTGACAGCCTTCACCGCCAGTGATAGTTCCTGGCACGCATTTATAGCTGGGTCAACTGGGAACCCAGGCCAGTAAAATCCGCCTCAATGTGTATTTGAACCCATAACCATAGGGTCGGCAAGCAAGTGTCTAGCCATGATGCTACTATTGTTCTCTGTTCATTATATCTAGCCATGATGCTACTGTTGCTCCCCATTCCTTGTATCTAGCCATGATGCTACTATTGCTCCCCGTTCTTTGTATCTAGCCATGATGCTACTGTTGCTCCCCATTCCTTGTATCTAGCCATGATGCTACTATTGCTCCCCGTTCTTTGTATCTAGCCATGATGCTACTGTTGCTCCCTGTTCCTTGTATCTAGCCATGATGCTACTATTGCTCCCCGTTCTTTGTATCTAGCCATGATGCTACTATTGCTCCCCGTTCTTTGTATCTAGCCATGATGCTACTATTGCTCCCCGTTCTTTGTATCTAGCCATGATGCTACTATTGCTCCCCGTTCCTTGTATCTAGCCATGATGCTACTATTGCTCCCCGTTCCTTGTATCTAGCCATGATGCTACTATTGCTCCCCGTTCTTTGTATCTAGCCATGATGCTACTATTGCTCCCCGTTCTTTGTATCTAGCCATGATGCTACTATTGCTCCCCGTTCTTTGTATCTAGCCATGATGCTACTATTGCTCCCCGTTCCTTGTATCTAGCCATGATGCTACTATTGCTCCCCGTTCTTTGTATCTAGCCATGATGCTACTATTGCTCCCCGTTCTTTGTATCTAGCCATGATGCTACTATTGCTCCCCGTTCTTTGTATCTAGCCATGATGCTACTATTGCTCCCCATTTTTGTATCTAACCATGATGCTACTATTGTTCTCTGTTCATTATATCTAGCCATGATGCTACTATTGTTCTCTGTTCATTATATCTAGCCATGATGCTACTATTGCTCCCCGTTCTTTGTATCTAGCCATGATGCTACTATTGCTCCCCGTTCCTTGTATCTAGCCATGATGCTACTATTGCTCCCCGTTCTTTGTATCTAGCCATGATGCTACTATTGCTCCCCGTTCTTTGTATCTAGCCATGATGCTACTATTGCTCCCCGTTCTTTGTATCTAGCCATGATGCTACTATTGCTCCGCATTTTTGTATCTAACCATGATGCTACTATTGTTCTCTGTTCATTATATCTAGCCATGATGCTACTATTGTTCTCTGTTCATTATATCTAGCCATGATGCTACTATTGCTCCCCGTTCTTTGTATCTAGCCATGATGCTACTATTGCTCCCCATTCTTTGTATCTAGCCATGATGCTACTATTGCTCCCCGTTCTTTGTATCTAGCCATGATGCTACTATTGCTCCCCGTTCTTTGTATCTAGCCATGATGCTACTATTGCTCCCCGTTCCTTGTATCTAGCCATGATGCTACTATTGCTCCCCGTTCCTTGTATCTAGCCATGATGCTACTATTGCTCCCCGTTCTTTGTATCCAGCCATGATGCTACTATTGCTCCCCGTTCCTTGTATCCAGCCATGATGCTACTATTGCTCCCCGTTCTTTGTATCTAGCCATGATACTACTATTGCTCCCCGTTCCTTGTATCTAGCCATGATGCTACTATTGTTCTCTGTTCATTATATCTAGCCATGATGCTACTATTGCTCCCTGTTCTTTGTATCTAGCCATGATACTACTGTTGTTTCTGTTCTTTGTATATGAGAAAACCAATATGTGTAAGTCTTGCTGTGGTCAGTTTTATTTGTACTTGTTATTTCTTTCATAAAACCAATTTGTTGGACTATGTTTGTATCACCAGGTCCACACATTGGTCCGACCGTTTGCTTGCCAGACCTGTGAGAAAACATTCAAAACCCAAGGGGCCCTCAGAGGGCACCAGCTGATCCACACGGCTATCAGGCCGTACATGTGCAATATTGCAGGATGCAATCGCAGCTTCAGAACTTCCAAATTCATGAAGAACCACCAAGAGGAGTTTCATCGCCTGGCACCTAAGAAGTTCTTTTGTACAGTTGAAGGATGCAACTATTCTTTTTTCAAGCGTAGCCATTTGAAACGCCATGCCATAACACACACAGGTATGTGCTTAAGATATCCTTTGTCATTGTAATGCTAATACTTAATTCTGGGACATTCCCATGCTCCATTTCACCCTCTTCAAAAGCTACCTAAGAGCGCTTATATTGATCATTTCGGCAGCAGTTTGATTCAAAGTCCAACTGGATCATCCACGCTCTACTCACTCCCTTCTGAGCTGGTCTTTCCAGATACGGATGCTCAGCATCAAGACTCCAGTGTTATAGTGCGAACCTATTAGTAGGATTTCTTCTTTTTCTGTCCTTTATCCACCATAGGGATGTTGGCCCTAAAAAAAAAGCCACGCCAAGGCCCCTAACCTTTGCTATCTCCTGCAGCTCTCTCCATGCACTGCCAATATTATTCATCTCTGTAATTTTCTTCTCCGTGTGTTTTTAGGTCACCCACCATTTCTTTTGCATTGTGGGTTCCAGACCAGAGAGTGTCTAGTTAATTGTCTTCGGGTTTTCTGTCTGTCCCCTATCCAGAACCAACGTCTTTTTCTTACCTCTTGGTTTACTGGAATTTGTTAGTTCTCTCTACATTGGTGATTCTGTCATACCATTTTTATTCTCTCTATTTTATGCAGGCACCAATTAGTGAATAATAAGTTAAAATTTTTCAATAAATGTAAATTGCTGACCACAGTTATCAATTGGAGACTGGCATAAATGTAAATCTGTGGCCACTCTTATGAAATGCAGTCAGGGCAGGCAATGGCTAGTGGACCACTCTTCAGGTCAGGTATTCCAAGGTTCAAATACTTCTGAGTGTGAGATGTCTTCAGTGACCACCTTGCTCTGACAAATATTCGGTTTGACCTTTAACCCCTCGCTGGGAGCTGCAGTGGTATGGTGGTTAGTGTGCCTGCCTGCCAGTCTATCCCAAGCTGAGGCGGGGTTGTTTGATCTGACCGGTGTGGCTATGGAGTCGACCCAAGCTCATCAGGATGGAGGTACCAGACTATCCCCAGCTGAGGCAGAGTTGTTTGATCTGACCGGTGTGGCTATGGAGTCGACCCAGGCTCATCAGGATGGAGGTACCAGACTATCCCCAGCTGAGGCAGAGTTGTTTGATCTGACCGGTGTGGCTATGGAGTCGACCCAGGCTCATCAGGATGGAGGTACCAGACTATCCCCAGCTGAGGCAGGGTTGTTTGATCTGACCGGTGTGGCTATGGAGTCGACCCAGGCTCATCAGGATGGAGGTACCAGACTATCCCCAGCTGAGGCAGGGTTGTTTGATCTGACCGGTGTGGCTATGGAGTGGACCCAGGCTCATCAGGATGGAGGTACCAGTCTATCCCCAGCTGAGTCAGGGTTGTTTGATCTGACCGGTGTGGCTATGGAGTCAACCCAAGCTCATCAGGATGGAGGTACCAGACTATCCCCAGCTGAGGCAGGGTTGTTTGATCTGACCGGTGTGGCTATGGAGTCGACCCAGGCTCATCAGGATGGAGGTACCAGACTATCCCCAGCTGAGGCAGGGTTGTTTGATCTGACCGGTGTGGCTATGGAGTCGACCCAAGCTCATCAGGATGGAGGTACCAGACTATCCCCAGCTGAGGCAGGGTTGTTTGATCTGACCGGTGTGGCTATGGAGTGGACCCAGGCTCATCAGGATGGAGGTACCAGACTATCCCCAGCTGAGGCAGGGTTGTTTGATCTGACCGGTGTGGCTATGGAGTGGACCCAGGCTCATCAGGATGGAGGTACCAGACTATCCCCAGCTGAGGCAGGGTTGTTTGATCTGACCGGTGTGGCTATGGAGTGGACCCAGGCTCATCAGGATGGAGGTACCAGACTATCCCCAGCTGAGGCAGGGTTGTTTGATCTGACCGGTGTGGCTATGGAGTGGACCCAGGCTCATCAGGATGGAGGTACCAGACTATCCCCAGCTGAGGCAGGGTTGTTTGATCTGACCGGTGTGGCTATGGAGTGGACCCAGGCTCATCAGGATGGAGGTACCAGACTATCCCCAGCTGAGGCAGGGTTGTTTGATCTGACCGGTGTGGCTATGGAGTCGACCCAAGCTCATCAGGATGGAGGTACCAGACTATCCCCAGCTGAGGCAGGGTTGTTTGATCTGACTGGTGTGGCTATGGAGTCAACCCAGGCTCATCAGGATGGAGGTACCAGACTATCCCCAGCTGAGGCAGGGTTGTTTGATCTGACCGGTGTGGCTATGGAGTCAACCCAGGCTCATCAGGATGGAGGTACCAGACTATCCCCAGCTGAGGCAGGGTTGTTTGATCTGACCGGTGTGGCTATGGAGTCAACCCAGGCTCATCAGGATGGAGGTACCAGACTATCCCCAGCTGAGGCAGGGTTGTTTGATCTGACCGGTGTGGCTATGGAGTGGACCCAGGCTCATCAGGATGGAGGTACCAGACTATCCCCAGCTGAGGCAGGGTTGTTTGATCTGACCGGTGTGGCTATGGAGTGGACCCAGGCTCATCAGGATGGAGGTACCAGACTATCCCCAGCTGAGGCAGGGTTGTTTGATCTGACCGGTGTGGCTATGGAGTCGACCCAGGCTCATCAGGATGGAGGTACCAGACTATCCCCAGCTGAGGCAGGGTTGTTTGATCTGACCGGTGTGGCTATGGAGTCGACCCAAGCTCATCAGGATGGAGGTACCAGACTATCCCCAGCTGAGGCAGGGTTGTTTGATCTGACCGGTGTGGCTATGGAGTCAACCCAGGCTCATCAGGATGGAGGTACCAGACTATCCCCAGCTGAGGCAGGGTTGTTTGATCTGACCGGTGTGGCTATGGAGTGGACCCAGGCTCATCAGGATGGAGGTACCAGACTATCCCCAGCTGAGGTAGGGTTGTTTGATCTGACCGGTGTGGCTATGGAGTGGACCCAGGCTCATCAGGATGGAGGTACCAGACTATCCCCAGCTGAGGCAGGGTTGTTTGATCTGACCGGTGTGGCTATGGAGTCGACCCAGGCTCATCAGGATGGAGGTACCAGACTATCCCCAGCTGAGGCAGGGTTGTTTGATCTGACCGGTGTGGCTATGGAGTCGACCCAAGCTCATCAGGATGGAGGTACCAGACTATCCCCAGCTGAGGCAGGGTTGTTTGATCTGACCGGTGTGGCTATGGAGTGGACCCAGGCTCATCAGGATGGAGGTACCAGACTATCCCCAGCTGAGGCAGGGTTGTTTGATCTGACCGGTGTGGCTATGGAGTGGACCCAGGCTCATCAGGATGGAGGTACCAGACTATCCCCAGCTGAGGCAGGGTTGTTTGATCTGACCGGTGTGGCTATGGAGTGGACCCAGGCTCATCAGGATGGAGGTACCAGACTATCCCCAGCTGAGGCAGGGTTGTTTGATCTGACCGGTGTGGCTATGGAGTGGACCCAGGCTCATCAGGATGGAGGTACCAGACTATCCCCAGCTGAGGCAGGGTTGTTTGATCTGACCGGTGTGGCTATGGAGTGGACCCAGGCTCATCAGGATGGAGGTACCAGACTATCCCCAGCTGAGGCAGGGTTGTTTGATCTGACCGGTGTGGCTATGGAGTCGACCCAAGCTCATCAGGATGGAGGTACCAGACTATCCCCAGCTGAGGCAGGGTTGTTTGATCTGACTGGTGTGGCTATGGAGTCAACCCAGGCTCATCAGGATGGAGGTACCAGACTATCCCCAGCTGAGGCAGGGTTGTTTGATCTGACCGGTGTGGCTATGGAGTCAACCCAGGCTCATCAGGATGGAGGTACCAGACTATCCCCAGCTGAGGCAGGGTTGTTTGATCTGACCGGTGTGGCTATGGAGTCAACCCAGGCTCATCAGGATGGAGGTACCAGACTATCCCCAGCTGAGGCAGGGTTGTTTGATCTGACCGGTGTGGCTATGGAGTCGACCCAGGCTCATCAGGATGGAGGTACCAGACTATCCCCAGCTGAGGCAGGGTTGTTTGATCTGACCGGTGTGGCTATGGAGTCGACCCAAGCTCATCAGGATGGAGGTACCAGACTATCCCCAGCTGAGGCAGGGTTGTTTGATCTGACCGGTGTGGCTATGGAGTCAACCCAGGCTCATCAGGATGGAGGTACCAGACTATCCCCAGCTGAGGCAGGGTTGTTTGATCTGACCGGTGTGGCTATGGAGTGGACCCAGGCTCATCAGGATGGAGGTACCAGACTATCCCCAGCTGAGGCAGGGTTGTTTGATCTGACCGGTGTGGCTATGGAGTGGACCCAGGCTCATCAGGATGGAGGTACCAGACTATCCCCAGCTGAGGCAGGGTTGTTTGATCTGACCGGTGTGGCTATGGAGTCAACCCAGGCTCATCAGGATGGAGGTACCAGACTATCCCCAGCTGAGGCAGGGTTGTTTGATCTGACCGGTGTGGCTATGGAGTCGACCCAGGCTCATCAGGATGGAGGTACCAGACTATCCCCAGCTGAGGCAGGGTTGTTTGATCTGACCGGTGTGGCTATGGAGTCGACCCAAGCTCATCAGGATGGAGGTACCAGACTATCCCCAGCTGAGGCAGGGTTGTTTGATCTGACCGGTGTGGCTATGGAGTCAACCCAGGCTCATCAGGATGGAGGTACCAGACTATCCCCAGCTGAGGCAGGGTTGTTTGATCTGACCGGTGTGGCTATGGAGTGGACCCAGGCTCATCAGGATGGAGGTACCAGACTATCCCCAGCTGAGGCAGGGTTGTTTGATCTGACCGGTGTGGCTATGGAGTCGACCCAGGCTCATCAGGATGGAGGTACCAGACTATCCCCAGCTGAGGCAGGGTTGTTTGATCTGACCGGTGTGGCTATGGAGTCGACCCAGGCTCATCAGGATGGAGGTACCAGACTATCCCCAGCTGAGGCAGGGTTGTTTGATCTGACCGGTGTGGCTATGGAGTGGACCCAGGCTCATCAGGATGGAGGTACCAGACTATCCCCAGCTGAGGCAGGGTTGTTTGATCTGACCGGTGTGGCTATGGAGTGGACCCAGGCTCATCAGGATGGAGGTACCAGACTATCCCCAGCTGAGGCAGGGTTGTTTGATCTGACCGGTGTGGCTATGGAGTCGACCCAAGCTCATCAGGATGGAGGTACCAGACTATCCCCAGCTGAGGCAGGGGTGTTTGATCTGACCGGTGTGGCTATGGAGTCAACCCAGGCTCATCAGGATGGAGGTACCAGACTATCGCCAGCTGAGGCAGGGTTGTTTGATCTGACCGGTGTGGCTATGGAGTCAACCCAGGCTCATCAGGATGGAGGTACCAGACTATCCCCAGCTGAGGCAGGGTTGTTTGATCTGACCAGTGTGGCTATGGAGTCGACCCAAGCTCATCAGGATGGAGGTACCAGACTATCCCCAGCTGAGGCAGGGTTGTTTGATCTGACCGGTGTGGCTATGGAGTCAACCCAAGCTCATCAGGATGGAGGTACCAGACTATCCCCAGCTGAGGCAGAGTTGTTTGATCTGACCGGTGTGGCTATGGAGTCGACCCAAGCTCATCAGGATGGAGGTACCAGACTATCCCCAGCTGAGGCAGGGTTGTTTGATCTGACCGGTGTGGCTATGGAGTTGACCCAAGCTCATCAGGATGGAGGTACCAGCCCATTTTCAAAAAGTGTTTGGAAACTGCTTGGGAAGACGAAGCAGTGAGGAAAGGAACTGGTCACCCAGCACATATGTCATGACCCAGAATATGTGAAGGCCTAACCTTTCACACCTTAATGGTGGTATCTGTTGTGGGACTGCTTGATCTTGTGCTTCTGGCCACGATACCTTGTGGGAAAACTATTCTGCAAGGTACACTTTAAGGACAGCGGAGGAAGATGGATAACAGAAATCCTAGTCTGGGCACCTGGAGGAATGAAAAGGATGCAGCATTGCCACACTTACAGTTGTTGTATGGAATTAACAACAGTGGGTGACCTCAACTTGACAGGCATCCTCGTGGCATAACAACAAATACAAATTGAAAAAATGTTTATAAATTGTCTTGAATTACTGATCATAATGAGCCGTGTTAGTAGACTAGCTTGCCTGCTTGCCTGGTGTTCATGGGGTCAAATTCCCAGTAAAGCAGATTTGTACAACCCACCTGGGCTTCTATGTCAGCCCAGTTCACAACGGACACCAGGCCTTGTCTTGGGGAGTCAAGGCAGCTGCCATCATGACCTCACACAGGATGTATTTTTAATGACTGCGCAGTGTTTGAAAATATTGCCGGTCCAAGTTTTGTATTTACCTATAATGTTGCATGAACTCCACAGAGGGCGAATACAAAACTTGGACCAGCAATATTTTCAAACACTGCATTGTCATAAAAAATACACCCTGTATCTGCTCAAGTTCCGATAGATCTTTACAAGCATCATAGACCTCCAGGCGTGTGTGTATTGTCCTTTACACTGACTTTTTTATTTGATGATGATAATAGTCTTGAAGAATTAGAAACTTTCTGAGTGTAATATTTTGTTTTAATTTTTTCTCGAAGGGGAGAGGAACTTCCACTGCACATGGCCAGGATGTTGCAAATCTTTCCGACACTCTGATAACCTCAAGGTTCACTTCCGTGCCCACACTAATGATAAACCAATTCGCTGTCATCTGTGTGATTTCAAGTGCAAACAGATGAACTCTCTTTTCTGGCACAAGAAGAAACTCCATCAGGTGTTCGACATCATGGCTTATCCTAAGCGTGCAGATCACAAACTGACAGAGGCGGTCAGTGCTCCGAAAACAGCAAAATTTGACACAGATTGTAGCCGGGCTACACCAGTTGCTGCAGTTTTAGAGCCCAGAGGAGAAGGAAGTGGCCAGGATTTGTCAGCTACTGAAGCTTCTGAATCTGTAGTGGTGGATGGCCAGGTTGCACCTGTAATTATAAATTCAGAATCCATCGTTTGTTCAACTGAGATGTTGCCTGTGGTTTCAGAGAAAGTAGCACAGTTATTGGGTGTTGAAGTACCCGATGAAGCAGCAGAGAATCCTCAAGGTCTTGTGGGTGAATCTGAAGTCAAAGACTCATCTTTTGCTAGCTCAGAAGAGGCACAGGTGACTTCTTGTGACCAGAGTGTGGGAACACAGACTGGCATACGTGAGCGGGGACTGTTAGATTTGTACGAGTTTAAATCCGATGATGAGTCCGATGAAGAAACACCTGGCCAGTTTCGTCGAGATAAAAATATGCTGGCTGCTCTTACGCCACTACCTCCGCCTCCCAAAGAGCTACTTGACAGGATTGAGTTGCAGGAGATGAAAGAGAAGGAAAAGAGAGAAAAGGCTGAGAAGAAAGAACAAGAGAAGAAAGAAAAGGCTGAAAAGAAAGATCAAGACCGAAAAGAAAAGGTGGAAAAGAAGGAGCTAGAAAAGAAGGAGAAGGCAGAAAGAAAGGAGATGGAAAAAATAGAAAGAATTAAAAAGAAGGAGTTAGCAAAGAAGGAAAAATTAGAGAAGAAAGAATTAGAAAGGAAAGAAAAAGAAGAACAGAGGTTGTTTGAAATTAAAGAGAAGATTGAGAAAAAGGAGATGGAAAAGAAAGGTAAAGTTGATAAGAAAGAATTAGAAAAGAAAGAGAAATTGGAGAAGAAAGAACAAGAAAAGAAGGAAAAATTAGAAAGGAAAGAGCAAGAGAGGCAAGAACAGATTGACAAGAAAGAGCAGGAAAAGAGAGAAAAGAAGGAAAAGGCAGAACGGGAGAAGAAAGAACAAGAAAAGCAACTTGAAGGAAACAAAGGTGCAACAGAGAAGCCGATCAGTGTAAGAAAGAAGAGGAACACAGGGGAAAACAAGTTGACTAATGATCAGCATGTAGCAGATGACAGCAGCACAACTATAACTTCACCAAAACGCTTACAGAGAAAGAAATCTCCATCATCTGCAACAATGAGCAACTCCTTAGTCAGAACAGAAATGCATACACGGAGTAAAAGGAAGCTAAAGCCAAGCGACAGTGATGTCTCCAAGGCTGAGATTGACAGTCACCGGGCAGAAAAAAGTCCTGATAGAGGAATGTCTTCACCAAAAAGAAGGAAAGTTGCTACCAGAAGGCTGGAAGAATCACTTTCAGTTGCATCTCCTCGAGCAGCTGCTCTTGGAAAGGCAAATGCCATAAAGAAGAATGCTCCAGTAGAGGTTAAGAAGAAAGGCAAACTTCCTTTACCTAAAAGAAAACCTAGTGCAAGGATTAAGGCCAAGAAAAAAGCCACACTTACGACAGTCAAAGAAGTCAGAAAGAGCCCAGCAGTTTCTAAAGCAACTTTGAGAAACAAACCGGGAAGGAGGAAAGCTGCATCACTGCCTGAGGAGACGGATGAAGCAAAACAGGAAAATGAGGCAGAAGTTGAAGTAACGATAGAAAATGATGTGGTTGTGGGAGTGTCAGAAGAGAAAGAAATCCCAGCTGCTGTAGGCCTGGAAGAGGCTGCGGTTCTCCCTGATAAGCCATTATCACCAGCATATTCAGAAGAGATGATGGTACAGGGCAGTGCTAGCCCATACCGGGGACTTTCTGATGCTGAAAATTTGGAAGATGATGAGACAGAGGTAGATGAACCAGCAGAGCAGTCTCCTCCTTCAGTGCTATCCCTGGAGGAGTCTCAAGGTCAGAATAAGTCAGAAGTTGAAAGTGACTTGCTGCCATCAGACAAAATTGACAATTTTGCTTTGGACAGAAATGTATCCCAACCTGTGGAGGATTATTCAGATAATGAGGTCAGCAATGACATCCCACTGACTCCACCTAGAGCACCAGCACCTCCTCCGGTGGAGAGTTCTGAAGATGAAATGGAACCTGATCCAATGCCATTTTCAGTTCCAGGTCCGACGACACCTTTTTCTGTGCCTGCGCCCAATACGCCATTCTCAGTTCCTCCGCCTACTAATTTAATGCAGCAGCATTCGGTGCATTCAGAAGAGGCACCTGTCTCAGCATTACCATCTGTAGCATCGATGGAAGTGCATTCTCAGGCATCTGTAGACATGCAACAACCCCTAGGATCAGTAGAGATCCACCCGCATGGATCTGTGGAGATGAATCACCCACATGGATCTGCAGAAATGCATCACTCGCAGGGATCCGTGGAAATGTCCCACCCTCATGGCTCTGTCGAAATGGTGCAGTCTCTGAACTCACTCGAAGTCCAACATTCACACAGGTCCGTCTCGGAGTCTCTGTCCCACTCTGAGCAGAATTTGTCCTCTATTAGGACCCCAGAGAGCGTCATTCGAGACAGCAACAGCAATTCAATGTCTGAGAAGTACGATCTGTTGCCGCAGTCTCTCCAGGAACAGGTGCAGACATCAGATGCAGACAAGGAGTACTTTGACCAGTATTTGAAGAGCCTAAGTGCTGCCAATAACAGAGCAGCCAATGGCCGCCTTGGACCTTCCCCTAGCGGCCTGCAGCAACTGGAGGCAATGGTATGCAAATCACATCTGGATGCCAGGGAAATAAACAGCAAGTCACCCATTAGCTCCCTTCCCATCAGTGTCATCACCAGTTTAGAGAACACGTTATCCTTGCTTCCACATGGTGATCTTCGTACTAGAATGGATGCTCTTGTGTCGGACAGACACGAATCTCTGTATGCAAGAGATACACCCTCATCACTTGCTAAGTTTCCAGATCATCAGACACCATTGAGCAACCATCCTTGTCCCACCCCATCATACGACACATTTTCCTCGCTGAATCCGCTTCATCCAGCAGCCGCAACCAGTGGTCGAGACAGCTCCTACCTCAGGCAGCCCGAAAAGCTGTTTCCGACGCCACCTGGCTCCAGTAGCTTTATGGCTGAAGCCATGTTTCAGCGCCAAGCCATGACCACGCCCTTCCTACCACCACACTCTGACAAAAGCAGTCTGTCACGAGTGCCAGATGCATCCCACTTACGGTCCAGCTCATCGTCATCCCTGTTGCGACGACCTGGGGCAGTTCCGGGTTCAGAAATGTTTTCTTCTCCAGCCATGACACAAGCAGTGCCAAGACATCCATTCGCAAACACATGGGCCGGCCAGGAGATGCGGCCAGCCCACTGGCAGCCACCCTACCTCCAACGACAACCAAACATGACCACTACAGGATCCTTTTTTCCAACAAAAGACAGTTACTTGGCTGGAAGAAACTTCATGTTTGACCCATCCATTCGCCCAACTGCCGATAGAAATATGTTTTCATCATTGTCCTCTACTCAGAGCCAAGATTCCTTCCAGCTGGACCGATTTGACCTCAGTAACTATTTCCCTAACGCCATGACACCATATGGAAGCTCCACAGGTTCCTTTGACTACAGCAGATCAGTCCACACATCAGCAACAAAACCATTTGATGACAGATATCGACAGACATCATCATCTGCAGCTATTTCCGATTTTCGGGGATTGCCTTCTAGCAGTGGATCTGGAGACATGTTTCCTGGACTGCCAAGTGTGAACTCAAGCTTCAACATATACTCGGGCAATCCAATGAGCTACCACACCCAGCACATGCCTGAGAATGTCAACAGTGCTTTCCTAGCACACCCGACTACCGCCCAGCATGCCATGTTTGAAAGAGACTATGCCAGTACCGCCCATCGAGGTTTGTATCCACAAAACACAGCATATTCCTTCTTGGACGAGCGTCAGTACCCGGGTGCTTCCAAACTCACTCATACCCATCCTGTAGCTTCTACAGCAGTTCCACAAGAGAGGAACATCATGAGCAGGTCGTCAGCTGCCGACAGTCAGATGCAGGACCCCTACCGAAGCATGTTGTACAGATATTAATACACGTTATGTGTCTCTTCTCCTTTGGTTTTGGTCAAGAATCGTTTTCATGGATATCTAAATAAGTGCTCCTGTATCCTCACCACAGGGAGGCTCTCAGCACAGTGCATGAACTCCAGAGTACCAACGAGGATGCACATGTTTATATACCAGACTAGACCTCTATTCTACTACCCCAGACTAATAAGGGGAGCATATCATCATCCTGTTTTTCTTGTGTTTGTTTGATTAAAAAATATAGCCCCAACCGTGAAAGGAACCAGTTTTCTTTTATTAGATATAAACCACAACATGAATAATCAATCCGTTAAGGACTTATCTCGTTCCTTTTATACCTTGGGGTGTCGAGGTGAAGCCTAAACAGCGGGCTTATGGAGAGTGCCCTGTAATGGGTTTCATATATTGAGATTCGCATGGACCCTGTTATTCACTCTGTCCATTGTGTACACAGTCAACATTTTCTTCTGGTACCATGTGATCTGTACATCTTTGCTTGATGTAGTTCTATTATGGTAGACTGTAGAAAAGGGCATCACTATGATGATAGAGAGCAGAGAAAGACCTTGACCTCAGTTTCATCATGGCACCCTTATGACCCATGAATGGGCATGTGGGACAGAAGATGATGATGAAGTGGTAGCATGTCTGCTTACAGCAATGAATGTTTGCTGTTTAGTCTGAAGTGACACATCTTGCTGACCATGGTACAATAGATCGAGATAATGGGAAATTATACACACACAAAAGTATTTGAAATCAACATGGCCATAATATGTCTGCTTGCCAGGATAAAGTAGAAGCAAGCAAACCAAATAAAAGTAGTGTGGGTTAAAGCCGTGTAAAGTGTATATGTCATTTACCAACTGGGCTGTGGGAACCATACAAATCTAGGGCATGATTGCATCCTGTTGTCACAATCCATATTTATTATGTCCCTTGACTGGATCATGCCATGTGTGGCTTTAGGTAGGAACCCAGACCGGGTTGTGTCTGTGAACCCAGACCGGGTTGTGTCTGTGAACCCAGACCGGGTTGTGTCTGTAAGGATTATAATCAACACCTGCTGTTATTTACTGAGGCAGATGGGGTCTGTAAGGATTATAATCAACACCTGGTGTTATTTTCTGAAGCAGATGGGGCATCTATGGGTTTGCCCAGAGTATTATGATGTAGATTCATCATTAACAATTTTTATAAAATAACAAACCAGACCAACTGTGAGATATGCCATAAGAGAGTGGAAGTCTTACTTTCATGGCAGTAAACGAGTTGCAACTCCCTGCCACAATGAAACGCATGCTCTTGCACCCTCAAAATTGAGTCTCCCTATAGTTAAACAACCAGTGAATTTGTGTGAATATTGTGCTTGTCATGGAATCATTGTAAGCCAAGTTGTGCAATTGGTACATTGTGTTGCCTCATGTTGAGAGTATGAAGCAGAGGTAGCAAAAGATAGGACGTCTTGGCATGAGTTGCTTGAGGGCTTATGTCCAAATGAGGATGTTGTATATGTAGATTACCTCAGTCAGGACAGGTGTGTAACATGTAGCACCAACAACTACAGACAGTATGTTGTATGTGTAGATTACCTCAGTCAGGACAGGTGTGTAACATGTAGCACCAACAACTACAGACAGTATGTTGTATGTGTAGATTACCTCAGTCAGGACAGGTGTGTAACATGTAGCACCAACAACTACAGACAGTATGTTGTATGTGTAGATTACCTCAGTCAGAACAGGTGTGTAACATGTAGCACCAACAACTACAGACAGTATGTTGTATGTGTAGATTACCTCAGTCAGGACAGGTGTGTAACATGTAGCACCAACAACTACAGACAGTGACAGTATGTGTTATATGTAGATTACCTCAGTCAGGACAGGTGTGTAACATGTAGCATCAACAACTACAGACAGTATGTTGTATGTGTAGATTACCTCAGTCAGGACAGGTGTGTAACATGTAGCACCAACAACTACAGACAGTATGTTGTATATGTAGATTACCTCAGTCAGGACAGGTGTGTAACATGTAGTACCAACAACTGCAGACAGTATGTTGTATGTGTAGATTACCTCAGTCAGGACAGGTGTGTAACATGTAGCACCAACAACTACAGACAGTATGTTGTATGTGTAGATTACCTCAGTCAGGACAGGTGTGTAACATGTAGCACCAACAACTACAGACAGTATGTTGTATGTGTAGATTACCTCAGTCAGGACAGGTGTGTAACATGTAGCACCAACAACTACAGACAGTATGTTGTATGTGTAGATTACCTCAGTCAGGACAGGTGTGTAACATGTAGCACCAACAACTACAGACAGTTTGTTGTATGTGTAGATTACCTCAGTCAGGACAGGTGTGTAACATGTAGCACCAACAACTACAGACAGTATGTTGTATGTGTAGATTACCTCAGTCAGGACAGGTGTGTAACATGTAGCACCAACAACTACAGACAGTATGTTGTATGTGTAGATTACCTCAGTCAGGACAGGTGTGTAACATGTAGCACCAACAACTACAGACAGTATGTTGTATGTGTAGATTACCTCAGTCAGGACAGGTGTGTAACATGTAGCACCAACAACTACAGACAGTATGTTGTATGTGTAGATTACCTCAGCCAGGACAGGTGTGTAACATGTAGCACCAACAACTACAGACAGTATGTTGTATGTGTAGATTACCTCAGTCAGGACAGGTGTGTAACATGTAGCACCAACAACTACAGACAGTATGTTGTATGTGTAGATTACCTCAGTCAGGACTGGTGTGTAACATGTAGCACCAACATCTATAGTCATTATGTTGTATGTGTAGATTATCTCAGTCAGGACAGGTGTGTAACATGTAGCACCAACAACTACAGACAGTATGGTGTATGTGTAGATTACCTCAGTCAGGACAGGTGTGTAACATGTAACACCAACATCTATAGACAGTATGTTGTATGTGTAGATTACCTCAGTCAGGACAGGTGTAACATGTAGCACCAACAACTACAGACAGTATGTTGTATGTGTAGATTACCTCAGTCTGGACAGGTGTGTAACATGTAGCACCCACAACTACAGACAGTATGTTGTATGTGTAGATTACCTCAGTCAGGACAGGTGTGTAACATGTAGCACCAACTATAGACAGTATGTTGTATGTGTAGATTACCTCAGTCAGGACAGGTGTGTAACATGTAGCACCAACTACAGACAGTATGTTGTATGTGTAGATTACCTTAGTCTGGACAGGTGTGTAACATGTAGCACCCACAACTACAGACAGTATGTTGTATGTGTAGATTACCTCAGTCAGGACAGGTGTGTAACATGTAGCACCAACTATAGACAGTATGTTGTATATGTAGATTACCTCAGTCAGGACAGGTGTGTAACATGTAGCACCAACAACTACAGACAGTATGTTGTATGTGTAGATTACCTCAGTCAGGACAGATGTAACATGTAGCACCAACAACTACAGACAGTATGTTGTAATATGTAGATTACCTCAGGACAGATGTAACATGTAGCACCAACAACTGCAGACAGTATGTTGTATGTGTAGATTACCTCAGTCAGGACAGATGTAACATGTAGCACCAACAACTACAGACAGTATGTTGTAATATGTAGATTACCTCAGGACAGATGTAACATGTAGCACCAACAACTGCAGACAGTATGTTGTATGTGTAGATTACCTCAGTCAGGACAGATGTAACATGTAGCACCAACAACTACAGACAGTATGTTGTATATGTAGATTACCTCAGTCAGGACAGGTGTGTAACATGTAGCACCAACTACAGACAGTATGTTGTATGTGTAGATTACCTTAGTCTGGACAGGTGTGTAACATGTAGCACCCACAACTACAGACAGTATGTTGTATGTGTAGATTACCTCAGTCAGGACAGGTGTGTAACATGTAGCACCAACTATAGACAGTATGTTGTATGTGTAGATTACCTCAGTCAGGACAGATGTAACATGTAGCACCAACAACTACAGACAGTATGTTGTAATATGTAGATTACCTCAGGACAGATGTAACATGTAGCACCAACAACTGCAGACAGTATGTTGTATGTGTAGATTACCTCAGTCAGGACAGATGTAACATGTAGCACCAACAACTACAGACAGTATGTTGTAATATGTAGATTACCTCAGGACAGATGTAACATGTAGCACCAACAACTGCAGACAGTATGTTGTATGTGTAGATTACCTCAGTCAGGACAGATGTAACATGTAGCACCAACAACTACAGACAGTATGTTGTATATGTAGATTACCTCAGTCAGGACAGGTGTGTAACATGTAGCACCAACTACAGACAGTATGTTGTATGTGTAGATTACCTCTTTTCGATTTCAAACTGTCTCTGGATGTTTAACATCTGCAATGCGCAGACAGGCTCCCCAGTATGTTTGTTTGTTTTTTCTTATGTGAGAAGCTAGATGCTCGGTCTGCTACCCTACGATAACTGGGTAGTATAAGATCTTTGAGTCCGAGAAGGTTAACCCGGTCAACAAATGCCCGCAGAAGTCATATGTGTCGGCCTAACGGCGCAAGAACGCAGCTCTGCTGTAAACAGGCACAACACAATCACGCCCGGAAAAAAAAAACTCCGGATGAATGCAGAAGAAGAAGATCCTTGAGTGTTTAAAAACAATTTTGTCTGTATTAACACTAAGATTCGAATCCAGTCTTCTCAAGTTAGAAGTGGATGCCATACCTCTGAACCACTCGCCCACAACTTGTATCTGGTACTTGTATATTGTAATGTGTGTTTGTTATCTACATAATTATTGTTGTATCATTTCACGTATCTCATACATGATGTTTGAGAAAATGGTAGCTTGAAATTAATGCGTAACTTTATTTTGAGAATGACCTAAGAACTCTGGGTATGAAATAAGTACAGCGCTTTGCTTCAACCCGAGAAGTAAGGATAGCAGAAGAAGAACACTGGTCTCAGCCTTCTGTCTGTCCGAGCATATTGCCGAGTGACACAATTTTAAATGAGCTGGATATAGTCTTATGGGTATTCTAGCACAAAACTAATTGTATACCTCTTTATTTTGTTCTTCATTTGGCTGCAACAAACGATAGTTTTCTGATGTCTTGCATATATCTCATCTTATTGATGTCTTTTTATATGACTGCCACATCATTATTTTTTTTTTAAACATACCATTATATTTTTCGAGAATATTTTGCCTTGCAGAGCTGCAGAATTTGATGTAGATATTTGGTGTTCGTATATTAAAATGTGTGTGTGTTGTATATATAAGTATTGTATCATTTCACGTAATTTGTTCGTGATGTATGAGAAAAAGGTAGATTGAAATTAATCTATACACTTTGAAATAAATTAATGGCAAGAGCTGAATAATTACTGGCCAGGTGTTTTTTCATCTGAATCATCATTAGATTATATGTATGTTTTAAGTTTCCATGTTATTTCATTAAAATGCGGTGGATTTGTTTATACATGCATTGAAAGACGTATTACAATGGTTTTATATCAGCAATAATGTTTTTACAAATTTATAGTCTTAAATTATAATGTATGTAAATATATTTAGATGCTATTTGTGATATGCAATTTCCCCACATAGTTTCATGTGAATCATAGAGATTTCTTATCGTCTGTTTATTTTTTACGTCAGACAGACTACTTGTCATCTGCTTTTTTGTGTGTGTCAGATTTCTTGTCATGTGGTTCCTGTTTGTCAGATTTCTTGTCATATGGTTAATTTTTGTCTGTTTTCAGCTTCTTGTTTTCTAGTTTTTCTCTGTCAGACAGACTTCTAGCCATCTGGTTCTTTTATTTTGTCAAACTTTTTGTCATTTGGTTCTGATTTGTGTGTCAATCTTCAGCGTGTATCTTGTGCTTTTGTGGTTGTTCATTGTTGTTAGTGTTTGCTTGAGTCGAGTGAAGTAAATTATTGCAACTGGCACTGAAAGTTGAGATGCTATTAGGAACTCTTTTTCTTGCATGCACATCCGTGGCTAATTCTGAAGAAGTGAGCATTCATGATTTCAGGACCTCAACAATAGATATATTTACCTGATTCTGGATCTAAGAAACATGAGGGGGGTCAGATATTTAGGGCATGCATTGGTAGTATTTCATTTGTCATGGTATTGATAATACAACACAAGAGTCATCAGATGAATCCTGTTGTTATCTTTGACCAGGTCTGATGTCCTTGATCACTGTGGGTGGGGTGTTTGGTTATCTCTGAGCAGATATGACATCATTGATCACTGTGGGTGGGGTGTTTGGTTATCTCTGAGCAGATATGACATCATTGATGACTGTGGGTGGGGTGTTTGGTTATCTCTGAGCAGGTCTGAGGTCATTGGTCACTGTGGGTGGGGTGTTTGGTTATCTCTGAGCAGATATGAGGTCATTGGTCACTGTGGGTGTGGTGTTTGGTTATCTCTGAGCAGGTCTGACATCATTGATCACCGTGGGTGGGGTGTTTGGTTATCTCTGAGCAGATATGACATCATTGATCACTGTGGGTGGGGTGTTTGGTTATCTCTGAGCAGGTCTGAGGTCATTGGTCACTGTGGGTGGGGTGTTTGGTTATCTCTGAGCAGGTCTGAGGTAATTGGTCACTGTGGGTGGGGTGTTTGGTTATCTCTGAGCAGATATGAGGTCATTGGTCACCGTGGGTGTGGTGTTTGGTTATCTCTGAGCAGGTCTGACATCATTGATCACCGTGGGTGGGGTGTTTGGTTATCTCTGAGCAGATATGACATCATTGATCACTGTCGGTGGGGTGTTTGGTTATCTCTGAGCAGGTCTGAGGTCATTGGTCACTGTGGGTGGGGTGTTTGGTTATCTCTGAGCAGATATGACATCATTGATCACTGTGGGTGGGGTGTTTGGTTATCTCTGAGCAGGTCTGACATTGGTCACTGTGGGTGGGGTGTTTGGTTATCTCTGAGCAGGTCTGAGGTCATTGGTCACTGTGGGTGGGGTGTTTGGTTATCTCTGAGCAGATATGACATCATTGATCACTGTGGGTGGGGTGTTTGGTTATCTCTGAGCAGGTCTGAGGTCATTGGTCACTGTGGGTGGGGTGTTTGGTTATCTCTGAGCAGGTCTGAGGTCATTGGTCACTGTGGGTGGGGTGTTTGCCTAGATCACACTCATGATTCAGCCCAACATGGACATCAGGACATGTCCTGGCAAGCAAAGGTGGCTGGTGGGGTATTGACCACATGACCCGAAGATTGGGATGACACAGTTGTATGGGGCTAGCACCAAATATACCCAGTAGGGTGAAATCATGTCGAAGGATTCTTTCATTCTGACTTTTACATTCACGATTCATGGCAGTGGTGGCCAGAGGACCAGGATTCCAGTTCTACAAACCAGGATATTTTCATGGCCATGTGGCACTGGCATTGACCATACCTCATAAACAGGCTCCAGAACATTTTTGAGTGGCTGGGTGACTGACTTAATACTGATCACATCAACTCTGTTAGTGTTGCTTGGCCATGGAACTATGGGCCTCGCATCACATCCCCAATATGCCACATTGGCCTGGAAATATGGCATCTTGTTTGTTTTTCTTCACATTGATGATTCAGGGCTCGAGAAAAGAAAATACAAGAATATTTGTGCATGATTCTTTTTGTTGTTGGTGTCGTCATTTTTGTTATATTTTTAATGATTGATTGTGAACAATTCTGTGATTAAATATTTTCAGAAATATAGTGAAATATCTATTTATTATAAACAAATTTTCTATAGAACAAATTTGTAGAATCTTTATGAATCTCTGTAGTAACTTTATGTTTTAATGATCACTTGCAAAGAACAAAAACATTACGTAACTCACTTCTCTGAGCTAGCTTTGTGGCTAGAATACATGAATGTATTCTACTGATAACTGATAGAGATACATTTGTTGGATTCAAATACTTGCAAGCTGTTTGATTGGCTGCATTATTCAGTCCAAAAGCTAACAGGAAGTTTGTTTGTCTTGTGACTTCATTGTTTTGTTTTTTTAAACTGTTGATTTGTATTGTTCACTTTTCTATAACATGAAGAATTAGGGAAAGAAACTTAATTTTCAAAGGGTTCAGAATTGGGCACACATCTATCATTATGCCCTTATTATCAAACTCCTTACATACAATATTTCATTCATGCAAAACTTATTAAGTTAATCTGAAACAACAATAATAATAAAATGTGCATTATAAATGCATGGAAAGTGTGCTAAAATCTTTTCATCATGACTAAATAAAGCTATCTAGTATTATGGTAATTATAACAAAGCTAAAGAAATATACCATAGAACAAGATTTGAGAATATAGGTGGTCAATAGTAGACCTGAGGTGGTCAAATAATTAGACCTGGAGTGGTCAAATAGTAGGTAGACCTGAGGTGGTCAAATAGTAGACATGAGATGGTCAATAGTAGACATGAGATGGTCAATAGTAGACATGAGTTGTTCAAATAGTAGACATGAGTTGGTTAATAGTAGACATGAGTTGGTTAATAGTAGACATGAGGTGATCAAATAGTTGACCTGAGGTGATCATATACTAGTAGACATGTTTTTCAAATTTTTTTGCAGTCTTCTGATTTACCATAGCACTTCCTTGATGTATGTGCTGACTGTCGTCATCTTCAGTTGATGGCTGTGTTTGAATTGCTGGCGCCATGCACTACTTACTTGTTGATTGATACAATGTGTGAAATATTTTGTTCCTGATAGAATTACCCAGCTCTTGAATACCACGTGCGGTGGGTTAGAGCAGTAAGCTTCAGTGTTTGATGATTTCAGTGAAAGTATTGAGACTTTTTGCTGCCGTATATGACCCTGCATTTCTTGTTGTTTTATGTCTTTATATGTATGTATCCGACTGGTTTTAGATTTATTTGATACTTTCAGCTTGTGTTTATCAGTTCAATGCTGGTTGTGCTTCTGTTTTTCAGGCCAATTATATGAATGATCTGCTTTTTAGCTATGTATACAAAGTACTACTTTAATATTGCTTGCGGTTGTCAGATTTAATGTACGCATGGATCTTATTTATTTATTTATTTTTATTGAACAAACTGTCCTACAGCACAATAATTTCCCCTGAGGTTTACTTGTTGACTTGTTTTGAGATGCAATAGCATGTTTTTCATGACAGTTGCATACCATTTTTTTGTATTTTTGACTCCTATGTTAGATGTTTGAGTCTATTTTGTATGTAAAACAGCATAATCCAATTGGCAAACACTAGCTCAGCACAAGAGACTTTTGTCGGCCATTATGATTCAGAGATAGTGCTAATCTAAAAGTTAAAAACAAGTTTGTGATGCTTCTGTTTAATATAGAGAATTTTATATTTATATATTTGGGAGTACAGTGACAAGACCGGCTTCTGTGGCGAAGGAGTTACGAACGCAATTCATAATCCCACATACCAGATTCGAAACACAGCTACGGGCGATTTGACAACAGACCGCTCTACGTTGGTTTTCATACAATGATATGAGTGCCGCTCATAGAGAAAGCAATGGCAAATAACTAAACATAGACTTGCTAGGAAATCACAAACAAGCAAACAAATACTGAGGTTGACTGCAACGTCCTGTAAAGGATATGCAACTCACTAACAGTGATGAGCTTGTTGGTCTGCCATGTAAAACCCTCTTGCAAGTCACCCCCCCCCCCCCCCTTTGTTTTTGTTTGCGTTGCCAGGGACCTGGGCTCTGTGGGGTTGATCCACTCTAATAATGGGTCAAGGAATTGTTCTGAGAAGAAAAGGCGATGAGTGTGATCTTGACCACGTCACCCAGTGAGTGCTGGTTGGTCTAAAAGTATCGGATAAGCACCATTTATCCAATATGTCTCATGGGGTTCTTGACCAAATGGCACATGTGTAGAAACACTGACTGCTGCGGGATCAGAGAAGTCCAATAAATAGTGCATTCAGGGGTTTGTTGTTGGTTCTACAACGTAAACAAACACAATCAGTGCACAATATTTCTATTTATAGTCTGTTTCTGTGAAATCTAAAACCTGAACAACAGCTAATAAAATTTCATTTGTTCTCATTGATTGCTTCTGCTGTGCCATACTTTCGAAACAAGGTACTCCCTTAGAGAATGTAAACATACAAGCCACAAACAGCGTGTTGCATGATTTATTGCCAGGCATATATCTTTGACAGGATGCAGTAAAATGTGCCTGGCATATATCTCTGACAAGATGCAGTGAAATGTGCCTGGCATATATCTCTGACAAGATGCAGTGAAATGTGCCTGGCATATATCTCTGACAAGATGCAGTGAAATGTGCCTGGCATATATCTCTGACAAGATGCAGTGAAATGTGCCTGGCATATATCTCTGACAAGATGCAGTGAAATGTGCCTGGCATATATCTCTGACAAGATGCAGTGAAATGTGCCTGGCATATATCTCTGACAAGATGCAGTGAAATGTGCCTGGCATATATCTCTGACAAGATGCAGTGAAATGTGCCTGGCATATATCTCTGACAAGATGCAGTGAAATGTGCCTGGCAATAAATTGTGGAGCAGATTGCTTGGGGCTTCTATGTTTAAATACCATACTTTGTTGAGGAGAGATCATTTTATCACATTAATAACAGATCTTCAGAAAGTAATGCTGAGGTTGACTGCCAAGTCATGTCAAGGATATGCAACTAACTTAATAACAGATCACATATGTTGATTCGGTTACTATAGAATTTAATACAAAAACTGTCATAATACATCATATATCTCACCATATGCCCCGCCAACAAGCAGAGAAGTCCGTGTCCCTTCACAAATCTCAGTCCGTGGTGTTCTGGACTATTCTATTGTTGATCCTCATCCATACCACTGCCTGAGGCTACCCAGCATCATTTCTCTTGGGTCAGCCTTTGCCTCTTCAACCGCTGATCTTTTTGGTCATCAATCCCTCTCTGTTCACTACATGATAGTTTGTCTCTTAATTTAGTTGCTTATAAATTTCTACTTTCATTAACCTCTTCTGGGCAATAATTGTTTAGTTACTGAGGCAGTCCAAGGTATGTACAACATTCTGTGCTGCCTCCAAGCTCTGTCTAATCTGTTCATCCTTGCCAAGGTATGTACAACATTCTCTGCTGCCTCCAAGCTCTGTCTAATCTGTTCATCCTTGCCCCATGATTCACTGCCACACAACAGAACAGACTCAACATAACATTTCAGTACTTTCTTTCTGACATTCAGTGACAGTCACTTATTACATAAAATAGTTTTCATCTTCTGAAATGCAGCTTTTCCAGGGATGTTTCTGCTCTTAATCTTCTGTCATGCATGTACCTTCCGGTGATGTTATGATTTTTCCCAACCAAATATTTGAATTTACTTACTTAATTAAACATCCTTCCTTCCCTGATATTATAATATAACTTTTGAGTGTTATCTTTTTCCTTGATTGTTTCTGTTTTCTTAATTTTCATGATAGGTACTTTATTTTTTGTTTGGCGCTTTGTATTACTATTACTTGATGCAAATCTTTTGAGTTTTCAGCCATCAATCTTCTGAATAAAACAGATTGCTTACATTATAACCTCCATTTTGTATTCCTGGTCTGTATCTTATCTGTCACATTATTTCTCTAAAGAGAGGGAAGATCTGGTGATAAAACAAACACAGACAATTTGCATCACATTGGGAGTAACATACAGTGAAATTTGTCATCACACTGGGAATAACAAACACTGAAATTTGTCATCACACTGGGAATAAACACTGAAATTTGTCATCACACTGGGAATAGCGAACACTGAAATTTGTCATCACGCTGGGAATAGCAAACACTGAAATTTGTCATCACGCTGGGAATAACAAACACTGAAATTTGTCCTCACATTGGGAGTAACAAACACTGACCATGGCACACAGCCAGATCATGGCGACTCTGCCCTTTATTTAAACTGATGACTACTTCCTGTCTCCCAGAAACCCCATGCGTGGATCCTCAATGTACCATAGTGGATATGTTCAAAGTCCAGGCATTCCACTGATGCCACTCATCAGCAATGTGTGTATCTGTGGCTCAGCTATAGTCTGTCTGTCATGTAATGCTAGAGACCCAGATTTCCCTGACAACCTCTCCTTGCTCTTCTACTACTGTTTACTTAGGAATAGTTTCCCGCAAGGAATCATGGCCAGTATGATGACCAACCTGGCCAGTATTCCACGTGTGGCTACTGACACGAGGGCCTCTTGTTAGCCCGTTTGTGTATTTACTCCTTCCTTAACACAATCACTGATTTCTTCTGCTTCTATGTTCATCCTGTATATTTGGTTGTTTTGGATGTAATTACGTTGTGTCTGTTTAAAGTAGCGCTGCGATATCTGGACTTTCCTGCTGATATGTTCAACCACTTCCTGGTATTTGTTGACATCGATAGCTTCCTGAGAGACAGTGGGTTTATCTTCCATGTGCTGAATATGTTGAAACTGTAACGTATGAGAATTTAAGATCCTGGGTCCACTGCTTCAAAGCTTCAAAACCACACATGAGAAAGGTGTCAAGAGTGAATACTACAGATGTGAAAATAATACAATAGAAATATTTAGAATATTGTTTCAGAAAACATTTTATTTGTTTCCAGTGGTGACTTTAGTGTATGTTGATGAAACCATATTGTAATATTGAGGATATCTGATACAGAACACTTTATACAACAATAAGAAAGAGATAAACAGCTTTCTTTGGTCATGTGATGAGAAGAGAGGCATTGGAGAACATCATGACAACTGAAAAGATCAAGGGGAAGAGAAGTGGAAGCAGACCTAGAGAAATGATGCTGGATGGATTGAGACGGTGGCATGGAGGAATATCATCAGCAGAGTTGATCCAGAAAACCAAAGACCGAGATATGTGGAGAGACATGAACGCCTACGCCAGCTAGCATGGCACTTGATGATGATGATGATGATGATGATCTGATATTTGTTGTTATTTCAGGTAGTTACTTGTGGTGTTTACTCCTGTTTCATGTTATTTCATTTGTTGTAGAGAATTAAGGTAGTTTTGGCTATAGAAAGAGATGCTATCCTTGTTGAAGAATGTGTCGGAGAAGTTTGCAAAAGGAAAACAATGTTACATGTGGGTGGACAACATCAGGAGATGGGATGGAAGAAGCCCGTGTTTTCTTCCAAGTTATAGATTTAAAATGTGTTGTGGACATTTTTATGAAATAGATGTTGATTTAAAATGTGTACATTTGTGCGAAATAAGTATCATTATTTGAATCGTGTTAGCAGACAGCAACTAAGGGAGACAATCACCCATTGTCATATATCAGTGACCTAGTGTTCAATGAATCAGATGTAACTTCATTTATCTCCCTTTCGAATCCATCCCTGTCTGCTGTAAAATTCTGTTGTTTCTTGTGTCTATTGTTTCTTGTGGATCTGTTGTTTCTTGTGAGCCTGTTGTTTCTCATGAGTCCATTGTTTCTTGTAAGTCTGTTGTTTCTTGTAAGTCTGTTGTTTCTTGTGAGTCAGGTGTCATGTATTCTGCTTCCTGGTCTGAGTCGTCTGTCTGATGTACATAACATTAAAATAATATCGACGTGGTAATCTGTAAAGTCTTCTATGGTTCCCCATTGTATGATTTGTATTTATAATAATAATGTGTAACGTCAGAATATCTTCTATACTGCTTCACAAATATGGCATATAAAATCAGACATGTTTTGTGAAATCCTACTCACATCGTGCAGGAGTACCACAATGTTTGTCGTCGCCCCACACATTACACACAAATTCTGATAATGTAATTTTCCATACACGCAACATGTAATATCCCCCACACATAACATGTAATCTCCCTCACACATAACATGTAATATCCCCTCACACCATGTTACGTCCCATACATATGGTATGCAGTTATCAGCATTTTACATTTGTACAGAATGGTTGTATTTTATTCTTTGTTGTTCATGGCATAATGTTTACTGTGACCAGAGGTTTATGTACATTTACCATTGTTTGTTTACTGGCTGTGAGCCCTGTTCTAGTGTTAGCTGTGTTCTCCTGTATGAGAGAAGACATGCTTGCTTGAACTGTTTGCGTTCTGGTCACTGACGTTTGAAGGTGTGGCTATAATCCCCGTATGTTACAGGATTTATATTCGTTGGAGTTATTATTAAATAAAACTTAGTCTGTATGTTGACTGTCAAGATATGTGGCCTTTAATTATTATCACTTAAGTTCTGCTATCATTTCCCCCCCCCCCCCCCCCCCCCAAAAAAAAAAATTTACATTATCATCCCCCAACATTTTACATTATCATCCCCCAACAAGTTACATTATCATCCCCCAACAAGTTACATTATCATCCCCCAACAAGTTACATTATCATGCCCCAACAAGTTACATTATCATCCCCCAACAAGTTACATTATCATCCCCAACAAGTTACATTATCATCCCCCAACAAGTTACATTATCATCCCCCAACAAGTTACATTATCATCCCCCAACAAGTTACATTATCATCCCCCAACAAGTTACATTATCATGCCCCAACAAGTTACATTATCATCCCCAACAAGTTACATTATCATCCCCAACAAGTTACATTATCATCCCCCAACAAGTTACATTATCATCCCCAACAAGTTACATTATCATGCCCCAACAAGTTACATTATCATCCCCCAACAAGTTACAATATCAGCTCTCAACAAGTTACATTATTTTCCCCCAACTAGTTACATTATCATCCCCCAACAAGTTACATTATCATCCCCCAACAAGTTACATTATCATCCCCATCAAGTTACATTATCATCCCCCAACAAGTTACATTATCATCCCCAACAAGTTACATTATCATCCCCCAACAAGTTACATTATCATCCCCCAACAAGTTACATTATCATCCCCCAACAAGTTACATTATCATCCCCCAACAAGTTACATTATCATCCCCCAACAAGTTACATTATCAGCGCTCAACAAGTTACATTATAATCCCCCAACTAGTTACATTATCATCCCCCAACAAGTTACATTATCATCCCCCAACAAGTTATATTATCATCCCCAACAAGTTACATTATCATCCCCCAACAAGTTACATTATCATCCCCCAACAAGTTACATTATCATCCCCCAACAAGTTACATTATCATCCCCCAACAAGTTACATTATCATCCCCCAACAAGTTACATTATCATCCCCCAACAAGTTACATTATCATCCCCCAACAAGTTACATTATCATCCCCAACAAGTTACATTATCATGCCCCAACAAGTTACATTATCATCCCCCAACAAGTTACATTATCATCCCCCAACAAGTTACATTATCATCCCCCAACAAGTTACATTATCATCACCCAACAAGCTATATTATCATCTCTCAACAAGTTCCTGCCACCTAATAATAGATTTAAAACAATGAACCGTGAGGAGTGGATAATGGAGTGGTGAGAACATATTGGAACTCTTTCAAGACAGGCATTGTTATCTGCGGGCACATAAATATAACGGGAAAGCCTGTTCAGCAGGTTATGTGGCAGTAAGAACAAATGAGTTTTCAAACTCAGCCCACTAAACCTCCTGAACTATTGCCCTAGGGTGTAATGGTTACATGTTAGAGGTTAAACACTACTAGGGCATTTACACACTGGTAGGGCATCGATGGGCATGAAGATTGATGGGACTTGTAGGACCTTGTGTTTTGCCTGAATAACTATTGTACTGGTTGTCAATAACAGTATAAATACATCTGAATACATGCGTATTTCTGTACAGCTTCATGCATCGGACACAGAACTATGAATGATCTGTTTGACTGAGCCATATTCAGTGTTTCATTTTCTCTGTGATTGTACGAGTACCTGTTTTAGACACTATTTATTTATATCACGAATGAACTGCTGAAAATACTTGTAGTATTAAGTTAATGTGAGCAAGATGAGTAAATGATTCAGTGAAGTATTACTGCTAGAAATTCACCAGTTTGAACGGAGGTGATGGTTTTCATATTCGGGGCGCAACTTGTACACCTGCAGAGACCTAGCAATAAACTGTTGCTGGATTTGATTATTGATTATGGATTTGATTGGATAAATATGGTATTATTATTACTACCACTGTGGTAAAATGTTAGTAACAGTGTGTGTGTGTGTGCCTGCGTGCATTCTGGTGTCTTCTTCGCTTGCCTCATATCTCTCAATGAAGCATACAACCTCACCCAACCCAAATCCTATCTTTTACCACTCCTGCGGCTCCCTTCCTTTCCTCCCCTTATTATTAAGTTTTGTGTCTAATTCTCTTCTCCACTTGTCTTAAAGTGTCCTCTGTTTCTTGTGTCCTGTGAATTCCAGCAAAATGACTTTCTTGTAATACTGTTTGCTTGTTCTCTCAATGTGTGTCATGTCTAGTCCCTGGGTCTTTTCCTTACCTCTTCATTTTAATGTGTTCAGTTCTTGGCATGAGCTAACACTGGTGATTCTGTCATACCATTTGTGTCCCTCTATTCTTGGCATGAGATAACACTGGTGATTCCGTCATACCATTTGTGTCCCTCTATTCTTGGCATGAGCTAACACTGGTGATTCTGTCATACCATTTGTGTCCCTCTATTCTTGGCATGAGCTAACACTGGTGATTCTGTCATACCATTTGTGTCCCTCTATTCTTGGCATGAGCTAACACTGGTGATTCTGTCATACCATTTGTGTCCCTCTATTCTTGGCATGAGCTAACACTGGTGATTCTGTCATACCATTTGTGTCCCTCTATTCTTGGCATGAGCTTCACATTGGTGATTCTGTCATACCATTTGTGTCCCTCTATTCTTGACATAAGCTTCACATTGGTGATTCTGTCATACCATTTGTGTCCCTCTATTCTTGGCATGAGCTAACACTGGTGATTCTGTCATACCATTTGTGTCCCTCTATTCTTGGCATGAGCTAACATTGGTGATTCTGTCATACCATTTGAGTCCCTCTATTCTTGACATAAGCTTCACATTGGTGATTCTGTCATACCATTTGTGTCCCTCTTTTCTTGACATAAGCTTCGCATTGGTGATTCTGTCATACCATTTGAGTCCCTCTATTCTTGACATAAGCTTCACATTGGTGATTCTGTCATACCATTTGTGTCCCTCTATTCTTGACATAAGCTTCACATTGGTGATTCTGTCATACCATTTGTGTCCCTCTATTCTTGACATAAGCTTCACATTGGTGATTCTGTCATACCATTTTAGTCCCTCTATTCTTGACATAAGCTTCACATTGATGATACTGTCATACCATTTTAGTCCCTCTGTTCTTGACATAAGCTTCACATTGGTGATTCTGTCATACCATTTGAGTCCCTCTATTCTTGACATAAGCTTCACATTGGTGATTCTGTTATACCATTTGTGACCCTCTATTCTTGACATGAGCTAACACTGGTGATTCTGTCATACAATTTGTGACCCTCTATTCTTGACATAAGCTAACACTGGTGATTCTGTCATACCATTTGAGTCCCTCTATTCTTGACATAAGCTTCACATTATTGATTCTGTCATACCATTTGATTCCCTCTATTCTTGACATAAGCTTCACATTAGTGATTCTGTCATACAATTTGTGACCCTCTATTCTTGACATAAGCTAACACTGGTGATTCTGTCATACCATTTGACTCCCTCTATTCTTGACATAAGCTTCACATTATTGATTCTGTCATACCATTTGACTCCCTCTATTCTTGACATAAGCTTCTCTACAGAGTTGATATCCCCCATCTTTGTCTACAGAGTTTATATCCCCCATCTTTGTCTACAGAGTTTATATCCCCCATCTTTGTCTACAGAGTTTATATCCCCCATCTTTGTCTACAGAGTTGATATCCCCATCTTTGTCTACAGAGTTTATATCCCCCATCTTTGTCTACAGAGTTGATATCCCCCATCTTTGTCTACAGAGTTGACATCCTCCATCTTTGTCTACAGAGTTGACATCCTCCATCTTTGTCTACAGAGTTGACATCCCCCATCTTTGTCTACAGAGTTTATATCCCCATCTTTGTCTACAGAGTTTATATCCCCATCTTTGTCTACAGAGTTTATATCCCCATCTTTGTCTACAGAGTTTATATCCCCATCTTTGTCTACAGAGTTGATATCCCCCATCTTTGTCTACAGAGTTGATATCCCCCATCTTTGTCTACAGTGTTTATATCCCCCATCTTTGTCTACAGAGTTGATATCCCCATCTTTGTCTACAGAGTTGATATCCTCCATCTTTGTCTACAGAGTTGATATCCCCATCTTTGTCTACAGAGTTGATATCCCCCATCTTTGTCTACAGAGTTTATATCCCCCATCTTTGTCTACAGAGTTGATATCCCCCATCTTTGTCTACAGAGTTTATATCCCCATCTTTGTCTACAGAGTTTATATCCCCCATCTTTGTCTACAGAGTTGATATCCTCCATCTTTGTCTACAGAGTTGATATCCCCATCTTTGTCTACAGAGTTGATATCCCCCATCTTTGTCTACAGAGTTGATATCCCCCATCTTTGTCTACAGAGTTTATATCCCCATCTTTGTCTACAGAGTTTATATCCCCATCTTTGTCTACAGAGTTTATATCCCCCATCTTTGTCTACAGAGTTGATATCCCCCATCTTTGTCTACAGAGTTTATATCCCCATCTTTGTCTACAGAGTTTATATCCCCATCTTTGTCTACAGAGTTTATATCCCCCATCTTTGTCCACAGAGTTGACACCCCCTATGCTTGTCTACGGAGTTGATGTTGCAAGCTGTAGTTAAGTGATGTTATACACTGTTTCGTTGGGTGATGTTGCAAACTTTAGTTGAGTGATGTTATTAACTGTTTAGTTGGGAGATGTTACAAGCTGTAGTTGAGTGTTCTTACAAGTGGTACACTTGAGTGATGTTACAGGCTGTACAGTTGGGTGATGTTACAGGCTGTACAGTTGAGTGATGTTACAGGCTGTACAGTTGGGTGATGTTACAAGCTGTAGTTGAGTGATGTTACAAGCTGTGAGTAGAGGCCAAGTCAGATGTTGTGTACTGGACTCCGAGCCTGGAATATTAACTGTTTATATTTTGTCACATGGACTCAACCATCACGTTGTATTAAATGCCTGCCCAGCGGACCAGGACTTGGTGTTTATTCAACCCTCATTGTCTGTCACATTATCGTCACAATCTTTATGTCATACCCTTGCATGGTGAATTGTGACAGTTTGCTTTGCTCTGACATAAATTATGCGTGTAAATAAAACACAATATTGTGGTGATATTTCTGTCATGTTTACGGCAAATGTTTATCTTCATGTGCATCACTAACTTTATGATTTGCTGAGAGTGCATCCCAGACTAATAGCTACATGTGTTTCAGGGCAACGTGTATTTCACTGTGATGTGTAGACATTTTATAATGTGACATTTCACATTTAATGTAATAGTTAATTTGTGAAAATTGTCACATAACATCCGAGAATTTAAAAAAATGCTCATATGCAGACTTTGTTGCGCTGGCCAAGTTTTATTTTAACACTCATGTCATTTATACTTTTTGTTTCTCCTTTTGAATATGCATATATGCAGATGTGTATTGCTGGCCAGTTTTTTTTCCCCCCAGTGTGGTCAAATATAATTATTTCCGTGTCCTTTTTGAAATGTTGTATTTATAATCTGTAATAGCTTAATAAATTTAAAAAACAAAACATAATATATGTTGTGACCCCAATTATGAAACTCATTAGCTGTTTAGGTTGAGATGTTTGTACATAATGTAGGTGCGTTTGATGTGCAGTCAGCAGCGTGGAGGTCTTGAGTAATCTTCAGTTGTTGTTATTCAGCATTTGATAATATGATCTCTGCAGACGTCATATTTTCATCAAGTTCACATGCATACACACACATACACATGCACACCATATCAGAATGGGCACATACACACACACACACTGTGTCATAACAGACGAAGACACACACACACGCACACATATATATATATATAATCATCCCCCATATATATGCTGCTTTCATGAGTTTACAAAATTTGTTTTTATTTCTGTGAATCGTTTTATCATTTATCTGCAATTTCATGACATTATTGTGTACATTCAGCTTGGAGTGAAGTATTTGTGAAACAGAAAGGTGATAATTTTATGTATGGCATAATATTTGTTGTGATCTGTGGCTAATCCATGAATTCCTGCTGAATAACCTTTGACCTGCTGCTTGTATTAGTCAATTATTTGTCAGTTAAACAGGCTGAGGTTATTTCAAAGGGAGGCCATTCTAGTTGAAAGAGTTAATATACTTTATTTATTATTGAAACATTATGTAGTGTTACATATTCTGTGGGGGGAGCTGCTGGCCGAGTGGCTAGTATGCCGGGGTCTCATTCAGTAGACCCGAGTTTGAATCCTCGGTAAGGTGTGGAGTTTTTTCTGTCAGGGGCAAAAAGAAAACCCTAACTTGCACAGTTTGCGGCAACTGCACTAGCCAGTTGGCCTTAATTCCTCAGGCTCAAGGACCCCCCCCCCCCCCCCCCCCCCCCCCCGTCCTACACCACAAGGTACAATAGGCAATAAATGACAGTTTATTTTTTTTTTACATATTCTGTAAAGGATAAACACTAACTTGATCACGCTGTTTCTTTTTGACACTGTGCTAATTAGCCAGTCATCTTCTGCCGGCATTCGCTAAGAACTAATTTTGCAGGTCTTCAAACCAGAAAATCTGTGAATCGTTGATCTTTTTCTTGCATTCTCAGCTTTCTAACCCTGAAATGGTCGCTGACTGATGTTCTATATAAGGCTTCTGTAAGTGTGGTATTTATGTGTTCGTGTCTTTGTAAGTTTAGTGTATTTCTGTGTGTCTGTGTAAGTCTGTTGTAAGTTTAGTATGTTTCTGTATGTTGTAAGTTTAGTATGTTTCTGTTTGTCTATGTAAGTCTGTTGTAAGTTTAGTATGTTTCTGTATGTTGTAAGTTTAGTATGTTTCTGTTTGTCTATGTAAGTCTGTTTTAAGTTTAGTATGTTTCTGTATGTTGTAAGTTTAGTATGTTTCTGTTTGTCTATGTAAGTCTGTTGTAAGTTTAGTATGTTTCTGTTTGTGTCTGTTGTAAGTTTAGTATGTTTCTGTTTGTCTGTGTAAGTCTGTTGTAAGTTTAGTATGTTTCTGTATATTGTAAGTTTAGTATGTTTCTGTTTGTCTATGTAAGTCTGTTGTAAGTTTAGTATGTTTCTGTATGTTGTAAGTTTAGTATGTTTCTGTTTGTCTATGTAAGTCTGTTTTAAGTTTAGTATGTTTCTGTATGTTGTAAGTTTAGTATGTTTCTGTTTGTCTATGTAAGTCTGTTGTAAGTTTAGTATGTTTCTGTTTGTGTCTGTTGTAAGTTTAGTATGTTTCTGTTTGTCTATGTAAGTCTGTTGTAAGTTTAGTATGTTTCTGTATGTTGTAAGTTTAGTATGTTTCTGTTTGTCTATGTAAGTATGTTGTAAGTTTAGTATGTTTCTGTATGTTGTAAGTTTAGTATGTTTCTGTTTGTCTATGTAAGTCTGTTGTAAGTTTAGTATGTTTCTGTATGTTGTAAGTTTAGTATGTTTCTGTTTGTCTATGTAAGTATGTTGTAAGTTTAGTATGTTTCTGTATGTTGTAAGTTTAGTATGTTTCTGTTTGTCTATGTAAGTCTGTTGTAAGTTTAGTATGTTTCTGTTTGTGTCTGTTGTAAGTTTAGTATGTTTCTGTTTGTGTCTGTTGTAAGTTTAGTATGTTTCTATTTGTGTCTGTTGTAAGTTTAGTATGTTTGTGTAAATCTGTTGTAAGTTTAGTATGTTTCTGTTTGTCTATGTAAGTCTGTTGTAAGTTTAGTATGTTTCTATTTGTGTCTATTGTAAGTTTAGTATGTTTGTGTAAATCTGTTGTAAGTATAGTATGTTTCTGTTTGTCTATGTAAGTCTGTTGTAAGTTTAGTATGTTTCTGTTTGTGTCTGTTGTAAATTTAGTATGTTTCTGTTTGTGTCTGTTGTAAGTTTAGTATGTTTGTGTAAATCTGTTGTAAGTTTAGTATGTTTCTGTTTGTCTATGTAAGTCTGTTGTAAGTTTAGTATGTTTCTGTTTGTGTCTATTGTAAGTTTAGTATGTTTCTGTTTGTGTCTCTTTGATTGTAACTGTGATTGTAACTGTATGATTGTAACCACTACAATGATAGGAACATCAAATCTCAGTGCTTTGAATTTCCAGTGGCCAGAACTCTACTTGACAATGCATTTAATCTCCAAGCAAATGCTAAAAGTAACTAGTGCAAGTAGATTTTCTCGTATTGACATGATTCAGCTCAGCCTAACCTCTGCCACTTGCAACTGCCGAGGGATTGTTCACGTATGCAATGTGCACACTGGATGTCCTAGTTTTTCATCTGTACTCTTATCCTTGAATGCTCGATGCCCGATAACTACTCATGGATCAGCTGGAGTCAGGGTAGAATTGTTGGGTATACAATCCTGGTGTTTTAGGATTGTTAGGTATACAATCCTGATATTTTAGGATTGTCGGGTATACAATCCTCATTTTTATATATAATTACATATATATAATCATATATTTTACAGTTCAAGCAGTCCTATGTTGTATAATATTAGCCCTTGTGTTGTACAATTCCCTGTGAGTATTATTTTATTCTCATAAAAACACTACGTGATCATACGCTATTGATGTGGAAAACATTGTGTTCATACATTACATATATTTATAACAACTTGATTCATACATTATAGACATGAGAAACATCACGTTCATACTTTATTGATGTGTATAACATCAAATTCATACATTATTGATGTTTATAACACCACTTTCATACATTTTTGATATGTAAAACATCACATTCATACATTATTGATGTGTAAATCATCACATTCATACATTATTGATATGAAAATAGGACTGCGATGCTGTATCGTCATTTCTAGAGCGTGTTGAAAATGAGCACATGTTATTCAGTCTATTTTTGTCACAAGTTATTCTTTCTGTTTTTTATTTTTTAAATATCATCTTTCTATGTGTTTTATGTTTTAAATATCAATCTTGAGGTATCTTCACTCCATCATCTTTCATTCAAAACTTGACCTGTCAGATATTAGTGAATGTTTGTTAACCTTGCAATTAATATATGTTTAATCCTTCATTATGTTTATGCCTGCGTTGCATTCACTTTAACATTCATCCATCCTTTTTCTTTGGTTTTGTGTTTTCTAGTAC
Source organism: Cepaea hortensis (assembly GCA_963921405.1). Lineage (NCBI taxonomy): Eukaryota > Metazoa > Mollusca > Gastropoda > Stylommatophora > Helicidae > Cepaea > Cepaea hortensis. The sequence continues at coordinate 123,379,011 of OY992882.1, read as the reverse complement.
ATCTATCGATGTTAACTAATTTTAATAATTGTCAGTACAGCATTTATCCATCTCTCTTCGTCATGTTGCTTGTTTCAACAGTTATCTAGTATTGATTATTGAAAACACTTTAATTTACAGTTTTATCATTGTATTATGTTGGGTTTCAACATTGTATTATGTTTGGTTATATGCTTCCATCCATCATGTATTTTCTTATATTTCCAATCCATCATTCAACACCTTATTTGTTGTGTTATACTCAATTCAACATTTATCCATCATTACTCAACTTCAATATTTTACAGCTACTTATCCCATCAACTTTCTGTTTTGACCCATTCTTCTCTTGATGCCATTTTTGCGTTCTTACTTTACCTATAGCTCCATGACCACCATCACTCATATGCCATTCACCCATACTCTGTGTTTGAGTTTGTTCCCTGCATTGCCCAGGAGCTTCTTATGATTATTTAATGATGCTATCTATGCAGGCCGTGAACCACTAGCGATGTCATCTATTACTCCACTGCAATTGTATAATCTATTTCTGTTGTGTTCTTGAAGACATCACCAGATCATCATCATCCTCATCATTATTATCACCCGATTGTAGCTTGAACATTGTATCTGTAAACACACAACAGTAGATAGATATATCTTTTGATTTCATAAATAAAAGCCATCAAAAGTGCACTAGTTTTGTGTCTTTCCTTTGTGGATTTGTTTGTGTGGGGATGTGTTTGTGTGGGGATGTGTTTGTGTGGGGATGTGTTTGATTCTACATTGTTGGTGGTTTGTTTGTGTGGGGATGTGTTTGATTCTACATTGTTAGTGGTTTGTTTGTGTGGGGATGTGTTTGATTCTACATTGTTAGTGGTTTGTTTGTGTGGGGATGTGTTTGATTCTACATTGTTAGTGGTTTGTTTGTGTGGGGATGTGTTTGATTCTACATTGTTAGTGGTTTGTGTGGGGATGTGTTTGATTCTACATTGTTAGTGGTTTGTTTGTGTGGGGATGTGTTTGATTCTACATTGTTAGTGGTTTGTTTGTGTGGGGATGTGTTTGATTCTACATTGTTAATGGTTTGTTTGTGTGGGGATGTGTTTGATTCTACATTGTTAATGGTTTGTTTGTGTGGGGATGTGTTTGATTCTACATTGTTAGTGGTTTGTTTGTGTGGGGATGTGTTTGATTCTACATTGTTAGTGGTTTGTTTGTGCGGGGATGTGTTTGATTCTACATTGTTAATGGTTTGTTTGTGTGGGGATGTGTTTGATTCTACATTGTTAGTGGTTTGTTTGTGTGGGGATGTGTTTGATTCTACATTGTTAATGGTTTGTTTGTGTGGGGATGTGTTTGATTCTACATTGTTAATGGTTTGTTTGTGTGGGGATGTGTTTGATTCTACATTGTTAGTGGTTTGTTTGTGTGGGGATGTGTTTGATTCTACATTGTTAGTGGTTTGTTTGTGTGGGGATGTGTTTGATTCTACATTGTTAGTGGTTTGTTTGTGTGGGGATGTGTTTGATTCTACATTCTTAGTGGTTTGTTTGTGTGGGGATGTGTTTGATTCTACATTGTTAGTGGTTTGTTTGTGTGGGGATGTGTTTGATTCTACATTGTTAGTGGTTTGTTTGTGTGGGGATGTGTTTGATTCTACATTGTTAGTGGTTTGTTTGTGTGGGGATGTGTTTGATTCTACATTGTTAGTGGTTTGTTTGTGTGGGGATGTGTTTGATTCTACATTGTTAGCGGTTTGTTTGTGTGGGTATGTGTTTGGTTCTACATTGTTAGTGGTTTGTTTGTGTGGGGATGTGTTTGATTTTACATTGTTAGTGGTTTGTTTGTGTGGGGATGTGTTTGATTCTACATTGTTAGTGGTTTGTTTGTGTGGGGATGTGTTTGATTCTACATTGTTAGTGGTTTGTTTGTGTGGGGATGTGTTTGGTTCTACATTGTTAGTGGTTTGTTTGTGTGGGGATGTGTTTGATTCTACATTGTTAGTGGTTTGTTTGTGTGGGGATGTGTTTGATTCTACATTGTTAGTGGTTTGTTTGGGTGGGGATGTGTTTGATTCTACATTGCTAGTGGTTTATGTGGGGATGTGTTTGATTCTACATTGTTAGTGGTTTGTGTGGGGATGTTTATGATTCTACATTGTTAGTGGTTTGTTTGTGTGGGGATGTGTTTGATTCTACATTGTTAGTGGTTTGTTTGTGTGGGGATGTGTTTGTGTGGGGATGTGTTTGATTCTACATTGTTGGTGGTTTGTGTGGGGATGTGTTTGATTCTACATTGTTAGTGGTTTGTGTGGGGATGTGTTTGATTCTACATTGTTAGTGGTTTTTTTGTGTGGGGATGTGTTTGATTCTACATTGTTAGTGGTTTGTTTGTGTGGGGATGTGTTTGATTCTACATTGTTGGTGGTTTGTGTGGGGATGTGTTTGATTCTACATTGTTAGTGGTTTGTGTGGGAATGTGTTTGATTCTACATTGTTAGTGGTTTGTGTGGGGATGTGTTTGATTCTACATTGTTGGTGGTTTGTTTGTGTGGGGATGTGTTTGATTCTACATTGTTAGTGGTTTGTTTGTGTGGGGATGTGTTTGATTCTACATTGTTGGTGGTTTGTGTGGGGATGTGTTTGATTCTACATTGTTGGTGGTTTGTTTGTGTGGGGATGTGTTTGATTCTACATTGTTGGTGGTTTGTTTGTGTGGGGATGTGTTTGATTCTACATTGTTAGTGGTTTGTTTGTGTGGGGATGTGTTTGATCCTACATTGTTAGTGGTTTGTGTGGGGATGTGTTTTATTCTACATTGTTGGTGGTTTGTTTGTGTGGGGATGTGTTTGATTCTACATTGTTGGTGGTTTGTTTGTGTGGGGATGTGTTTGATTCTACATTGTTAGTGGTTTGTTTGTGTGGGGATGTGTTTGATTCTACATTGTTAGTGGTTTGTTTGTGTGGGGATATGTTTGATTCTACATTGTTAGTGGTTTGTTTGTGTGGGGATGTGTTTGATTCTACATTGTTAGTGGTTTGTTTGTGTGGGGATGTGTTTGTGTGGGGAAGTGTTTGATTCTACATTGTTGGTGGTTTGTGTGGGGATGTGTTTGATTCTACATTGTTAGTGGTTTGTTTGTGTGGGGATGTGTTTGATTCTACATTGTTAGTGGTTTGTTTGTGTGGGGATGTGTTTGATTCTACATTGTTGGTGGTTTCTTTGTGTGGGGATGTGTTTGATTCTACATTGTTAGTGGTTTGTTTGTGTGGGGATGTGTTTGATTCTACATTGTTAGTGGTTTCTTTGTGTGGGGATGTGTTTGATTCTACATTGTTAGTGGTTTGTTTGTGTGGGGATGTGTTTGTGTGGGGATGTGTTTGATTCTACATTGTTGGTGGTTTGTGTGGGGATGTGTTTGATTCTACATTGCTAGTGGTTTGTGTGGGGATGTGTTTGATTCTACATTGTTAGTGGTTTGTTTGTGTGGGGATGTGTTTGATTCTACATTGTTAGTGGTTTGTTTGTGTGGGGATGTGTTTGATTCTACATTGTTAGTGGTTTGTGTGGGGATGTGTTTGATTCTACATTGTTAATGGTTTGTTTGTGCGGGGATGTGTTTGATTCTACATTGTTAGTGGTTTGTTTGTGTGGGGATGTGTTTGATTCTACATTGTTAGTGGTTTGTTTGTGTGGGGATGTGTTTGATTCTACATTGTTGGTGGTTTCTTTGTGTGGGGATGTGTTTGATTCTACATTGTTGGTGGTTTGTTTGTGTGGGGATGTGTTTGATTCTACATTTTTAGTGGTTTGTTTGTGTGGGGATGTGTTTGATTCTACATTGTTAGTGGTTTGTTTGTGTGGGGATGTGTTTGATTCTTCATTGTTAGTGGTTTGTGTGGGGATGTGTTTGATTCTTCATTGTTAGTGGTTTGTTTGGGATGTGTTTGATTCTACATTGTTAGTGGTTTGTTTGTGTGGGGATGTGTTTGATTCTACATTGTTAGTGGTTTGTTTGTGTGGGGATGTGTTTGATTTTACATTGTTAGTTGTTTGTTTGTGTGGGGATGTGTTTGATTCTACATTGTTAGTGGTTTGTTTGTGTGGGGATGTGTTTGATTCTTCATTGTTAGTGGTTTGTGTGGGGATGTGTTTGATTCTACATTGTTAGTGGTTTGTTTGTGTGGGGATGTGTTTGATTCTACATTGTTAGTGGTTTGTGTGGGGATGTGTTTGATTCTACATTGTTAGTGGTTTGTTTGTGTGGGGATGTGTTTGTGTGGGGATGTGTTTGTGTGGGGATGTGTTTGATTCTACATTGGTAGTTATTTGTTTGTTTGAGGAAGTGCTTGATTCTACATTGTTAGTGGTTTGTGTGGGGATGTGTTTGATTCTACATTGTTAGTGGTTTGTTTGTGTGGGGATGTGTTTGTGTGGGGATGTGTTTGTGTGGGGATGTGTTTGATTCTACATTGGTAGTTATTTGTTTGTTTGAGGAAGTGCTTGATTCTACATTGTTGGTGGTTTGTGTGGGGATGTGTTTGGTTCTACATTGTTAGTGGTTTGTTTGTGTGGGGATGTGTTTGATTCTACATTGTTAGTGGTTTGTTTGTGTGGGGATGTGTTTGATTCTACATTGTTAGTGGTTTGTTTGTGTGGGGATGTGTTTGATTCTACATTGTTAGTGGTTTGTTTGTGCGGGGATGTGTTTGATTCTACATTGTTAGTGGTTTGTGTGGGGATGTGTTTGATCCTACATTGTTAGTGGTTTGTGTGGGGATGTGTTTGATTCTACATTGTTAGTGGTTTGTTTGTGTGGGGATGTGTTTGATTATACATTGTTAGTGGTTTGTGTGGGGATGTGTTTGATCCTACATTGTTAGTTGTTTGTGTGGGGATGTGTTTGATTCTACATTGTTAGTGGTTTGTTTGTGTGGGGATGTGTTTGATTCTACATTGTTAGTGGTTTGTGTGGGGATGTGTTTGATCCTACATTGTTAGTGGTTTGTGTGGGGATGTGTTTGATTTTACATTGTTAGTGGTTTGTGTGGGGATGTGTTTGATTCTTCATTGTTAGTGGTTTGTGTGGGGATGTGTTTGATCCTACATTGTTAGTGGTTTGTGTGGGGATGTGTTTGATTTTACATTGTTAGTGGTTTGTTTGTGTGGGGATGTGTTTGATTCTACATTGCTAGTGTTTTGTGTGGGGATGTGTTTGATTCTATATTGTTAGTGGTTTGTTTGTGTGGGGATGTGTTTGATCCTACATTGTTAGTGGTTTGTGTGGGGATGTGTTTGATTCTACATTGTTAGTGGTTTGTTTGTGTGGGGATGTGTTTGATTCTACATTGTTAGTGGTTTGTTTGTGTGGGGATGTGTTTGATTCTACATTGTTAGTGGTTTGTTTGTGTGGGGATGTGTTTGATTCTACATTGTTAGTGGTTTGTTTGTGTGGGGATGTGTTTGATCCTACATTGTTAGTGGTTTGTGTGGGGATGTGTTTGATTCTACATTGTTTGTGGTTTGTTTGTGTGGGGATGTGTTTGATTCTACATTGCTAGTGGTTTATGTGGGAATGTGTTTGATTCTACATTGTTAGTGGTTTGTGTGGGGATGTTTATGATTGTACATTGTTAGTGGTTTGTTTGTGTGGGGATGTGTTTGATTCTACATTGTTAGTGGTTTGTTTGTGTGGGGATGTGTTTGTGTGGGGATGTGTTTGATTCTACATTGTTGGTGGTTTGTGTGGGGATGTGTTTGATTCTACATTGTTAGTGGTTTGTGTGGGGATGTGTTTGATTCTACATTGTTAGTGGTTTTTTTGTGTGGGGATGTGTTTGATTCTACATTGTTAGTGGTTTGTTTGTGTGGGGATGTGTTTGATTCTACATTGTTGGTGGTTTGTGTGGGGATGTGTTTGATTCTACATTGTTAGTGGTTTGTGTGGGGATGTGTTTGATTCTACATTGTTGGTGGTTTGTTTGTGTGGGGATGTGTTTGATTCTATATTGTTAGTGGTTTGTTTGTGTGGGGATGTGTTTGATCCTACATTGTTAGTGGTTTGTGTGGGGATGTGTTTGATTCTACATTGTTAGTGGTTTGTTTGTGTGGGGATGTGTTTGATTCTACATTGTTAGTGGTTTGTTTGTGTGGGGATGTGTTTGATTCTACATTGTTAGTGGTTTGTTTGTGTGGGGATGTGTTTGATTCTACATTGTTAGTGGTTTGTTTGTGTGGGGATGTGTTTGATCCTACATTGTTAGTGGTTTGTGTGGGGATGTGTTTGATTCTACATTGTTTGTGGTTTGTTTGTGTGGGGATGTGTTTGATTCTACATTGCTAGTGGTTTATGTGGGAATGTGTTTGATTCTACATTGTTAGTGGTTTGTGTGGGGATGTTTATGATTCTACATTGTTAGTGGTTTGTTTGTGTGGGGATGTGTTTGTGTGGGGATGTGTTTGATTCTACATTGTTGGTGGTTTGTGTGGGGATGTGTTTGATTCTACATTGTTAGTGGTTTGTGTGGGGATGTGTTTGATTCTACATTGTTAGTGGTTTTTTTGTGTGGGGATGTGTTTGATTCTACATTGTTAGTGGTTTGTTTGTGTGGGGATGTGTTTGATTCTACATTGTTGGTGGTTTGTGTGGGGATGTGTTTGATTCTACATTGTTAGTGGTTTGTGTGGGGATGTGTTTGATTCTACATTGTTGGTGGTTTGTTTGTGTGGGGATGTGTTTGATTCTACATTGTTAGTGGTTTGTTTGTGTGGGGATGTGTTTGATTCTACATTGTTGGTGGTTTGTGTGGGGATGTGTTTGATTCTACATTGTTGGTGGTTTGTTTGTGTGGGGATGTGTTTGATTCTACATTGTTGGTGGTTTGTTTGTGTGGGGATGTGTTTGATTCTACATTGTTAGTGGTTTGTTTGTGTGGGGATGTGTTTGATTCTACATTGTTGGTGGTTTGTGTGGGGATGTGTTTGATTCTACATTGTTGGTGGTTTGTTTGTGTGGGGATGTGTTTGATTCTACATTGTTGGTGGTTTGTTTGTGTGGGGATGTGTTTGATTCTACATTGTTAGTGGTTTGTGTGGGGATGTGTTTGATTCTACATTGTTTGTGGTTTGTTTGTGTGGGGATGTGTTTGATTCTACATTGCTAGTGGTTTATGTGGGAATGTGTTTGATTCTACATTGTTAGTGGTTTGTGTGGGGATGTTTATGATTCTACATTGTTAGTGGTTTGTTTGTGTGGGGATGTGTTTGTGTGGGGATGTGTTTGATTCTACATTGTTGGTGGTTTGTGTGGGGATGTGTTTGATTCTACATTGTTAGTGGTTTGTGTGGGGATGTGTTTGATTCTACATTGTTAGTGGTTTTTTTGTGTGGGGATGTGTTTGATTCTACATTGTTAGTGGTTTGTTTGTGTGGGGATGTGTTTGATTCTACATTGTTGGTGGTTTGTGTGGGGATGTGTTTGATTCTACATTGTTAGTGGTTTGTGTGGGGATGTGTTTGATTCTACATTGTTGGTGGTTTGTTTGTGTGGGGATGTGTTTGATTCTACATTGTTAGTGGTTTGTTTGTGTGGGGATGTGTTTGATTCTACATTGTTGGTGGTTTGTGTGGGGATGTGTTTGATTCTACATTGTTGGTGGTTTGTTTGTGTGGGGATGTGTTTGATTCTACATTGTTGGTGGTTTGTTTGTGTGGGGATGTGTTTGATTCTACATTGTTAGTGGTTTGTTTGTGTGGGGATGTGTTTGATTCTACATTGTTGGTGGTTTGTGTGGGGATGTGTTTGATTCTACATTGTTGGTGGTTTGTTTGTGTGGGGATGTGTTTGATTCTACATTGTTGGTGGTTTGTTTGTGTGGGGATGTGTTTGATTCTACATTGTTAGTGGTTTGTTTGTGTGGGGATGTGTTTGATTCTACATTGTTAGTGGTTTGTTTGTGTGGGGATATGTTTGATTCTACATTGTTAGTGGTTTGTTTGTGTGGGGATGTGTTTGATTCTACATTGTTAGTGGTTTGTTTGTGTGGGGATGTGTTTGTGTGGGGAAGTGTTTGATTCTACATTGTTGGTGGTTTGTGTGGGGATGTGTTTGATTCTACATTGTTAGTGGTTTGTTTGTGTGGGGATGTGTTTGATTCTACATTGTTAGTGGTTTGTTTGTGTGGGGATGTGTTTGATTCTACATTGTTGGTGGTTTCTTTGTGTGGGGATGTGTTTGATTCTACATTGTTAGTGGTTTGTTTGTGTGGGGATGTGTTTGTGTGGGGAAGTGTTTGATTCTACATTGTTGGTGGTTTGTGTGGGGATGTGTTTGATTCTACATTGTTAGTGGTTTGTTTGTGTGGGGATGTGTTTGATTCTACATTGTTAGTGGTTTGTTTGTGTGGGGATGTGTTTGATTCTACATTGTTGGTGGTTTCTTTGTGTGGGGATGTGTTTGATTCTACATTGTTAGTGGTTTGTTTGTGTGGGGATGTGTTTGATTCTACATTGTTAGTGGTTTCTTTGTGTGGGGATGTGTTTGATTCTACATTGTTAGTGGTTTGTTTGTGTGGGGATGTGTTTGTGTGGGGATGTGTTTGATTCTACATTGTTGGTGGTTTGTGTGGGGATGTGTTTGATTCTACATTGCTAGTGGTTTGTGTGGGGATGTGTTTGATTCTACATTGTTAGTGGTTTGTTTGTGTGGGGATGTGTTTGATTCTACATTGTTAGTGGTTTGTTTGTGTGGGGATGTGTTTGATTCTACATTGTTAGTGGTTTGTGTGGGGATGTGTTTGATTCTACATTGTTAATGGTTTGTTTGTGCGGGGATGTGTTTGATTCTACATTGTTAGTGGTTTGTTTGTGTGGGGATGTGTTTGATTCTACATTGTTAGTGGTTTGTTTGTGTGGGGATGTGTTTGATTCTACATTGTTGGTGGTTTCTTTGTGTGGGGATGTGTTTGATTCTACATTGTTGGTGGTTTGTTTGTGTGGGGATGTGTTTGATTCTACATTTTTAGTGGTTTGTTTGTGTGGGGATGTGTTTGATTCTACATTGTTAGTGGTTTGTTTGTGTGGGGATGTGTTTGATTCTTCATTGTTAGTGGTTTGTGTGGGGATGTGTTTGATTCTTCATTGTTAGTGGTTTGTTTGGGATGTGTTTGATTCTACATTGTTAGTGGTTTGTTTGTGTGGGGATGTGTTTGATTCTACATTGTTAGTGGTTTGTTTGTGTGGGGATGTGTTTGATTTTACATTGTTAGTTGTTTGTTTGTGTGGGGATGTGTTTGATTCTACATTGTTAGTGGTTTGTTTGTGTGGGGATGTGTTTGATTCTTCATTGTTAGTGGTTTGTGTGGGGATGTGTTTGATTCTACATTGTTAGTGGTTTGTTTGTGTGGGGATGTGTTTGATTCTACATTGTTAGTGGTTTGTGTGGGGATGTGTTTGATTCTACATTGTTAGTGGTTTGTTTGTGTGGGGATGTGTTTGTGTGGGGATGTGTTTGTGTGGGGATGTGTTTGATTCTACATTGGTAGTTATTTGTTTGTTTGAGGAAGTGCTTGATTCTACATTGTTAGTGGTTTGTGTGGGGATGTGTTTGATTCTACATTGTTAGTGGTTTGTTTGTGTGGGGATGTGTTTGTGTGGGGATGTGTTTGTGTGGGGATGTGTTTGATTCTACATTGGTAGTTATTTGTTTGTTTGAGGAAGTGCTTGATTCTACATTGTTGGTGGTTTGTGTGGGGATGTGTTTGGTTCTACATTGTTAGTGGTTTGTTTGTGTGGGGATGTGTTTGATTCTACATTGTTAGTGGTTTGTTTGTGTGGGGATGTGTTTGATTCTACATTGTTAGTGGTTTGTTTGTGTGGGGATGTGTTTGATTCTACATTGTTAGTGGTTTGTTTGTGCGGGGATGTGTTTGATTCTACATTGTTAGTGGTTTGTGTGGGGATGTGTTTGATCCTACATTGTTAGTGGTTTGTGTGGGGATGTGTTTGATTCTACATTGTTAGTGGTTTGTTTGTGTGGGGATGTGTTTGATTATACATTGTTAGTGGTTTGTGTGGGGATGTGTTTGATCCTACATTGTTAGTTGTTTGTGTGGGGATGTGTTTGATTCTACATTGTTAGTGGTTTGTTTGTGTGGGGATGTGTTTGATTCTACATTGTTAGTGGTTTGTGTGGGGATGTGTTTGATCCTACATTGTTAGTGGTTTGTGTGGGGATGTGTTTGATTTTACATTGTTAGTGGTTTGTGTGGGGATGTGTTTGATTCTTCATTGTTAGTGGTTTGTGTGGGGATGTGTTTGATCCTACATTGTTAGTGGTTTGTGTGGGGATGTGTTTGATTTTACATTGTTAGTGGTTTGTTTGTGTGGGGATGTGTTTGATTCTACATTGCTAGTGTTTTGTGTGGGGATGTGTTTGATTCTATATTGTTAGTGGTTTGTTTGTGTGGGGATGTGTTTGATCCTACATTGTTAGTGGTTTGTGTGGGGATGTGTTTGATTCTACATTGTTAGTGGTTTGTTTGTGTGGGGATGTGTTTGATTCTACATTGTTAGTGGTTTGTTTGTGTGGGGATGTGTTTGATTCTACATTGTTAGTGGTTTGTTTGTGTGGGGATGTGTTTGATTCTACATTGTTAGTGGTTTGTTTGTGTGGGGATGTGTTTGATCCTACATTGTTAGTGGTTTGTGTGGGGATGTGTTTGATTCTACATTGTTTGTGGTTTGTTTGTGTGGGGATGTGTTTGATTCTACATTGCTAGTGGTTTATGTGGGAATGTGTTTGATTCTACATTGTTAGTGGTTTGTGTGGGGATGTTTATGATTGTACATTGTTAGTGGTTTGTTTGTGTGGGGATGTGTTTGATTCTACATTGTTAGTGGTTTGTTTGTGTGGGGATGTGTTTGTGTGGGGATGTGTTTGATTCTACATTGTTGGTGGTTTGTGTGGGGATGTGTTTGATTCTACATTGTTAGTGGTTTGTGTGGGGATGTGTTTGATTCTACATTGTTAGTGGTTTTTTTGTGTGGGGATGTGTTTGATTCTACATTGTTAGTGGTTTGTTTGTGTGGGGATGTGTTTGATTCTACATTGTTGGTGGTTTGTGTGGGGATGTGTTTGATTCTACATTGTTAGTGGTTTGTGTGGGGATGTGTTTGATTCTACATTGTTGGTGGTTTGTTTGTGTGGGGATGTGTTTGATTCTATATTGTTAGTGGTTTGTTTGTGTGGGGATGTGTTTGATCCTACATTGTTAGTGGTTTGTGTGGGGATGTGTTTGATTCTACATTGTTAGTGGTTTGTTTGTGTGGGGATGTGTTTGATTCTACATTGTTAGTGGTTTGTTTGTGTGGGGATGTGTTTGATTCTACATTGTTAGTGGTTTGTTTGTGTGGGGATGTGTTTGATTCTACATTGTTAGTGGTTTGTTTGTGTGGGGATGTGTTTGATCCTACATTGTTAGTGGTTTGTGTGGGGATGTGTTTGATTCTACATTGTTTGTGGTTTGTTTGTGTGGGGATGTGTTTGATTCTACATTGCTAGTGGTTTATGTGGGAATGTGTTTGATTCTACATTGTTAGTGGTTTGTGTGGGGATGTTTATGATTCTACATTGTTAGTGGTTTGTTTGTGTGGGGATGTGTTTGTGTGGGGATGTGTTTGATTCTACATTGTTGGTGGTTTGTGTGGGGATGTGTTTGATTCTACATTGTTAGTGGTTTGTGTGGGGATGTGTTTGATTCTACATTGTTAGTGGTTTTTTTGTGTGGGGATGTGTTTGATTCTACATTGTTAGTGGTTTGTTTGTGTGGGGATGTGTTTGATTCTACATTGTTGGTGGTTTGTGTGGGGATGTGTTTGATTCTACATTGTTAGTGGTTTGTGTGGGGATGTGTTTGATTCTACATTGTTGGTGGTTTGTTTGTGTGGGGATGTGTTTGATTCTACATTGTTAGTGGTTTGTTTGTGTGGGGATGTGTTTGATTCTACATTGTTGGTGGTTTGTGTGGGGATGTGTTTGATTCTACATTGTTGGTGGTTTGTTTGTGTGGGGATGTGTTTGATTCTACATTGTTGGTGGTTTGTTTGTGTGGGGATGTGTTTGATTCTACATTGTTAGTGGTTTGTTTGTGTGGGGATGTGTTTGATTCTACATTGTTGGTGGTTTGTGTGGGGATGTGTTTGATTCTACATTGTTGGTGGTTTGTTTGTGTGGGGATGTGTTTGATTCTACATTGTTGGTGGTTTGTTTGTGTGGGGATGTGTTTGATTCTACATTGTTAGTGGTTTGTGTGGGGATGTGTTTGATTCTACATTGTTTGTGGTTTGTTTGTGTGGGGATGTGTTTGATTCTACATTGCTAGTGGTTTGTGTGGGAATGTGTTTGATTCTACATTGTTAGTGGTTTGTGTGGGGATGTGTTTGATTCTACATTGTTGGTGGTTTGTTTGTGTGGGGATGTGTTTGATTCTACATTGTTAGTGGTTTGTTTGTGTGGGGATGTGTTTGATTCTACATTGTTGGTGGTTTGTGTGGGGATGTGTTTGATTCTACATTGTTGGTGGTTTGTTTGTGTGGGGATGTGTTTGATTCTACATTGTTGGTGGTTTGTTTGTGTGGGGATGTGTTTGATTCTACATTGTTAGTGGTTTGTTTGTGTGGGGATGTGTTTGATCCTACATTGTTAGTGGTTTGTGTGGGGATGTGTTTTATTCTACATTGTTGGTGGTTTGTTTGTGTGGGGATGTGTTTGATTCTACATTGTTGGTGGTTTGTTTGTGTGGGGATGTGTTTGATTCTACATTGTTAGTGGTTTGTTTGTGTGGGGATGTGTTTGATTCTACATTGTTAGTGGTTTGTTTGTGTGGGGATATGTTTGATTCTACATTGTTAGTGGTTTGTTTGTGTGGGGATGTGTTTGATTCTACATTGTTAGTGGTTTGTTTGTGTGGGGATGTGTTTGTGTGGGGAAGTGTTTGATTCTACATTGTTGGTGGTTTGTGTGGGGATGTGTTTGATTCTACATTGTTAGTGGTTTGTTTGTGTGGGGATGTGTTTGATTCTACATTGTTAGTGGTTTGTTTGTGTGGGGATGTGTTTGATTCTACATTGTTGGTGGTTTCTTTGTGTGGGGATGTGTTTGATTCTACATTGTTAGTGGTTTGTTTGTGTGGGGATGTGTTTGATTCTACATTGTTAGTGGTTTCTTTGTGTGGGGATGTGTTTGATTCTACATTGTTAGTGGTTTGTTTGTGTGGGGATGTGTTTGTGTGGGGATGTGTTTGATTCTACATTGTTGGTGGTTTGTGTGGGGATGTGTTTGATTCTACATTGCTAGTGGTTTGTGTGGGGATGTGTTTGATTCTACATTGTTAGTGGTTTGTTTGTGTGGGGATGTGTTTGATTCTACATTGTTAGTGGTTTGTTTGTGTGGGGATGTGTTTGATTCTACATTGTTAGTGGTTTGTGTGGGGATGTGTTTGATTCTACATTGTTAATGGTTTGTTTGTGCGGGGATGTGTTTGATTCTACATTGTTAGTGGTTTGTTTGTGTGGGGATGTGTTTGATTCTACATTGTTAGTGGTTTGTTTGTGTGGGGATGTGTTTGATTCTACATTGTTGGTGGTTTCTTTGTGTGGGGATGTGTTTGATTCTACATTGTTGGTGGTTTGTTTGTGTGGGGATGTGTTTGATTCTACATTTTTAGTGGTTTGTTTGTGTGGGGATGTGTTTGATTCTACATTGTTAGTGGTTTGTTTGTGTGGGGATGTGTTTGATTCTTCATTGTTAGTGGTTTGTGTGGGGATGTGTTTGATTCTTCATTGTTAGTGGTTTGTTTGGGATGTGTTTGATTCTACATTGTTAGTGGTTTGTTTGTGTGGGGATGTGTTTGATTCTACATTGTTAGTGGTTTGTTTGTGTGGGGATGTGTTTGATTTTACATTGTTAGTTGTTTGTTTGTGTGGGGATGTGTTTGATTCTACATTGTTAGTGGTTTGTTTGTGTGGGGATGTGTTTGATTCTTCATTGTTAGTGGTTTGTGTGGGGATGTGTTTGATTCTACATTGTTAGTGGTTTGTTTGTGTGGGGATGTGTTTGATTCTACATTGTTAGTGGTTTGTGTGGGGATGTGTTTGATTCTACATTGTTAGTGGTTTGTTTGTGTGGGGATGTGTTTGTGTGGGGATGTGTTTGTGTGGGGATGTGTTTGATTCTACATTGGTAGTTATTTGTTTGTTTGAGGAAGTGCTTGATTCTACATTGTTAGTGGTTTGTGTGGGGATGTGTTTGATTCTACATTGTTAGTGGTTTGTTTGTGTGGGGATGTGTTTGTGTGGGGATGTGTTTGTGTGGGGATGTGTTTGATTCTACATTGGTAGTTATTTGTTTGTTTGAGGAAGTGCTTGATTCTACATTGTTGGTGGTTTGTGTGGGGATGTGTTTGGTTCTACATTGTTAGTGGTTTGTTTGTGTGGGGATGTGTTTGATTCTACATTGTTAGTGGTTTGTTTGTGTGGGGATGTGTTTGATTCTACATTGTTAGTGGTTTGTTTGTGTGGGGATGTGTTTGATTCTACATTGTTAGTGGTTTGTTTGTGCGGGGATGTGTTTGATTCTACATTGTTAGTGGTTTGTGTGGGGATGTGTTTGATCCTACATTGTTAGTGGTTTGTGTGGGGATGTGTTTGATTCTACATTGTTAGTGGTTTGTTTGTGTGGGGATGTGTTTGATTATACATTGTTAGTGGTTTGTGTGGGGATGTGTTTGATCCTACATTGTTAGTTGTTTGTGTGGGGATGTGTTTGATTCTACATTGTTAGTGGTTTGTTTGTGTGGGGATGTGTTTGATTCTACATTGTTAGTGGTTTGTGTGGGGATGTGTTTGATCCTACATTGTTAGTGGTTTGTGTGGGGATGTGTTTGATTTTACATTGTTAGTGGTTTGTGTGGGGATGTGTTTGATTCTTCATTGTTAGTGGTTTGTGTGGGGATGTGTTTGATCCTACATTGTTAGTGGTTTGTGTGGGGATGTGTTTGATTTTACATTGTTAGTGGTTTGTTTGTGTGGGGATGTGTTTGATTCTACATTGCTAGTGTTTTGTGTGGGGATGTGTTTGATTCTATATTGTTAGTGGTTTGTTTGTGTGGGGATGTGTTTGATCCTACATTGTTAGTGGTTTGTGTGGGGATGTGTTTGATTCTACATTGTTAGTGGTTTGTTTGTGTGGGGATGTGTTTGATTCTACATTGTTAGTGGTTTGTTTGTGTGGGGATGTGTTTGATTCTACATTGTTAGTGGTTTGTTTGTGTGGGGATGTGTTTGATTCTACATTGTTAGTGGTTTGTTTGTGTGGGGATGTGTTTGATCCTACATTGTTAGTGGTTTGTGTGGGGATGTGTTTGATTCTACATTGTTTGTGGTTTGTTTGTGTGGGGATGTGTTTGATTCTACATTGCTAGTGGTTTATGTGGGAATGTGTTTGATTCTACATTGTTAGTGGTTTGTGTGGGGATGTTTATGATTGTACATTGTTAGTGGTTTGTTTGTGTGGGGATGTGTTTGATTCTACATTGTTAGTGGTTTGTTTGTGTGGGGATGTGTTTGTGTGGGGATGTGTTTGATTCTACATTGTTGGTGGTTTGTGTGGGGATGTGTTTGATTCTACATTGTTAGTGGTTTGTGTGGGGATGTGTTTGATTCTACATTGTTAGTGGTTTTTTTGTGTGGGGATGTGTTTGATTCTACATTGTTAGTGGTTTGTTTGTGTGGGGATGTGTTTGATTCTACATTGTTGGTGGTTTGTGTGGGGATGTGTTTGATTCTACATTGTTAGTGGTTTGTGTGGGGATGTGTTTGATTCTACATTGTTGGTGGTTTGTTTGTGTGGGGATGTGTTTGATTCTATATTGTTAGTGGTTTGTTTGTGTGGGGATGTGTTTGATCCTACATTGTTAGTGGTTTGTGTGGGGATGTGTTTGATTCTACATTGTTAGTGGTTTGTTTGTGTGGGGATGTGTTTGATTCTACATTGTTAGTGGTTTGTTTGTGTGGGGATGTGTTTGATTCTACATTGTTAGTGGTTTGTTTGTGTGGGGATGTGTTTGATTCTACATTGTTAGTGGTTTGTTTGTGTGGGGATGTGTTTGATCCTACATTGTTAGTGGTTTGTGTGGGGATGTGTTTGATTCTACATTGTTTGTGGTTTGTTTGTGTGGGGATGTGTTTGATTCTACATTGCTAGTGGTTTATGTGGGAATGTGTTTGATTCTACATTGTTAGTGGTTTGTGTGGGGATGTTTATGATTCTACATTGTTAGTGGTTTGTTTGTGTGGGGATGTGTTTGTGTGGGGATGTGTTTGATTCTACATTGTTGGTGGTTTGTGTGGGGATGTGTTTGATTCTACATTGTTAGTGGTTTGTGTGGGGATGTGTTTGATTCTACATTGTTAGTGGTTTTTTTGTGTGGGGATGTGTTTGATTCTACATTGTTAGTGGTTTGTTTGTGTGGGGATGTGTTTGATTCTACATTGTTGGTGGTTTGTGTGGGGATGTGTTTGATTCTACATTGTTAGTGGTTTGTGTGGGGATGTGTTTGATTCTACATTGTTGGTGGTTTGTTTGTGTGGGGATGTGTTTGATTCTACATTGTTAGTGGTTTGTTTGTGTGGGGATGTGTTTGATTCTACATTGTTGGTGGTTTGTGTGGGGATGTGTTTGATTCTACATTGTTGGTGGTTTGTTTGTGTGGGGATGTGTTTGATTCTACATTGTTGGTGGTTTGTTTGTGTGGGGATGTGTTTGATTCTACATTGTTAGTGGTTTGTTTGTGTGGGGATGTGTTTGATTCTACATTGTTGGTGGTTTGTGTGGGGATGTGTTTGATTCTACATTGTTGGTGGTTTGTTTGTGTGGGGATGTGTTTGATTCTACATTGTTGGTGGTTTGTTTGTGTGGGGATGTGTTTGATTCTACATTGTTAGTGGTTTGTGTGGGGATGTGTTTGATTCTACATTGTTTGTGGTTTGTTTGTGTGGGGATGTGTTTGATTCTACATTGCTAGTGGTTTATGTGGGAATGTGTTTGATTCTACATTGTTAGTGGTTTGTGTGGGGATGTTTATGATTCTACATTGTTAGTGGTTTGTTTGTGTGGGGATGTGTTTGTGTGGGGATGTGTTTGATTCTACATTGTTGGTGGTTTGTGTGGGGATGTGTTTGATTCTACATTGTTAGTGGTTTGTGTGGGGATGTGTTTGATTCTACATTGTTAGTGGTTTTTTTGTGTGGGGATGTGTTTGATTCTACATTGTTAGTGGTTTGTTTGTGTGGGGATGTGTTTGATTCTACATTGTTGGTGGTTTGTGTGGGGATGTGTTTGATTCTACATTGTTAGTGGTTTGTGTGGGGATGTGTTTGATTCTACATTGTTGGTGGTTTGTTTGTGTGGGGATGTGTTTGATTCTACATTGTTAGTGGTTTGTTTGTGTGGGGATGTGTTTGATTCTACATTGTTGGTGGTTTGTGTGGGGATGTGTTTGATTCTACATTGTTGGTGGTTTGTTTGTGTGGGGATGTGTTTGATTCTACATTGTTGGTGGTTTGTTTGTGTGGGGATGTGTTTGATTCTACATTGTTAGTGGTTTGTTTGTGTGGGGATGTGTTTGATTCTACATTGTTGGTGGTTTGTGTGGGGATGTGTTTGATTCTACATTGTTGGTGGTTTGTTTGTGTGGGGATGTGTTTGATTCTACATTGTTGGTGGTTTGTTTGTGTGGGGATGTGTTTGATTCTACATTGTTAGTGGTTTGTTTGTGTGGGGATGTGTTTGATTCTACATTGTTAGTGGTTTGTTTGTGTGGGGATATGTTTGATTCTACATTGTTAGTGGTTTGTTTGTGTGGGGATGTGTTTGATTCTACATTGTTAGTGGTTTGTTTGTGTGGGGATGTGTTTGTGTGGGGAAGTGTTTGATTCTACATTGTTGGTGGTTTGTGTGGGGATGTGTTTGATTCTACATTGTTAGTGGTTTGTTTGTGTGGGGATGTGTTTGATTCTACATTGTTAGTGGTTTGTTTGTGTGGGGATGTGTTTGATTCTACATTGTTGGTGGTTTCTTTGTGTGGGGATGTGTTTGATTCTACATTGTTAGTGGTTTGTTTGTGTGGGGATGTGTTTGTGTGGGGAAGTGTTTGATTCTACATTGTTGGTGGTTTGTGTGGGGATGTGTTTGATTCTACATTGTTAGTGGTTTGTTTGTGTGGGGATGTGTTTGATTCTACATTGTTAGTGGTTTGTTTGTGTGGGGATGTGTTTGATTCTACATTGTTGGTGGTTTCTTTGTGTGGGGATGTGTTTGATTCTACATTGTTAGTGGTTTGTTTGTGTGGGGATGTGTTTGATTCTACATTGTTAGTGGTTTCTTTGTGTGGGGATGTGTTTGATTCTACATTGTTAGTGGTTTGTTTGTGTGGGGATGTGTTTGTGTGGGGATGTGTTTGATTCTACATTGTTGGTGGTTTGTGTGGGGATGTGTTTGATTCTACATTGCTAGTGGTTTGTGTGGGGATGTGTTTGATTCTACATTGTTAGTGGTTTGTTTGTGTGGGGATGTGTTTGATTCTACATTGTTAGTGGTTTGTTTGTGTGGGGATGTGTTTGATTCTACATTGTTAGTGGTTTGTGTGGGGATGTGTTTGATTCTACATTGTTAATGGTTTGTTTGTGCGGGGATGTGTTTGATTCTACATTGTTAGTGGTTTGTTTGTGTGGGGATGTGTTTGATTCTACATTGTTAGTGGTTTGTTTGTGTGGGGATGTGTTTGATTCTACATTGTTGGTGGTTTCTTTGTGTGGGGATGTGTTTGATTCTACATTGTTGGTGGTTTGTTTGTGTGGGGATGTGTTTGATTCTACATTTTTAGTGGTTTGTTTGTGTGGGGATGTGTTTGATTCTACATTGTTAGTGGTTTGTTTGTGTGGGGATGTGTTTGATTCTTCATTGTTAGTGGTTTGTGTGGGGATGTGTTTGATTCTTCATTGTTAGTGGTTTGTTTGGGATGTGTTTGATTCTACATTGTTAGTGGTTTGTTTGTGTGGGGATGTGTTTGATTCTACATTGTTAGTGGTTTGTTTGTGTGGGGATGTGTTTGATTTTACATTGTTAGTTGTTTGTTTGTGTGGGGATGTGTTTGATTCTACATTGTTAGTGGTTTGTTTGTGTGGGGATGTGTTTGATTCTTCATTGTTAGTGGTTTGTGTGGGGATGTGTTTGATTCTACATTGTTAGTGGTTTGTTTGTGTGGGGATGTGTTTGATTCTACATTGTTAGTGGTTTGTGTGGGGATGTGTTTGATTCTACATTGTTAGTGGTTTGTTTGTGTGGGGATGTGTTTGTGTGGGGATGTGTTTGTGTGGGGATGTGTTTGATTCTACATTGGTAGTTATTTGTTTGTTTGAGGAAGTGCTTGATTCTACATTGTTAGTGGTTTGTGTGGGGATGTGTTTGATTCTACATTGTTAGTGGTTTGTTTGTGTGGGGATGTGTTTGTGTGGGGATGTGTTTGTGTGGGGATGTGTTTGATTCTACATTGGTAGTTATTTGTTTGTTTGAGGAAGTGCTTGATTCTACATTGTTGGTGGTTTGTGTGGGGATGTGTTTGGTTCTACATTGTTAGTGGTTTGTTTGTGTGGGGATGTGTTTGATTCTACATTGTTAGTGGTTTGTTTGTGTGGGGATGTGTTTGATTCTACATTGTTAGTGGTTTGTTTGTGTGGGGATGTGTTTGATTCTACATTGTTAGTGGTTTGTTTGTGCGGGGATGTGTTTGATTCTACATTGTTAGTGGTTTGTGTGGGGATGTGTTTGATCCTACATTGTTAGTGGTTTGTGTGGGGATGTGTTTGATTCTACATTGTTAGTGGTTTGTTTGTGTGGGGATGTGTTTGATTATACATTGTTAGTGGTTTGTGTGGGGATGTGTTTGATCCTACATTGTTAGTTGTTTGTGTGGGGATGTGTTTGATTCTACATTGTTAGTGGTTTGTTTGTGTGGGGATGTGTTTGATTCTACATTGTTAGTGGTTTGTGTGGGGATGTGTTTGATCCTACATTGTTAGTGGTTTGTGTGGGGATGTGTTTGATTTTACATTGTTAGTGGTTTGTGTGGGGATGTGTTTGATTCTTCATTGTTAGTGGTTTGTGTGGGGATGTGTTTGATCCTACATTGTTAGTGGTTTGTGTGGGGATGTGTTTGATTTTACATTGTTAGTGGTTTGTTTGTGTGGGGATGTGTTTGATTCTACATTGCTAGTGTTTTGTGTGGGGATGTGTTTGATTCTATATTGTTAGTGGTTTGTTTGTGTGGGGATGTGTTTGATCCTACATTGTTAGTGGTTTGTGTGGGGATGTGTTTGATTCTACATTGTTAGTGGTTTGTTTGTGTGGGGATGTGTTTGATTCTACATTGTTAGTGGTTTGTTTGTGTGGGGATGTGTTTGATTCTACATTGTTAGTGGTTTGTTTGTGTGGGGATGTGTTTGATTCTACATTGTTAGTGGTTTGTTTGTGTGGGGATGTGTTTGATCCTACATTGTTAGTGGTTTGTGTGGGGATGTGTTTGATTCTACATTGTTTGTGGTTTGTTTGTGTGGGGATGTGTTTGATTCTACATTGCTAGTGGTTTATGTGGGAATGTGTTTGATTCTACATTGTTAGTGGTTTGTGTGGGGATGTTTATGATTGTACATTGTTAGTGGTTTGTTTGTGTGGGGATGTGTTTGATTCTACATTGTTAGTGGTTTGTTTGTGTGGGGATGTGTTTGTGTGGGGATGTGTTTGATTCTACATTGTTGGTGGTTTGTGTGGGGATGTGTTTGATTCTACATTGTTAGTGGTTTGTGTGGGGATGTGTTTGATTCTACATTGTTAGTGGTTTTTTTGTGTGGGGATGTGTTTGATTCTACATTGTTAGTGGTTTGTTTGTGTGGGGATGTGTTTGATTCTACATTGTTGGTGGTTTGTGTGGGGATGTGTTTGATTCTACATTGTTAGTGGTTTGTGTGGGGATGTGTTTGATTCTACATTGTTGGTGGTTTGTTTGTGTGGGGATGTGTTTGATTCTATATTGTTAGTGGTTTGTTTGTGTGGGGATGTGTTTGATCCTACATTGTTAGTGGTTTGTGTGGGGATGTGTTTGATTCTACATTGTTAGTGGTTTGTTTGTGTGGGGATGTGTTTGATTCTACATTGTTAGTGGTTTGTTTGTGTGGGGATGTGTTTGATTCTACATTGTTAGTGGTTTGTTTGTGTGGGGATGTGTTTGATTCTACATTGTTAGTGGTTTGTTTGTGTGGGGATGTGTTTGATCCTACATTGTTAGTGGTTTGTGTGGGGATGTGTTTGATTCTACATTGTTTGTGGTTTGTTTGTGTGGGGATGTGTTTGATTCTACATTGCTAGTGGTTTATGTGGGAATGTGTTTGATTCTACATTGTTAGTGGTTTGTGTGGGGATGTTTATGATTCTACATTGTTAGTGGTTTGTTTGTGTGGGGATGTGTTTGTGTGGGGATGTGTTTGATTCTACATTGTTGGTGGTTTGTGTGGGGATGTGTTTGATTCTACATTGTTAGTGGTTTGTGTGGGGATGTGTTTGATTCTACATTGTTAGTGGTTTTTTTGTGTGGGGATGTGTTTGATTCTACATTGTTAGTGGTTTGTTTGTGTGGGGATGTGTTTGATTCTACATTGTTGGTGGTTTGTGTGGGGATGTGTTTGATTCTACATTGTTAGTGGTTTGTGTGGGGATGTGTTTGATTCTACATTGTTGGTGGTTTGTTTGTGTGGGGATGTGTTTGATTCTACATTGTTAGTGGTTTGTTTGTGTGGGGATGTGTTTGATTCTACATTGTTGGTGGTTTGTGTGGGGATGTGTTTGATTCTACATTGTTGGTGGTTTGTTTGTGTGGGGATGTGTTTGATTCTACATTGTTGGTGGTTTGTTTGTGTGGGGATGTGTTTGATTCTACATTGTTAGTGGTTTGTTTGTGTGGGGATGTGTTTGATTCTACATTGTTGGTGGTTTGTGTGGGGATGTGTTTGATTCTACATTGTTGGTGGTTTGTTTGTGTGGGGATGTGTTTGATTCTACATTGTTGGTGGTTTGTTTGTGTGGGGATGTGTTTGATTCTACATTGTTAGTGGTTTGTGTGGGGATGTGTTTGATTCTACATTGTTTGTGGTTTGTTTGTGTGGGGATGTGTTTGATTCTACATTGCTAGTGGTTTATGTGGGAATGTGTTTGATTCTACATTGTTAGTGGTTTGTGTGGGGATGTTTATGATTCTACATTGTTAGTGGTTTGTTTGTGTGGGGATGTGTTTGTGTGGGGATGTGTTTGATTCTACATTGTTGGTGGTTTGTGTGGGGATGTGTTTGATTCTACATTGTTAGTGGTTTGTGTGGGGATGTGTTTGATTCTACATTGTTAGTGGTTTTTTTGTGTGGGGATGTGTTTGATTCTACATTGTTAGTGGTTTGTTTGTGTGGGGATGTGTTTGATTCTACATTGTTGGTGGTTTGTGTGGGGATGTGTTTGATTCTACATTGTTAGTGGTTTGTGTGGGGATGTGTTTGATTCTACATTGTTGGTGGTTTGTTTGTGTGGGGATGTGTTTGATTCTACATTGTTAGTGGTTTGTTTGTGTGGGGATGTGTTTGATTCTACATTGTTGGTGGTTTGTGTGGGGATGTGTTTGATTCTACATTGTTGGTGGTTTGTTTGTGTGGGGATGTGTTTGATTCTACATTGTTGGTGGTTTGTTTGTGTGGGGATGTGTTTGATTCTACATTGTTAGTGGTTTGTTTGTGTGGGGATGTGTTTGATTCTACATTGTTGGTGGTTTGTGTGGGGATGTGTTTGATTCTACATTGTTGGTGGTTTGTTTGTGTGGGGATGTGTTTGATTCTACATTGTTGGTGGTTTGTTTGTGTGGGGATGTGTTTGATTCTACATTGTTAGTGGTTTGTTTGTGTGGGGATGTGTTTGATTCTACATTGTTAGTGGTTTGTTTGTGTGGGGATATGTTTGATTCTACATTGTTAGTGGTTTGTTTGTGTGGGGATGTGTTTGATTCTACATTGTTAGTGGTTTGTTTGTGTGGGGATGTGTTTGTGTGGGGAAGTGTTTGATTCTACATTGTTGGTGGTTTGTGTGGGGATGTGTTTGATTCTACATTGTTAGTGGTTTGTTTGTGTGGGGATGTGTTTGATTCTACATTGTTAGTGGTTTGTTTGTGTGGGGATGTGTTTGATTCTACATTGTTGGTGGTTTCTTTGTGTGGGGATGTGTTTGATTCTACATTGTTAGTGGTTTGTTTGTGTGGGGATGTGTTTGATTCTACATTGTTAGTGGTTTCTTTGTGTGGGGATGTGTTTGATTCTACATTGTTAGTGGTTTGTTTGTGTGGGGATGTGTTTGATTCTACATTGTTGGTGGTTTGTGTGGGGATGTGTTTGATTCTACATTGCTAGTGGTTTGTGTGGGGATGTGTTTGATTCTACATTGTTAGTGGTTTGTTTGTGTGGGGATGTGTTTGATTCTACATTGTTAGTGGTTTGTTTGTGTGGGGATGTGTTTGATTCTACATTGTTAGTGGTTTGTGTGGGGATGTGTTTGATTCTACATTGTTAATGGTTTGTTTGTGCGGGGATGTGTTTGATTCTACATTGTTAGTGGTTTGTTTGTGTGGGGATGTGTTTGATTCTACATTGTTAGTGGTTTGTTTGTGTGGGGATGTGTTTGATTCTACATTGTTGGTGGTTTGTTTGTGTGGGGATGTGTTTGATTCTACATTGTTAGTGGTTTGTTTGTGTGGGGATGTGTTTGATTCTACATTGTTAGTGGTTTGTTTGTGTGGGGATGTGTTTGATTCTTCATTGTTAGTGGTTTGTGTGGGGATGTGTTTGATTCTTCATTGTTAGTGGTTTGTTTGGGATGTGTTTGATTCTACATTGTTAGTGGTTTGTTTGTGTGGGGATGTGTTTGATTCTACATTGTTAGTGGTTTGTTTGTGTGGGGATGTGTTTGATTTTACATTGTTAGTGGTTTGTTTGTGTGGGGATGTGTTTGATTCTACATTGTTAGTGGTTTGTTTGTGTGGGGATGTGTTTGATTCTACATTGTTAGTGGTTTGTTTGTGTGGGGATGTGTTTGATTCTTCATTGTTAGTGGTTTGTGTGGGGATGTGTTTGATTCTACATTGTTAGTGGTTTGTTTGTGTGGGGATGTGTTTGATTCTACATTGTTAGTGGTTTGTGTGGGGATGTGTTTGATTCTACATTGTTAGTGGTTTGTTTGTGTGGGGATGTGTTTGTGTGGGGATGTGTTTCATTCTACATTGGTAGTTATTTGTTTGTGTGAGGAAGTGTTTGATTCTACATTGTTAGTGGTTTGTGTGGGGATGTGTTTGATTCTACATTGTTAGTGGTTTGTTTGTGTGGGGAAGTGTTTGTGTGGGGATGTGTTTGATTCTACATTGTTGGTGGTTTGTGTGGGGATGTGTTTGATTCTACATTGTTAGTGGTTTGTGTGGGGATGTGTTTGATTCTACATTGTTAGTGGTTTTTTTGTGTGGGGATGTGTTTGATTCTACATTGTTAGTGGTTTGTTTGTGTGGGGATGTGTTTGATTCTACATTGTTAGTGGTTTGTTTGTGTGGGGATGTGTTTGTGTGGGGAAGTGTTTGATTCTACATTGTTGGTGGTTTGTGTGGGGATGTGTTTGATTCTACATTGTTAGTGGTTTGTTTGTGTGGGGATGTGTTTGATTCTACATTGTTAGTGGTTTGTTTGTGTGGGGATGTGTTTGATTCTACATTGTTGGTGGTTTCTTTGTGTGGGGATGTGTTTGATTCTACATTGTTAGTGGTTTGTTTGTGTGGGGATGTGTTTGATTCTACATTGTTAGTGGTTTCTTTGTGTGGGGATGTGTTTGATTCTACATTGTTAGTGGTTTGTTTGTGTGGGGATGTGTTTGTGTGGGGATGTGTTTGATTCTACATTGTTGGTGGTTTGTGTGGGGATGTGTTTGATTCTACATTGCTAGTGGTTTGTGTGGGGATGTGTTTGATTCTACATTGTTAGTGGTTTGTTTGTGTGGGGATGTGTTTGATTCTACATTGTTAGTGGTTTGTTTGTGTGGGGATGTGTTTGATTCTACATTGTTAGTGGTTTTTGTGGGGATGTGTTTGATTCTACATTGTTAATGGTTTGTTTGTGCGGGGATGTGTTTGATTCTACATTGTTAGTGGTTTGTTTGTGTGGGGATGTGTTTGATTCTACATTGTTAGTGGTTTGTTTGTGTGGGGATGTGTTTGATTCTACATTGTTGGTGGTTTGTTTGTGTGGGGATGTGTTTGATTCTACATTGTTGGTGGTTTGTTTGTGTGGGGATGTGTTTGATTCTACATTTTTAGTGGTTTGTTTGTGTAGGGATGTGTTTGATTCTACATTGTTAGTGGTTTGTTTGTGTGGGGATGTGTTTGATTCTTCATTGTTAGTGGTTTGTGTGGGGATGTGTTTGATTCTTCATTGTTAATGGTTTGTTTGGGATGTGTTTGATTCTACATTGTTAGTGGTTTGTTTGTGTGGGGATGTGTTTGATTCTACATTGTTAGTGGTTTGTTTGTGTGGGGATGTGTTTGATTTTACATTGTTAGTGGTTTGTTTGTGTGGGGATGTGTTTGATTCTACATTGTTAGTGGTTTGTTTGTGTGGGGATGTGTTTGATTCTACATTGTTAGTGGTTTGTTTGTGTGGGGATGTGTTTGATTCTTCATTGTTAGTGGTTTGTGTGGGGATGTGTTTGATTCTACATTGTTAGTGGTTTGTTTGTGTGGGGATGTGTTTGATTCTACATTGTTAGTGGTTTGTGTGGGGATGTGTTTGATTCTACATTGTTAGTGGTTTGTTTGTGTGGGGATGTGTTTGTGTGGGGATGTGTTTGTGTGGGGATGTGTTTGATTCTACATTGGTAGTTATTTGTTTGTTTGAGGAAGTGTTTGATTCTACATTGTTAGTGGTTTGTGTGGGGATGTGTTTGATTCTACATTGTTAGTGGTTTGTTTGTGTGGGGATGTGTTTGTGTGGGGATGTGTTTGATTCTACATTGTTGGTGGTTTGTGTGGGGATGTGTTTGGTTCTACATTGTTAGTGGTTTGTTTGTGTGGGGATGTGTTTGATTCTACATTGTTAGTGGTTTGTTTGTGTGGGGATGTGTTTGATTCTACATTGTTAGTGGTTTGTTTGTGTGGGGATGTGTTTGATTCTACATTGTTAGTGGTTTGTTTGTGTGGGGATGTGTTTGATTCTACATTGTTAGTGGTTTGTGTGGGGATGTGTTTGATCCTACATTGTTAGTGGTTTGTGTGGGGATGTGTTTGATTCTACATTGTTAGTGGTTTGTTTGTGTGGGGATGTGTTTGATTATACATTGTTAGTGGTTTGTGTGGGGATGTGTTTGATCCTACATTGTTAGTTGTTTGTGTGGGGATGTGTTTGATTCTACATTGTTAGTGGTTTGTTTGTGTGGGGATGTGTTTGATTCTACATTGTTAGTGGTTTGTGTGGGGATGTGTTTGATCCTACATTGTTAGTGGTTTGTGTGGGGATGTGTTTGATTTTACATTGTTAGTGGTTTGTGTGGGGATGTGTTTGATTCTTCATTGTTAGTGGTTTGTGTGGGGATGTGTTTGATCCTACATTGTTAGTGGTTTGTGTGGGGATGTGTTTGATTTTACATTGTTAGTGGTTTGTTTGTGTGGGGATGTGTTTGATTCTACATTGCTAGTGTTTTGTGTGGGGATGTGTTTGATTCTACATTGTTAGTGGTTTGTTTGTTTGGGGATGTGTTTGATCCTACATTGTTAGTGGTTTGTGTGGGGATGTGTTTGATTCTACATTGTTAGTGGTTTGTTTGTGTGGGGATGTTTTTGATTCTACATTGTTAGTGGTTTGTTTGTGTGGGGATGTGTTTGATTCTACATTGTTAGTGGTTTGTTTGTGTGGGGATGTGTTTGATTCTACATTGTTAGTGGTTTGTTTGTGTGGGGATGTGTTTGATCCTACATTGTTAGTGGTTTGTGTGGGGATGTGTTTGATTCTACATTGTTTGTGGTTTGTTTGTGTGGGGATGTGTTTGATTCTACATTGCTAGTGGTTTATGTGGGAATGTGTTTGATTCTACATTGTTAGTGGTTTGTGTGGGGATGTTTATGATTCTACATTGTTAGTGGTTTGTTTGTGTGGGGATGTGTTTGATTCTACATTGTTAGTGGTTTGTTTGTGTGGGGATGTGTTTGTGTGGGGATGTGTTTGATTTTACATTGTTGGTGGTTTGTGTGGGGATGTGTTTGATTCTACATTGTTAGTGGTTTGTGTGGGGATGTGTTTGATTCTACATTGTTAGTGGTTTTTTTGTGTGGGGATGTGTTTGATTCTACATTGTTAGTGGTTTGTTTGTGTGGGGATGTGTTTGATTCTACATTGTTGGTGGTTTGTGTGGGGATATGTTTGATTCTACATTGTTAGTGGTTTGTGTGGGGATGTGTTTGATTCTACATTGTTGGTGGTTTGTTTGTGTGGGGATGTGTTTGGTTCTACATTGTTAGTGGTTTGTTTGTGTGGGGATGTGTTTTATTCTACATTGTTAGTGGTTTGTTTGTGTGGGGATGTGTTTGATTCTACATTGTTAGTGGTTTGTTTGTGTGGGGATGTGTTTGATTCTACATTGTTAGTGGTTTGTTTGTGCGGGGATGTGTTTGATTCTACATTGTTAGTGGTTTGTGTGGGGATGTGTTTGATCCTACATTGTTAGTGGTTTGTGTGGGGATGTGTTTGATTCTACATTGTTAGTGGTTTGTTTGTGTGGGGATGTGTTTGATTATACATTGTTAGTGGTTTGTGTGGGGATGTGTTTGATCCTACATTGTTAGTTGTTTGTGTGGGGATGTGTTTGATTCTACATTGTTAGTGGTTTGTTTGTGTGGGGATGTGTTTGATTCTACATTGTTAGTGGTTTGTGTGGGGATGTGTTTGATCCTACATTGTTAGTGGTTTGTGTGGGGATGTGTTTGATTTTACATTGTTAGTGGTTTGTGTGGGGATGTGTTTGATTCTTCATTGTTAGTGGTTTGTGTGGGGATGTGTTTGATCCTACATTGTTAGTGGTTTGTGTGGGGATGTGTTTGATTTTACATTGTTAGTGGTTTGTTTGTGTGGGGATGTGTTTGATTCTACATTGCTAGTGTTTTGTGTGGGGATGTGTTTGATTCTACATTGTTAGTGGTTTGTTTGTTTGGGGATGTGTTTGATCCTACATTGTTAGTGGTTTGTGTGGGGATGTGTTTGATTCTACATTGTTAGTGGTTTGTTTGTGTGGGGATGTTTTTGATTCTACATTGTTAGTGGTTTGTTTGTGTGGGGATGTGTTTGATTCTACATTGTTAGTGGTTTGTTTGTGTGGGGATGTGTTTGATTCTACATTGTTAGTGGTTTGTTTGTGTGGGGATGTGTTTGATCCTACATTGTTAGTGGTTTGTGTGGGGATGTGTTTGATTCTACATTGTTTGTGGTTTGTTTGTGTGGGGATGTGTTTGATTCTACATTGCTAGTGGTTTATGTGGGAATGTGTTTGATTCTACATTGTTAGTGGTTTGTGTGGGGATGTTTATGATTCTACATTGTTAGTGGTTTGTTTGTGTGGGGATGTGTTTGATTCTACATTGTTAGTGGTTTGTTTGTGTGGGGATGTGTTTGTGTGGGGATGTGTTTGATTCTACATTGTTGGTGGTTTGTGTGGGGATGTGTTTGATTCTACATTGTTAGTGGTTTGTGTGGGGATGTGTTTGATTCTACATTGTTAGTGGTTTTTTTGTGTGGGGATGTGTTTGATTCTACATTGTTAGTGGTTTGTTTGTGTGGGGATGTGTTTGATTCTACATTGTTGGTGGTTTGTGTGGGGATATGTTTGATTCTACATTGTTAGTGGTTTGTGTGGGGATGTGTTTGATTCTACATTGTTGGTGGTTTGTTTGTGTGGGGATGTGTTTGATTCTACATTGTTAGTGGTTTGTTTGTGTGGGGATGTGTTTGATTCTACATTGTTGGTGGTTTGTGTGGGGATGTGTTTGATTCTACATTGTTGGTGGTTTGTTTGTGTGGGGATGTGTTTGATTCTACATTGTTGGAGGTTTGTTTGTGTGGGGATGTGTTTGATTCTACATTGTTAGTGGTTTGTTTGTGTGGGGATGTGTTTGATTCTACATTGTTGGTGGTTTGTGTGGGGATGTGTTTGATTCTACATTGTTGGTGGTTTGTTTGTGTGGGGATGTGTTTGATTCTACATTGTTGGTGGTTTGTTTGTGTGGGGATGTGTTTGATTCTACATTGTTAGTGGTTTGTTTGTGTGGGGATGTGTTTGATTCTACATTGTTAGTGGTTTGTTTGTGTGGGGATATGTTTGATTCTACATTGTTAGTGGTTTGTTTGTGTGGGGATGTGTTTGATTCTACATTGTTAGTGGTTTGTTTGTGTGGGGATGTGTTTGTGTGGGGAAGTGTTTGATTCTACATTGTTGGTGGTTTGTGTGGGGATGTGTTTGATTCTACATTGTTAGTGGTTTGTTTGTGTGGGGATGTGTTTTATTCTACATTGTTAGTGGTTTGTTTGTGTGGGGATGTGTTTGATTCTACATTGTTGGTGGTTTCTTTGTGTGGGGATGTGTTTGATTCTACATTGTTAGTGGTTTGTTTGTGTGGGGATGTGTTTGATTCTACATTGTTAGTGGTTTCTTTGTGTGGGGATGTGTTTGATTCTACATTGTTAGTGGTTTGTTTGTGTGGGGATGTGTTTGATTCTACATTGTTGGTGGTTTGTGTGGGGATGTGTTTGATTCTACATTGCTAGTGGTTTGTGTGGGGATGTGTTTGATTCTACATTGTTAGTGGTTTGTTTGTGTGGGGATGTGTTTGATTCTACATTGTTAGTGGTTTGTTTGTGTGGGGATGTGTTTGATTCTACATTGTTAGTGGTTTGTGTGGGGATGTGTTTGATTCTACATTGTTAATGGTTTGTTTGTGCGGGGATGTGTTTGATTCTACATTGTTAGTGGTTTGTTTGTGTGGGGATGTGTTTGATTCTACATTGTTAGTGGTTTGTTTGTGTGGGGATGTGTTTGATTCTACATTGTTGGTGGTTTGTTTGTGTGGGGATGTGTTTGATTCTACATTGTTGGTGGTTTGTTTGTGTGGGGATGTGTTTGATTCTACATTGTTAGTGGTTTGTTTGTGTGGGGATGTGTTTGATTCTACATTGTTAGTGGTTTGTTTGTGTGGGGATGTGTTTGATTCTTCATTGTTAGTGGTTTGTGTGGGGATGTGTTTGATTCTTCATTGTTAGTGGTTTGTTTGGGATGTGTTTGATTCTACATTGTTAGTGGTTTGTTTGT
Organism: Cepaea hortensis; assembly: GCA_963921405.1. Lineage (NCBI taxonomy): Eukaryota > Metazoa > Mollusca > Gastropoda > Stylommatophora > Helicidae > Cepaea > Cepaea hortensis. The sequence goes on along the minus strand of OY992882.1, from coordinate 123,348,506 downwards.
GTGGGGATGTGTTTGATTCTACATTGTTAGTGGTTTGTTTGTGTGGGGATGTGTTTGATTTTACATTGTTAGTGGTTTGTTTGTGTGGGGATGTGTTTGATTCTACATTGTTAGTGGTTTGTTTGTGTGGGGATGTGTTTGATTCTACATTGTTAGTGGTTTGTTTGTGTGGGGATGTGTTTGATTCTTCATTGTTAGTGGTTTGTGTGGGCATGTGTTTGATTCTACATTGTTAGTGGTTTGTTTGTGTGGGGATGTGTTTGATTCTACATTGTTAGTGGTTTGTGTGGGGATGTGTTTGATTATACATTGTTAGTGGTTTGTTTGTGTGGGGATGTGTTTGTGTGGGGATGTGTTTGTGTGGGGATGTGTTTGATTCTACATTGGTAGTTATTTGTTTGTGTGAGGAAGTGTTTGATTCTACATTTTTAGTGGTTTGTGTGGGGATGTGTTTGATTCTACATTGTTAGTGGTTTGTTTGTGTGGGGATGTGTTTGTGTGGGGATGTGTTTGATTCTACATTGTTGGTGGTTTGTGTGGGGATGTGTTTGATTCTACATTGTTAGTGGTTTGTGTGGGGATGTGTTTGATTCTACATTGTTAGTGGTTTGTTTGTGTGGGGATGTGTTTGATTCTACATTGTTGGTGGTTTGTTTTTATGGGGATGTGTTTGATTCTACATTGTTAGTGGTTAGTTTGTGTGGGGATGTGTTTGATTCTACATTGTTAGTGGATTGTTTGTGTGGGGATGTGTTTGATTCTACATTGTTAGTGGTTTGTTTGTGTGGGGATGTGTTTGTGTGGGGATGTGATTGATTCTACATTGTTAGTGGTTTGTTTGTGTGTGGATGTGTTTGATTCTACGTTGTTAGTGGTTTGTTTGTGTGGGGATGTGTTTGATTCTACATTGTTAGTGGTTTGTTTGTGTGAGGATGTGTTTGATTCTACATTGTTAGTGGTTTGTGTGGGGATGTGTTTGATTCTACATTGTTAGTGGTTTGTGTGAGGATGTGTTTGATTCTACATTGTTAGTTGTTTGTTTGTGTGGGGATGTGTTTGATTCTACATTGTTGGTGGTTTGTGTGGGGATGTGTTTGATTCTACATTGTTGGTGGTTTGTTTGTGTGGGGATGTGTTTGATTCTACATTGTTGGAGGTTTGTTTGTGTGGGGATGTGTTTGATTCTACATTGTTAGTGGTTTGTTTGTGTGAGGATGTGTTTGATTCTACATTGTTAGTGGTTTGTGTGGGGATGTGTTTGATTCTACATTGTTAGTGGTTTGTGTGGGGATGTGTTTGATTCTACATTGTTAGTGGTTTGTTTGTGTGGGGATGTGTTTGATTCTACATTGTTGGTGGTTTGTGTGGGGATGTGTTTGATTCTACATTGTTGGTGGTTTGTTTGTGTGGGGATGTGTTTGATTCTACATTGTTGGAGGTTTGTTTGTGTGGGGATGTGTTTGATTCTACATTGTTAGTGGTTTGTTTGTGTGGGGATGTGTTTGATTCTACATTGTTGGTGGTTTGTGTGGGGATGTGTTTGATTCTACATTGTTGGTGGTTTGTTTGTGTGGGGATGTGTTTGATTCTACATTGTTGGTGGTTTGTTTGTGTGGGGATGTGTTTGATTCTACATTGTTAGTGGTTTGTTTGTGTGGGGATGTGTTTGATTCTACATTGTTAGTGGTTTGTTTGTGTGGGGATATGTTTGATTCTACATTGTTAGTGGTTTGTTTGTGTGGGGATGTGTTTGATTCTACATTGTTAGTGGTTTGTTTGTGTGGGGATGTGTTTGTGTGGGGAAGTGTTTGATTCTACATTGTTGGTGGTTTGTGTGGGGATGTGTTTGATTCTACATTGTTAGTGGTTTGTTTGTGTGGGGATGTGTTTTATTCTACATTGTTAGTGGTTTGTTTGTGTGGGGATGTGTTTGATTCTACATTGTTGGTGGTTTCTTTGTGTGGGGATGTGTTTGATTCTACATTGTTAGTGGTTTGTTTGTGTGGGGATGTGTTTGATTCTACATTGTTAGTGGTTTCTTTGTGTGGGGATGTGTTTGATTCTACATTGTTAGTGGTTTGTTTGTGTGGGGATGTGTTTGATTCTACATTGTTGGTGGTTTGTGTGGGGATGTGTTTGATTCTACATTGCTAGTGGTTTGTGTGGGGATGTGTTTGATTCTACATTGTTAGTGGTTTGTTTGTGTGGGGATGTGTTTGATTCTACATTGTTAGTGGTTTGTTTGTGTGGGGATGTGTTTGATTCTACATTGTTAGTGGTTTGTGTGGGGATGTGTTTGATTCTACATTGTTAATGGTTTGTTTGTGCGGGGATGTGTTTGATTCTACATTGTTAGTGGTTTGTTTGTGTGGGGATGTGTTTGATTCTACATTGTTAGTGGTTTGTTTGTGTGGGGATGTGTTTGATTCTACATTGTTGGTGGTTTGTTTGTGTGGGGATGTGTTTGATTCTACATTGTTGGTGGTTTGTTTGTGTGGGGATGTGTTTGATTCTACATTGTTAGTGGTTTGTTTGTGTGGGGATGTGTTTGATTCTACATTGTTAGTGGTTTGTTTGTGTGGGGATGTGTTTGATTCTTCATTGTTAGTGGTTTGTGTGGGGATGTGTTTGATTCTTCATTGTTAGTGGTTTGTTTGGGATGTGTTTGATTCTACATTGTTAGTGGTTTGTTTGTGTGGGGATGTGTTTGATTCTACATTGTTAGTGGTTTGTTTGTGTGGGGATGTGTTTGATTTTACATTGTTAGTGGTTTGTTTGTGTGGGGATGTGTTTGATTCTACATTGTTAGTGGTTTGTTTGTGTGGGGATGTGTTTGATTCTACATTGTTAGTGGTTTGTTTGTGTGGGGATGTGTTTGATTCTTCATTGTTAGTGGTTTGTGTGGGGATGTGTTTGATTCTACATTGTTAGTGGTTTGTTTGTGTGGGGATGTGTTTGATTCTACATTGTTAGTGGTTTGTGTGGGGATGTGTTTGATTATACATTGTTAGTGGTTTGTTTGTGTGGGGATGTGTTTGTGTGGGGATGTGTTTGTGTGGGGATGTGTTTGATTCTACATTGGTAGTTATTTGTTTGTGTGAGGAAGTGTTTGATTCTACATTTTTAGTGGTTTGTGTGGGGATGTGTTTGATTCTACATTGTTAGTGGTTTGTTTGTGTGGGGATGTGTTTGTGTGGGGATGTGTTTGATTCTACATTGTTGGTGGTTTGTGTGGGGATGTGTTTGATTCTACATTGTTAGTGGTTTGTGTGGGGATGTGTTTGATTCTACATTGTTAGTGGTTTGTTTGTGTGGGGATGTGTTTGATTCTACATTGTTGGTGGTTTGTTTTTATGGGGATGTGTTTGATTCTACATTGTTAGTGGTTAGTTTGTGTGGGGATGTGTTTGATTCTACATTGTTAGTGGATTGTTTGTGTGGGGATGTGTTTGATTCTACATTGTTAGTGGTTTGTTTGTGTGGGGATGTGTTTGTGTGGGGATGTGATTGATTCTACATTGTTAGTGGTTTGTTTGTGTGTGGATGTGTTTGATTCTACGTTGTTAGTGGTTTGTTTGTGTGGGGATGTGTTTGATTCTACATTGTTAGTGGTTTGTTTGTGTGAGGATGTGTTTGATTCTACATTGTTAGTGGTTTGTGTGGGGATGTGTTTGATTCTACATTGTTAGTGGTTTGTGTGAGGATGTGTTTGATTCTACATTGTTAATGGTTTGTGTGGGGATGTGTTTGATTCTACATTGTTAGTGGTTTGTTTGTGTGGGGATATGTTTGATTCTACATTGTTAGTGGTTTGTTTGTGTGGGGATGTGTTTGATTCTACATTGTTAGTGGTTTGTTTGTGTGGGGATGTGTTTGTGTGGGGAAGTGTTTGATTCTACATTGTTGGTGGTTTGTGTGGGGATGTGTTTGATTCTACATTGTTAGTGGTTTGTTTGTGTGGGGATGTGTTTTATTCTACATTGTTAGTGGTTTGTTTGTGTGGGGATGTGTTTGATTCTACATTGTTGGTGGTTTCTTTGTGTGGGGATGTGTTTGATTCTACATTGTTAGTGGTTTGTTTGTGTGGGGATGTGTTTGATTCTACATTGTTAGTGGTTTCTTTGTGTGGGGATGTGTTTGATTCTACATTGTTAGTGGTTTGTTTGTGTGGGGATGTGTTTGATTCTACATTGTTGGTGGTTTGTGTGGGGATGTGTTTGATTCTACATTGCTAGTGGTTTGTGTGGGGATGTGTTTGATTCTACATTGTTAGTGGTTTGTTTGTGTGGGGATGTGTTTGATTCTACATTGTTAGTGGTTTGTTTGTGTGGGGATGTGTTTGATTCTACATTGTTAGTGGTTTGTGTGGGGATGTGTTTGATTCTACATTGTTAATGGTTTGTTTGTGCGGGGATGTGTTTGATTCTACATTGTTAGTGGTTTGTTTGTGTGGGGATGTGTTTGATTCTACATTGTTAGTGGTTTGTTTGTGTGGGGATGTGTTTGATTCTACATTGTTGGTGGTTTGTTTGTGTGGGGATGTGTTTGATTCTACATTGTTGGTGGTTTGTTTGTGTGGGGATGTGTTTGATTCTACATTGTTAGTGGTTTGTTTGTGTGGGGATGTGTTTGATTCTACATTGTTAGTGGTTTGTTTGTGTGGGGATGTGTTTGATTCTTCATTGTTAGTGGTTTGTGTGGGGATGTGTTTGATTCTTCATTGTTAGTGGTTTGTTTGGGATGTGTTTGATTCTACATTGTTAGTGGTTTGTTTGTGTGGGGATGTGTTTGATTCTACATTGTTAGTGGTTTGTTTGTGTGGGGATGTGTTTGATTTTACATTGTTAGTGGTTTGTTTGTGTGGGGATGTGTTTGATTCTACATTGTTAGTGGTTTGTTTGTGTGGGGATGTGTTTGATTCTACATTGTTAGTGGTTTGTTTGTGTGGGGATGTGTTTGATTCTTCATTGTTAGTGGTTTGTGTGGGCATGTGTTTGATTCTACATTGTTAGTGGTTTGTTTGTGTGGGGATGTGTTTGATTCTACATTGTTAGTGGTTTGTGTGGGGATGTGTTTGATTATACATTGTTAGTGGTTTGTTTGTGTGGGGATGTGTTTGTGTGGGGATGTGTTTGTGTGGGGATGTGTTTGATTCTACATTGGTAGTTATTTGTTTGTGTGAGGAAGTGTTTGATTCTACATTTTTAGTGGTTTGTGTGGGGATGTGTTTGATTCTACATTGTTAGTGGTTTGTTTGTGTGGGGATGTGTTTGTGTGGGGATGTGTTTGATTCTACATTGTTGGTGGTTTGTGTGGGGATGTGTTTGATTCTACATTGTTAGTGGTTTGTGTGGGGATGTGTTTGATTCTACATTGTTAGTGGTTTGTTTGTGTGGGGATGTGTTTGATTCTACATTGTTGGTGGTTTGTTTTTATGGGGATGTGTTTGATTCTACATTGTTAGTGGTTAGTTTGTGTGGGGATGTGTTTGATTCTACATTGTTAGTGGATTGTTTGTGTGGGGATGTGTTTGATTCTACATTGTTAGTGGTTTGTTTGTGTGGGGATGTGTTTGTGTGGGGATGTGATTGATTCTACATTGTTAGTGGTTTGTTTGTGTGTGGATGTGTTTGATTCTACGTTGTTAGTGGTTTGTTTGTGTGGGGATGTGTTTGATTCTACATTGTTAGTGGTTTGTTTGTGTGAGGATGTGTTTGATTCTACATTGTTAGTGGTTTGTGTGGGGATGTGTTTGATTCTACATTGTTAGTGGTTTGTGTGAGGATGTGTTTGATTCTACATTGTTAGTTGTTTGTTTGTGTGGGGATGTGTTTGATTCTACATTGTTGGTGGTTTGTGTGGGGATGTGTTTGATTCTACATTGTTGGTGGTTTGTTTGTGTGGGGATGTGTTTGATTCTACATTGTTGGAGGTTTGTTTGTGTGGGGATGTGTTTGATTCTACATTGTTAGTGGTTTGTGTGGGGATGTGTTTGATTCTACATTGTTAGTGGTTTGTGTGGGGATGTGTTTGATTCTACATTGTTAGTGGTTTGTTTGTGTGGGGATGTGTTTGATTCTACATTGTTGGTGGTTTGTGTGGGGATGTGTTTGATTCTACATTGTTGGTGGTTTGTTTGTGTGGGGATGTGTTTGATTCTACATTGTTGGAGGTTTGTTTGTGTGGGGATGTGTTTGATTCTACATTGTTAGTGGTTTGTTTGTGTGGGGATGTGTTTGATTCTACATTGTTGGTGGTTTGTGTGGGGATGTGTTTGATTCTACATTGTTGGTGGTTTGTTTGTGTGGGGATGTGTTTGATTCTACATTGTTGGTGGTTTGTTTGTGTGGGGATGTGTTTGATTCTACATTGTTAGTGGTTTGTGTGGGGATGTGTTTGATTCTACATTGTTAGTGGTTTGTTTGTGTGGGGATGTGTTTGATTCTACATTGTTGGTGGTTTGTGTGGGGATGTGTTTGATTCTACATTGTTGGTGGTTTGTTTGTGTGGGGATGTGTTTGATTCTACATTGTTGGAGGTTTGTTTGTGTGGGGATGTGTTTGATTCTACATTGTTAGTGGTTTGTTTGTGTGGGGATGTGTTTGATTCTACATTGTTGGTGGTTTGTGTGGGGATGTGTTTGATTCTACATTGTTGGTGGTTTGTTTGTGTGGGGATGTGTTTGATTCTACATTGTTGGTGGTTTGTTTGTGTGGGGATGTGTTTGATTCTACATTGTTAGTGGTTTGTTTGTGTGGGGATGTGTTTGATTCTACATTGTTAGTGGTTTGTTTGTGTGGGGATATGTTTGATTCTACATTGTTAGTGGTTTGTTTGTGTGGGGATGTGTTTGATTCTACATTGTTAGTGGTTTGTTTGTGTGGGGATGTGTTTGTGTGGGGAAGTGTTTGATTCTACATTGTTGGTGGTTTGTGTGGGGATGTGTTTGATTCTACATTGTTAGTGGTTTGTTTGTGTGGGGATGTGTTTTATTCTACATTGTTAGTGGTTTGTTTGTGTGGGGATGTGTTTGATTCTACATTGTTGGTGGTTTCTTTGTGTGGGGATGTGTTTGATTCTACATTGTTAGTGGTTTGTTTGTGTGGGGATGTGTTTGATTCTACATTGTTAGTGGTTTCTTTGTGTGGGGATGTGTTTGATTCTACATTGTTAGTGGTTTGTTTGTGTGGGGATGTGTTTGATTCTACATTGTTGGTGGTTTGTGTGGGGATGTGTTTGATTCTACATTGCTAGTGGTTTGTGTGGGGATGTGTTTGATTCTACATTGTTAGTGGTTTGTTTGTGTGGGGATGTGTTTGATTCTACATTGTTAGTGGTTTGTTTGTGTGGGGATGTGTTTGATTCTACATTGTTAGTGGTTTGTGTGGGGATGTGTTTGATTCTACATTGTTAATGGTTTGTTTGTGCGGGGATGTGTTTGATTCTACATTGTTAGTGGTTTGTTTGTGTGGGGATGTGTTTGATTCTACATTGTTAGTGGTTTGTTTGTGTGGGGATGTGTTTGATTCTACATTGTTGGTGGTTTGTTTGTGTGGGGATGTGTTTGATTCTACATTGTTGGTGGTTTGTTTGTGTGGGGATGTGTTTGATTCTACATTGTTAGTGGTTTGTTTGTGTGGGGATGTGTTTGATTCTACATTGTTAGTGGTTTGTTTGTGTGGGGATGTGTTTGATTCTTCATTGTTAGTGGTTTGTGTGGGGATGTGTTTGATTCTTCATTGTTAGTGGTTTGTTTGTGTGGGGATGTGTTTTATTCTACATTGTTAGTGGTTTGTTTGTGTGGGGATGTGTTTGATTCTACATTGTTGGTGGTTTCTTTGTGTGGGGATGTGTTTGATTCTACATTGTTAGTGGTTTGTTTGTGTGGGGATGTGTTTGATTCTACATTGTTAGTGGTTTCTTTGTGTGGGGATGTGTTTGATTCTACATTGTTAGTGGTTTGTTTGTGTGGGGATGTGTTTGATTCTACATTGTTGGTGGTTTGTGTGGGGATGTGTTTGATTCTACATTGCTAGTGGTTTGTGTGGGGATGTGTTTGATTCTACATTGTTAGTGGTTTGTTTGTGTGGGGATGTGTTTGATTCTACATTGTTAGTGGTTTGTTTGTGTGGGGATGTGTTTGATTCTACATTGTTAGTGGTTTGTGTGGGGATGTGTTTGATTCTACATTGTTAATGGTTTGTTTGTGCGGGGATGTGTTTGATTCTACATTGTTAGTGGTTTGTTTGTGTGGGGATGTGTTTGATTCTACATTGTTAGTGGTTTGTTTGTGTGGGGATGTGTTTGATTCTACATTGTTGGTGGTTTGTTTGTGTGGGGATGTGTTTGATTCTACATTGTTGGTGGTTTGTTTGTGTGGGGATGTGTTTGATTCTACATTGTTAGTGGTTTGTTTGTGTGGGGATGTGTTTGATTCTACATTGTTAGTGGTTTGTTTGTGTGGGGATGTGTTTGATTCTTCATTGTTAGTGGTTTGTGTGGGGATGTGTTTGATTCTTCATTGTTAGTGGTTTGTTTGGGATGTGTTTGATTCTACATTGTTAGTGGTTTGTTTGTGTGGGGATGTGTTTGATTCTACATTGTTAGTGGTTTGTTTGTGTGGGGATGTGTTTGATTTTACATTGTTAGTGGTTTGTTTGTGTGGGGATGTGTTTGATTCTACATTGTTAGTGGTTTGTTTGTGTGGGGATGTGTTTGATTCTACATTGTTGGTGGTTTGTTTGTGTGGGGATGTGTTTGATTCTACATTGTTGGAGGTTTGTTTGTGTGGGGATGTGTTTGATTCTACATTGTTAGTGGTTTGTTTGTGTGGGGATGTGTTTGATTCTACATTGTTGGTGGTTTGTGTGGGGATGTGTTTGATTCTACATTGTTGGTGGTTTGTTTGTGTGGGGATGTGTTTGATTCTACATTGTTGGTGGTTTGTTTGTGTGGGGATGTGTTTGATTCTACATTGTTAGTGGTTTGTTTGTGTGGGGATGTGTTTGATTCTACATTGTTAGTGGTTTGTTTGTGTGGGGATATGTTTGATTCTACATTGTTAGTGGTTTGTTTGTGTGGGGATGTGTTTGATTCTACATTGTTAGTGGTTTGTTTGTGTGGGGATGTGTTTGTGTGGGGAAGTGTTTGATTCTACATTGTTGGTGGTTTGTGTGGGGATGTGTTTGATTCTACATTGTTAGTGGTTTGTTTGTGTGGGGATGTGTTTTATTCTACATTGTTAGTGGTTTGTTTGTGTGGGGATGTGTTTGATTCTACATTGTTGGTGGTTTCTTTGTGTGGGGATGTGTTTGATTCTACATTGTTAGTGGTTTGTTTGTGTGGGGATGTGTTTGATTCTACATTGTTAGTGGTTTCTTTGTGTGGGGATGTGTTTGATTCTACATTGTTAGTGGTTTGTTTGTGTGGGGATGTGTTTGATTCTACATTGTTGGTGGTTTGTGTGGGGATGTGTTTGATTCTACATTGCTAGTGGTTTGTGTGGGGATGTGTTTGATTCTACATTGTTAGTGGTTTGTTTGTGTGGGGATGTGTTTGATTCTACATTGTTAGTGGTTTGTTTGTGTGGGGATGTGTTTGATTCTACATTGTTAGTGGTTTGTGTGGGGATGTGTTTGATTCTACATTGTTAATGGTTTGTTTGTGCGGGGATGTGTTTGATTCTACATTGTTAGTGGTTTGTTTGTGTGGGGATGTGTTTGATTCTACATTGTTAGTGGTTTGTTTGTGTGGGGATGTGTTTGATTCTACATTGTTGGTGGTTTGTTTGTGTGGGGATGTGTTTGATTCTACATTGTTGGTGGTTTGTTTGTGTGGGGATGTGTTTGATTCTACATTGTTAGTGGTTTGTTTGTGTGGGGATGTGTTTGATTCTACATTGTTAGTGGTTTGTTTGTGTGGGGATGTGTTTGATTCTTCATTGTTAGTGGTTTGTGTGGGGATGTGTTTGATTCTTCATTGTTAGTGGTTTGTTTGGGATGTGTTTGATTCTACATTGTTAGTGGTTTGTTTGTGTGGGGATGTGTTTGATTCTACATTGTTAGTGGTTTGTTTGTGTGGGGATGTGTTTGATTTTACATTGTTAGTGGTTTGTTTGTGTGGGGATGTGTTTGATTCTACATTGTTAGTGGTTTGTTTGTGTGGGGATGTGTTTGATTCTACATTGTTAGTGGTTTGTTTGTGTGGGGATGTGTTTGATTCTTCATTGTTAGTGGTTTGTGTGGGGATGTGTTTGATTCTACATTGTTAGTGGTTTGTTTGTGTGGGGATGTGTTTGATTCTACATTGTTAGTGGTTTGTGTGGGGATGTGTTTGATTATACATTGTTAGTGGTTTGTTTGTGTGGGGATGTGTTTGTGTGGGGATGTGTTTGTGTGGGGATGTGTTTGATTCTACATTGGTAGTTATTTGTTTGTGTGAGGAAGTGTTTGATTCTACATTTTTAGTGGTTTGTGTGGGGATGTGTTTGATTCTACATTGTTAGTGGTTTGTTTGTGTGGGGATGTGTTTGTGTGGGGATGTGTTTGATTCTACATTGTTGGTGGTTTGTGTGGGGATGTGTTTGATTCTACATTGTTAGTGGTTTGTGTGGGGATGTGTTTGATTCTACATTGTTAGTGGTTTGTTTGTGTGGGGATGTGTTTGATTCTACATTGTTGGTGGTTTGTTTTTATGGGGATGTGTTTGATTCTACATTGTTAGTGGTTAGTTTGTGTGGGGATGTGTTTGATTCTACATTGTTAGTGGATTGTTTGTGTGGGGATGTGTTTGATTCTACATTGTTAGTGGTTTGTTTGTGTGGGGATGTGTTTGTGTGGGGATGTGATTGATTCTACATTGTTAGTGGTTTGTTTGTGTGTGGATGTGTTTGATTCTACGTTGTTAGTGGTTTGTTTGTGTGGGGATGTGTTTGATTCTACATTGTTAGTGGTTTGTTTGTGTGAGGATGTGTTTGATTCTACATTGTTAGTGGTTTGTGTGGGGATGTGTTTGATTCTACATTGTTAGTGGTTTGTGTGAGGATGTGTTTGATTCTACATTGTTAATGGTTTGTGTGGGGATGTGTTTGATTCTACATTGTTAGTGGTTTGTTTGTGTGGGGATATGTTTGATTCTACATTGTTAGTGGTTTGTTTGTGTGGGGATGTGTTTGATTCTACATTGTTAGTGGTTTGTTTGTGTGGGGATGTGTTTGTGTGGGGAAGTGTTTGATTCTACATTGTTGGTGGTTTGTGTGGGGATGTGTTTGATTCTACATTGTTAGTGGTTTGTTTGTGTGGGGATGTGTTTTATTCTACATTGTTAGTGGTTTGTTTGTGTGGGGATGTGTTTGATTCTACATTGTTGGTGGTTTCTTTGTGTGGGGATGTGTTTGATTCTACATTGTTAGTGGTTTGTTTGTGTGGGGATGTGTTTGATTCTACATTGTTAGTGGTTTCTTTGTGTGGGGATGTGTTTGATTCTACATTGTTAGTGGTTTGTTTGTGTGGGGATGTGTTTGATTCTACATTGTTGGTGGTTTGTGTGGGGATGTGTTTGATTCTACATTGCTAGTGGTTTGTGTGGGGATGTGTTTGATTCTACATTGTTAGTGGTTTGTTTGTGTGGGGATGTGTTTGATTCTACATTGTTAGTGGTTTGTTTGTGTGGGGATGTGTTTGATTCTACATTGTTAGTGGTTTGTGTGGGGATGTGTTTGATTCTACATTGTTAATGGTTTGTTTGTGCGGGGATGTGTTTGATTCTACATTGTTAGTGGTTTGTTTGTGTGGGGATGTGTTTGATTCTACATTGTTAGTGGTTTGTTTGTGTGGGGATGTGTTTGATTCTACATTGTTGGTGGTTTGTTTGTGTGGGGATGTGTTTGATTCTACATTGTTGGTGGTTTGTTTGTGTGGGGATGTGTTTGATTCTACATTGTTAGTGGTTTGTTTGTGTGGGGATGTGTTTGATTCTACATTGTTAGTGGTTTGTTTGTGTGGGGATGTGTTTGATTCTTCATTGTTAGTGGTTTGTGTGGGGATGTGTTTGATTCTTCATTGTTAGTGGTTTGTTTGGGATGTGTTTGATTCTACATTGTTAGTGGTTTGTTTGTGTGGGGATGTGTTTGATTCTACATTGTTAGTGGTTTGTTTGTGTGGGGATGTGTTTGATTTTACATTGTTAGTGGTTTGTTTGTGTGGGGATGTGTTTGATTCTACATTGTTAGTGGTTTGTTTGTGTGGGGATGTGTTTGATTCTACATTGTTAGTGGTTTGTTTGTGTGGGGATGTGTTTGATTCTTCATTGTTAGTGGTTTGTGTGGGCATGTGTTTGATTCTACATTGTTAGTGGTTTGTTTGTGTGGGGATGTGTTTGATTCTACATTGTTAGTGGTTTGTGTGGGGATGTGTTTGATTATACATTGTTAGTGGTTTGTTTGTGTGGGGATGTGTTTGTGTGGGGATGTGTTTGTGTGGGGATGTGTTTGATTCTACATTGGTAGTTATTTGTTTGTGTGAGGAAGTGTTTGATTCTACATTTTTAGTGGTTTGTGTGGGGATGTGTTTGATTCTACATTGTTAGTGGTTTGTTTGTGTGGGGATGTGTTTGTGTGGGGATGTGTTTGATTCTACATTGTTGGTGGTTTGTGTGGGGATGTGTTTGATTCTACATTGTTAGTGGTTTGTGTGGGGATGTGTTTGATTCTACATTGTTAGTGGTTTGTTTGTGTGGGGATGTGTTTGATTCTACATTGTTGGTGGTTTGTTTTTATGGGGATGTGTTTGATTCTACATTGTTAGTGGTTAGTTTGTGTGGGGATGTGTTTGATTCTACATTGTTAGTGGATTGTTTGTGTGGGGATGTGTTTGATTCTACATTGTTAGTGGTTTGTTTGTGTGGGGATGTGTTTGTGTGGGGATGTGATTGATTCTACATTGTTAGTGGTTTGTTTGTGTGTGGATGTGTTTGATTCTACGTTGTTAGTGGTTTGTTTGTGTGGGGATGTGTTTGATTCTACATTGTTAGTGGTTTGTTTGTGTGAGGATGTGTTTGATTCTACATTGTTAGTGGTTTGTGTGGGGATGTGTTTGATTCTACATTGTTAGTGGTTTGTGTGAGGATGTGTTTGATTCTACATTGTTAGTTGTTTGTTTGTGTGGGGATGTGTTTGATTCTACATTGTTGGTGGTTTGTGTGGGGATGTGTTTGATTCTACATTGTTGGTGGTTTGTTTGTGTGGGGATGTGTTTGATTCTACATTGTTGGAGGTTTGTTTGTGTGGGGATGTGTTTGATTCTACATTGTTAGTGGTTTGTGTGGGGATGTGTTTGATTCTACATTGTTAGTGGTTTGTGTGGGGATGTGTTTGATTCTACATTGTTAGTGGTTTGTTTGTGTGGGGATGTGTTTGATTCTACATTGTTGGTGGTTTGTGTGGGGATGTGTTTGATTCTACATTGTTGGTGGTTTGTTTGTGTGGGGATGTGTTTGATTCTACATTGTTGGAGGTTTGTTTGTGTGGGGATGTGTTTGATTCTACATTGTTAGTGGTTTGTTTGTGTGGGGATGTGTTTGATTCTACATTGTTGGTGGTTTGTGTGGGGATGTGTTTGATTCTACATTGTTGGTGGTTTGTTTGTGTGGGGATGTGTTTGATTCTACATTGTTGGTGGTTTGTTTGTGTGGGGATGTGTTTGATTCTACATTGTTAGTGGTTTGTGTGGGGATGTGTTTGATTCTACATTGTTAGTGGTTTGTTTGTGTGGGGATGTGTTTGATTCTACATTGTTGGTGGTTTGTGTGGGGATGTGTTTGATTCTACATTGTTGGTGGTTTGTTTGTGTGGGGATGTGTTTGATTCTACATTGTTGGAGGTTTGTTTGTGTGGGGATGTGTTTGATTCTACATTGTTAGTGGTTTGTTTGTGTGGGGATGTGTTTGATTCTACATTGTTGGTGGTTTGTGTGGGGATGTGTTTGATTCTACATTGTTGGTGGTTTGTTTGTGTGGGGATGTGTTTGATTCTACATTGTTGGTGGTTTGTTTGTGTGGGGATGTGTTTGATTCTACATTGTTAGTGGTTTGTTTGTGTGGGGATGTGTTTGATTCTACATTGTTAGTGGTTTGTTTGTGTGGGGATATGTTTGATTCTACATTGTTAGTGGTTTGTTTGTGTGGGGATGTGTTTGATTCTACATTGTTAGTGGTTTGTTTGTGTGGGGATGTGTTTGTGTGGGGAAGTGTTTGATTCTACATTGTTGGTGGTTTGTGTGGGGATGTGTTTGATTCTACATTGTTAGTGGTTTGTTTGTGTGGGGATGTGTTTTATTCTACATTGTTAGTGGTTTGTTTGTGTGGGGATGTGTTTGATTCTACATTGTTGGTGGTTTCTTTGTGTGGGGATGTGTTTGATTCTACATTGTTAGTGGTTTGTTTGTGTGGGGATGTGTTTGATTCTACATTGTTAGTGGTTTCTTTGTGTGGGGATGTGTTTGATTCTACATTGTTAGTGGTTTGTTTGTGTGGGGATGTGTTTGATTCTACATTGTTGGTGGTTTGTGTGGGGATGTGTTTGATTCTACATTGCTAGTGGTTTGTGTGGGGATGTGTTTGATTCTACATTGTTAGTGGTTTGTTTGTGTGGGGATGTGTTTGATTCTACATTGTTAGTGGTTTGTTTGTGTGGGGATGTGTTTGATTCTACATTGTTAGTGGTTTGTGTGGGGATGTGTTTGATTCTACATTGTTAATGGTTTGTTTGTGCGGGGATGTGTTTGATTCTACATTGTTAGTGGTTTGTTTGTGTGGGGATGTGTTTGATTCTACATTGTTAGTGGTTTGTTTGTGTGGGGATGTGTTTGATTCTACATTGTTGGTGGTTTGTTTGTGTGGGGATGTGTTTGATTCTACATTGTTGGTGGTTTGTTTGTGTGGGGATGTGTTTGATTCTACATTGTTAGTGGTTTGTTTGTGTGGGGATGTGTTTGATTCTACATTGTTAGTGGTTTGTTTGTGTGGGGATGTGTTTGATTCTTCATTGTTAGTGGTTTGTGTGGGGATGTGTTTGATTCTTCATTGTTAGTGGTTTGTTTGGGATGTGTTTGATTCTACATTGTTAGTGGTTTGTTTGTGTGGGGATGTGTTTGATTCTACATTGTTAGTGGTTTGTTTGTGTGGGGATGTGTTTGATTTTACATTGTTAGTGGTTTGTTTGTGTGGGGATGTGTTTGATTCTACATTGTTAGTGGTTTGTTTGTGTGGGGATGTGTTTGATTCTACATTGTTAGTGGTTTGTTTGTGTGGGGATGTGTTTGATTCTTCATTGTTAGTGGTTTGTGTGGGCATGTGTTTGATTCTACATTGTTAGTGGTTTGTTTGTGTGGGGATGTGTTTGATTCTACATTGTTAGTGGTTTGTGTGGGGATGTGTTTGATTATACATTGTTAGTGGTTTGTTTGTGTGGGGATGTGTTTGTGTGGGGATGTGTTTGTGTGGGGATGTGTTTGATTCTACATTGGTAGTTATTTGTTTGTGTGAGGAAGTGTTTGATTCTACATTTTTAGTGGTTTGTGTGGGGATGTGTTTGATTCTACATTGTTAGTGGTTTGTTTGTGTGGGGATGTGTTTGTGTGGGGATGTGTTTGATTCTACATTGTTGGTGGTTTGTGTGGGGATGTGTTTGATTCTACATTGTTAGTGGTTTGTGTGGGGATGTGTTTGATTCTACATTGTTAGTGGTTTGTTTGTGTGGGGATGTGTTTGATTCTACATTGTTGGTGGTTTGTTTTTATGGGGATGTGTTTGATTCTACATTGTTAGTGGTTAGTTTGTGTGGGGATGTGTTTGATTCTACATTGTTAGTGGATTGTTTGTGTGGGGATGTGTTTGATTCTACATTGTTAGTGGTTTGTTTGTGTGGGGATGTGTTTGTGTGGGGATGTGATTGATTCTACATTGTTAGTGGTTTGTTTGTGTGTGGATGTGTTTGATTCTACGTTGTTAGTGGTTTGTTTGTGTGGGGATGTGTTTGATTCTACATTGTTAGTGGTTTGTTTGTGTGAGGATGTGTTTGATTCTACATTGTTAGTGGTTTGTGTGGGGATGTGTTTGATTCTACATTGTTAGTGGTTTGTGTGAGGATGTGTTTGATTCTACATTGTTAATGGTTTGTGTGGGGATGTGTTTGATTCTACATTGTTAGTGGTTTGTGTGGGGATGTGTTTGATTCTACATTGTTAGTGGTTTGTGTGAGGATGTGTTTGATTCTACATTGTTATTGGTTTGTGTGGGGATGTGTTTGATTCTACATTGTTAGTGGTTTGTGTGAGGATGTGTTTGATTCTACATTGTTAGTGGTTTGTGTGGGGATGTGTTTGATTCTACATTGTTAGTGGTTTGTTTGTGCGGGGATGTGTTTGATTCTACATTGTTAGTGGTTTGTTTGTGTGGGGATGTGTTTGATTCTACATTGTTAGTGGTTTGTTTGTGTGGGGATGTGTTTGATTCTACATTGTTGGTGGTTTGTTTGTGTGGGGATGTGGTTGATTCTACATTGTTGGTGGTTTGTTTGTGTGGGGATGTGTTTGATTCTACATTGTTAGTGGTTTGTTTGTGTGGGGATGTGTTTGATTCTTCATTGTTAGTGGTTTGTGTGGGGATGTGTTTGATTCTACATTGTTAGTGGTTTGTTTGTGTGGGGATGTGTTTGATTCTTCATTGTTAGTGGTTTGTTTGGGATGTGTTTGATTCTACATTGTTAGTGGTTTGTTTGTGTGGGGATGTGTTTGATTCTACATTGTTAGTGGTTTGTTTGTGTGGGGATGTGTTTGATTTTACTTTGTTAGTGGTTTGTTTGTGTGGGGATGTGTTTGATTCTACATTGTTAGTGGTTTGTGTGGGGATGTGTTTGATTCTACATTGTTAGTGGTTTGTGTGAGGATGTGTTTGATTCTACATTGTTATTGGTTTGTGTGGGGATGTGTTTGATTCTACATTGTTAGTGGTTTGTGTGAGGATGTGTTTGATTCTACATTGTTAGTGGTTTGTGTGGGGATGTGTTTGATTCTACATTGTTAGTGGTTTGTTTGTGCGGGGATGTGTTTGATTCTACATTGTTAGTGGTTTGTTTGTGTGGGGATGTGTTTGATTCTACATTGTTAGTGGTTTGTTTGTGTGGGGATGTGTTTGATTCTACATTGTTGGTGGTTTGTTTGTGTGGGGATGTGGTTGATTCTACATTGTTAGTGGTTTGTTTGGGATGTGTTTGATTCTACATTGTTAGTGGTTTGTTTGTGTGGGGATGTGTTTGATTCTACATTGTTAGTGGTTTGTTTGTGTGGGGATGTGTTTGATTTTACTTTGTTAGTGGTTTGTTTGGGATGTGTTTGATTCTACATTGTTAGTGGTTTGTTTGTGTGGGGATGTGTTTGATTCTACATTGTTAGTGGTTTGTTTGTGTGGGGATGTGTTTGATTCTACATTGTTAGTGGTTTGTTTGGGATGTGTTTGATTCTACATTGTTAGTGGTTTGTTTGTGTGGGGATGTGTTTGATTCTACATTGTTAGTGGTTTGTTTGTGTGGGGATGTGTTTGATTTTACTTTGTTAGTGGTTTGTTTGTGTGGGGATGTGTTTGATTCTACATTGTTAGTGGTTTGTGTGGGGATGTGTTTGATTCTACATTGTTAGTGGTTTGTGTGAGGATGTGTTTGATTCTACATTGTTATTGGTTTGTGTGGGGATGTGTTTGATTCTACATTGTTAGTGGTTTGTGTGAGGATGTGTTTGATTCTACATTGTTAGTGGTTTGTGTGGGGATGTGTTTGATTCTACATTGTTAGTGGTTTGTATGTGCGGGGATGTGTTTGATTCTACATTGTTAGTGGTTTGTTTGTGTGGGGATGTGTTTGATTCTACATTGTTAGTGGTTTGTTTGTGTGGGGATGTGTTTGATTCTACATTGTTGGTGGTTTGTTTGTGTGGGGATGTGGTTGATTCTACATTGTTGGTGGTTTGTTTGTGTGGGGATGTGTTTGATTCTACATTGTTAGTGGTTTGTTTGTGTGGGGATGTGTTTGATTCTTCATTGTTAGTGGTTTGTGTGGGGATGTGTTTGATTCTACATTGTTAGTGGTTTGTTTGTGTGGGGATGTGTTTGATTCTTCATTGTTAGTGGTTTGTTTGGGATGTGTTTGATTCTACATTGTTAGTGGTTTGTTTGTGTGGGGATGTGTTTGATTCTACATTGTTAGTGGTTTGTTTGTGTGGGGATGTGTTTGATTTTACTTTGTTAGTGGTTTGTTTGTGTGGGGATGTGTTTGATTCTACATTGTTAGTGGTTTGTTTGTGTGGGGATGTGTTTGATTCTACATTGTTAGTGGTTTGTTTGTGTTGGGATATGTTTGATTATACATTGTTAGTGGTTTGTTTGTGTGGGGATGTGTTTGATTCTACATTGTTAGTGGTTTGTTTGTGTGGGGATGTGTTTGATTCTTCATTGTTAGTGGTTTGTGTGGGGATGTGTTTGATTCTACATTGTTAGTGGTTTGTTTGTGTGGGGATGTGTTTGATTCTTCATTGTTAGTGGTTTGTTTGGGATGTGTTTGATTCTACATTGTTAGTGGTTTGTTTGTGTGGGGATGTGTTTGATTCTACATTGTTAGTGGTTTGTTTGTGTGGGGATGTGTTTGATTCTACATTGTTAGTGGTTTGTTTGTGTGGGGATGTGTTTGGTTCTACATTGCTAGTGGTTTGTTGAGACTCCCTTCTACCAGGAACCAGGTCTTCCATTACTGTTATCTCTAAGCCACTGTGATGTTTCATATCATCATCATCATCAAGTGCCCTGCCATCTGGCGTAGGCGTTCATGGCTCTCCACAGATCTCGGTCTTTGGTTTTCTGGATTAACTCTGCTGATGATATTCCTCCACGCCATCGTCTCAATCCATCCAGCATAATTTCTCTTGGTTTGCCTCTGCCTCTCTTCCCCTAGATCTTTCCACTTGTCATGATGTTCTCCAATGCCTCTCTTCTCATTACATGACCAAAGAAAGCTGTTTGTCACTTTCTTATTGTTGTATATAACTTTCTAGTTTCATTAGCCTCACGTTTAACATGGCCAGAGTATTTTGTCATGTTATATTAGGTTATTCAGTTTATAGACTGGTTTATCATGTTATTTTGTCCAAGACTGATATGTCATGTCATCTTATTCTGTTCAAAGACTGGTATGTCATATTATGTTATTCAGTCCAAGACTGATATGCCATATCATGTTATTCAGTCCAAAGACTGGTATGTCAAGTCATATAATATTATTCAATCCAGAGACTGGTATGTCATGTCCGAATAATCAGCCTGAAGTAAGGTATGATTGTTTTTTTTTAAAATACGTTATTTCAAAGTTGAGTGGGTACATTATTTCAAAGTTGAGTGGGGTATTAGTGCATGACAAGGCACATCTGGTCAAAGTGCTTTAGGATCATGTCTATAATGTGGAAAAACAGATAAAGCATCATCGTCTCGGGAGAATGGTTCGGCATGGAGTGACCAGAGGATCTGCCCGGCACACAGTACTCCCAGGAAAGTCCAAATGGACACATAATCAGATTACAGCTGGTGTCATTAGTAATGGGGCTCTTCGCTGGCTGTTGCAGATGAGGACGGAGCACGTATGGGAATGTCCTGAGTGATGTCATTTCTTGACTTAACTCAATTAACGCAGTTGTTGTGCCCAGATATGATTTGCTAGGCTTCTGTAAATAAAGTAGTTTGCCATTGCTGTCCTTCTTGGCAGTGACCATAATGGTCGGTGACAATAGCCATTGTCTTTACAAAGAGATTCTCTGCCCACAGTCGTGAAACCTGAGACAGACCATAACCCACAACCATCTGCCGCTGCTCGCCAATTTAATCCATCGCCTGCTCAATGCGTTCACATGACCCTGTTCAGGAGAGTGGGACTTGTGGGTGTTAAACGGGTACTCCATGTTGCCCCAGAGTGTCCCACGGGCTAACAGAGGAAAGGAAGCACCTGACTTTTCTTGATTGATTATGGAGTCAAGGTATTCACTGTTTGAGATAGTTTCAACTCTCTCTCTCTCTCTCTCTCTCTCTCTCTCTCTCTCTCTCTCTCTCTCTCTCTCTCTCTCTCTCTCTCTCTCTCTCTCTCTCTCTCTCCCCTCCCCCCACACACACATTAAAAACAAATGAAGACTGTGGTTGAAACGTAGTCTTGTATCTGTGTGGCTTTCCTCTTGTGGAACTTTCTAGTTATATTTTATGTTCGGGTGTATTTCATTTACCTTGTGGATTCACCAAGGACATTTCTAGTTATATTTTGGCTTGTTTATGGCATAGACTGATGAGGGTCGGGAGAGGTCACGTGCTTCCAGGTCGAGGATCACTGACCCCCAGCAGTTTTGACATAGTGTACAAGTCAGGATTAACAACACATCCGTCCTTTGCAGAGAATCTAACACTCGTCCCGCGATATATGAGGTTAATATTCTATTCCCTCTTCCACCATCTCCTCTGTGTTATATGTCAAGGCAGTCACAGGTCAAGGCAGTCACAGGTCAAGGTAGTCCCAGGTCAAGGCTGTCCCATGTCTGGCATGATGTCAGACATTGCCTACTGGGGTATGACGTGTTAGACCTTCACCAATTTAGGCTATGACACAATGAGGTGGGATGACCAATTCCTTTCCTTGACCCCTGTCCTTCCCAAACAATTCCCATAAAATCCTGACAATTGCCGAACATTTCTATCAGTGCTGTACTGGCAGGAGAAAGATAATCATCCTGTTACAGAAGGGACCTCAATCGGGATCTTTGTCTTGGCAGGCAAGAGTACAGGCGCCTGAATGTGAATAAATATGAAATTAAGAATCAACAATATATTGACTTTAGACACCCCCTTCAGTAGCCCAGCGAGGAGTTCCATGCCAACGGTAGCAGTGGCAGCTTGACTGAATGCTCGCCTGCGTTTTCTCTGATCGCTGAGTGTCGGCCCGCTCACCCCGCCGAATCAGAATCACCAGGTGTGGGTCCTCTGTTTTGCTGCACTCTCTACTCGATCCAAGTTTGTTTACATGTCCACAACTTTACCGCAGTTCCCCTAATTGTATTCATAGTTCATGGTCGTCATATTTGCTCTCTAGAAGTCACATGACATCGATGGTTTGTCTTCTTCGGAGTCACACGACAGCATCGCGTGTGTTCTGATTGTGATGTTTACTTGCAGATGTAATGACACACTAAGGCATGATCCCACTTGAATCTATACAAGACATCAAAGGCTATGTGTGAGCAACACAGCTACGTGGTGGATAAACATAGACAATGAGCAAGCACGCAGAGACACTAGACATGTGGATATACAGGGGAAAAAGTTAGTTACATATCCTTTACATGACGTTGCAGTCAACACCAGCATTTTTTGCTGTTGTGATCTCTTGACGAGTTTGCGTTCAATAATTTGCCATTGCTTTCTGAACGACCGGCACTCATATCATTTTGTAAAACCCAACGTAACGCGGTCTGCTGCCAAATAGCGCGCAGTTGTGTTTCAAACGCGGATATACGGGATCACGAACCGTGTCTGTAACCCCTTGGCCACAGAGCAGGCATATACAGAAAAGTAGGCCTTTTTGTGAAAATAAAAACAAATTTACAGATTCTTGAAAAGCCGGAAATGGAAAAGAAAAATAAAGGAGATAATAGGAGAATTAAGAAATAATTGAAGAAAATAGTTTCATCATTATCATCATCATAATAAGGGGACGCAGAGGTGTTTCCAAGGCACCAGGGCCGGGTTATATACTGGCCAAGACCTATTGACGCGTCCTCGCCGAGCGTCCTGGGCAACAGGTCCCTTCGGGGTCCTGGCTAAAGTCAATAGGATCGCCGATTCCTCCGAAGTCGGAGAGTGTCTGCCTGTATGGCGAGGAACCACCAGTCTGCACACCAATAAGCCAGACATGGGACAACGGATACTCACGCAAACCTCAGGTCCTGTATGACATCACACTGATGTTGGACAACAGGATGCCTCCATCCGACATACAGGACTTTGCGTTGGAGCTCAAGCCAACGAACACAAGCATCATCATAATCATCATCAAATATTGCAGTCTTTCGGCTTGAAGCAAAGCGTGCGGCATTTCATTATTGTTTGTCTTGAGCCGCTCTCTTTGACTTCATGGCCCAAAAGAAACGCTTCCCATTTGTCGAAGAGAAGTCGGTGTAGAGACACTCTCCGCACCTGGTAAATAAGTACAACCGACAGACCATGAAATCAGCGGGACATGTAAGACAGATACTGGAACTTTCCATCTGCGGAGAGACATGACCACACAACCACACATGACGTATCAAGTCCACAATAAGGAGACAGGCGAGTAACTTGCATATATATTTATATTTTCATGTACTTTTTTCAAGTCGTTCTATCTGTGTGTGTTTGTGGTTTGTGTGCTGACGAAGGCTTTAATAACAACGTCCGTTTCGTCACATTTGATAATGTTCTTGTAAAGTTTACATATTCTACTTCTGGTCGGTTGGCAATATATTCATTATATCTTTAATAACAACGTCCGTTTCGTCACATTTGATAATGTTCTTGTAAAGTTTACATATTCTACTTCTGGTCTGTTGGCAATATATTCATTGTATCTTTAATAACAACGTCCGTTTCGTCACATTTGATAATGTTCTTGTAAAGTTTACATATTCTACTTCTGGTCTGTTGGCAATATATTCATTGTATCTTTAATAATAACGTCCGTTTCGTCACATTTGATAATGTTCTTGTAAAGTTTACATATTCTACTTCTGGTCTGTTGGCAATATATTCATTGTATCTTTAATAACAACGTCCGTTTCGTCACATTTGATAATGTTCTTGTAAAGTTTACATATTCTACTTCTGGTCTGTTGGCAATATATTCATTGTATCTTTAATAACAACGTCCGTTTCGTCACATTTGATAATGTTCTTGTAAAGTTTACATATTCTACTTCTGGTCTGTTGGCAATATATTCATTGTATCTTTAATAACAACGTCCGTTTCGTCACATTTGATAATGTTCTTGTAAAGTTTACATATTCTACTTCTGGTCTGTTGGCAATATATTCATTGTATCTTTAATAACAACGTCCGTTTCGTCACATTTGATAATGTTCTTGTAAAGTTTACATATTCTACTTCTGGTCTGTTGGCAATATATTCATTGTATCTTTAATAACAACGTCCGTTTCGTCACATTTGATAATGTTCTTGTAAAGTTTACATATTCTACTTCTGGTCTGTTGGCAATATATTCATTGTATCTTTAATAACAACGTCCGTTTCGTCACATTTGATAATGTTCTTGTAAAGTTTACATATTCTACTTCTGGTCTGTTGGCAATATATTCATTGTATCTTTAATAACAACGTCCGTTTCGTCACATTTGATAATGTTCTTGTAAAGTTTACATATTCTACTTCTGGTCTGTTGGCAATATATTCATTGTATCTTTAATAACAACGTCCGTTTCGTCACATTTGATAATGTTCTTGTAAAGTTTACATATTCTACTTCTGGTCTGTTGGCAATATATTCATTATATCTTTAATAACAACGTCCGTTTCGTCACATTTGATAATGTTCTTGTAAAGTTTACATATTCTACTTCTGGTCGGTTGGCAATATATTCATTGTATCTTTAATAACAACGTCCGTTTCGTCACATTTGATAATGTTCTTGTAAAGTTTACATATTCTACTTCTGGTCTGTTGGCAATATATTCATTGTATCTTTAATAACAACGTCCGTTTCGTCACATTTGATAATGTTCTTGTAAAGTTTACATATTCTACTTCTGGTCTGTTGGCAATATATTCATTATATCTTTAATAACAACGTCCGTTTCGTCACATTTGATAATGTTCTTGTAAAGTTTACATATTCTACTTCTGGTCGGTTGGCAATATATTCATTGTATCTTTAATAACAACGTCCGTTTCGTCACATTTGATAATGTTCTTGTAAAGTTTACATATTCTACTTCTGGTCTGTTGGCAATATATTCATTGTATCTTTAATACCAACGTCCGTTTCGTCACATTTGATAATGTTCTTGTAAAGTTTACATATTCTACTTCTGGTCGGTTGGCAATATATTCATTGTATCTTTAATAACAACGTCCGTTTCGTCACATTTGATAATGTTCTTGTAAAGTTTACATATTCTACTTCTGGTCGGTTGGCAATATATTCATTGTATCTTTAATTCCACGCATGTCTGTTTTGTAAATGTTGACCTTGGTCTAACCCCTTCAGGCTGGGGGTCTATCTGGGACGCCAGGTCAATTCAAAAACATGCGTGCCATGATGGGAGTTGGAACACATAACCACTGTGCCAACTGGCAAGAATGCTAGCCACCGGGCCACCGGGACTCCCCTGAGCAGATTTCTGTAGTGTCCCGACATGCTATGGCCCCGTTGTGTGATAAACGTCATGACATTTTGTCGGCAAGAAGGAATCGGTGGCCAGTTATTAAAAATTTTTACCCCATTTTGACCAGCGGGGCGAGTAATTGATTATTCGTTTTAGCGGTTCACTCTTGTTGCATTCAGTGTTAGGAATGTTTTGTTTCTTTCAACAACAAAACAAAACAAAACAAAACAACAACAACAACAACAACTGTCCAAACAGCTGGATGCTTTTGTCAACGAGAGAGGCCACAAACCACCCACATGGATGTGGATATAAAAGGAAAACCATCACATTATTATCTCGACAGCAAGTTTATGATTATGTCGAAGAATTTTGACAACAATCTCAAAATGTACAAATAGTCTATTTATTTATGTTTGAAGTGGACATACGTATTATTACAATACCATCAGAATTGACAGACGTTGACATGACACTTTCATAATATCAATAATATACAATCGTTGATTTTCAATGAAACAATTTATGATACAGTAACCAAGGACCACACGAAACATGTAACTCTCGTGATCCACTCTTCTTCTTCTTTTTCTTCCTGGTTCCTCTTTCGAGGGAGTTCGTCATACTTAGTTATGTACATCAAAGATCGGTGTATACGACTTTGGCGTGATTTTGTGCCAGGTTTACTTCATCTAGAGTCTAGACAGATTCCATCCGAGGTAACGGACTCTACTCGTGCGATCCATTCTGTCGTAAGTAAATCTCTCCACATAAATAGGTTACTCCAGCGCCTTGTCTTCCCCCAGAAGCTAGTTAATTGAGATACCACGCCCCGTTGCACTCTATATGACTTCTTTCTCTCATGTGTCGGCCTCTTGCCAACTTCGGATGTGATTTATGTTGCCCCAGTCGTACCAAACTCCACTTAGAACGTATCTGGTCTTTGAAATTCCACAAGTCTGGATTAAGTAACATAGTTGGCTCCCAGTTTATTCAAGTATGTCGGTTCCTAAATAAATAAATCAATCAATCAAGTATTTCTGCAAGGCATCCTTGGTCATCTGTGCGTTTGCACGTGGTGGCAGTTTCTTTTGTAAGTCAATCTGAAACCATTACATTAGCTAGTCATGACCTGAAATGTACTCCAAGACATAAACGTGTAGAAAGGTAGTTTAAAAAAAAAAAAAAACTATAAGTACACTAAAAGTTAAGTTTTAGAGTTTGTACACTATGAGTTAAGTTTTTGAGTTCTGAACAAATAGTTAAGGGTTTGAGCAGATACATTAAGAGTTAAGTGTTAGAGTGCGTGAACTAAGAGTTCAGTTGTAATATATACACTTGGGATACCTTTTTGAGTATACAGATTAAGAGTTAAGTGTTTAGGCGTGAGCATTAAGAATTACATTGTGAATATGTACACGTAGAGTGAAGTTGTGAGTACGTTCACAAAAAGTTAAGTTTGTGAACAAGTAAATTCAAAAAATATTATGTTGAGTCCGTACACTAAAAGTTAAGTTTTTGAGTTCACAAACGAAAAGTTACGTTTTTGAGTAGGTACACTAAGAGTTAACATGTTTAGTGCACAAACTAAAAGATGCGGTTATTTAGTATGTACACTAAGAGTTAACATGTTTAGTGCACAAACTAAAAGATGCGGTTATTTAGTGTGTGCACTAAGAGTTAACATGTTTAGTGCACAAACTAAAAGATGCGGTTATTTAGTGTGTGCACTAAGAGTTAACATGTTTAGTGCACAAACTTAAAGATACTGTTATTTAGTGTGTTACATGTTTAGTGCAGAAACTAAAAGATACGGTTATTTAGTGTGTACATTAAGAGTTTAGTTTTTGACTAAACACATTAAAACTTATTGACACAAAGTGAATGTTGACTAAGTGACAGATAGAGTGGCTATGGTTGTGTCTAGGGTATGTCCTTGTAAAATGTGATGTTGAACAACAGATTAACCAAGATGCATCACCACCAAACACCAGTCAGTGAACAAGCGTTAATTTGCGCACATAATATTCCTTTAATTATGAATTAACACAGACACATGTAACATATAAATCCAGGAACAATAATTCTCTAAGAATATATCTCCATCCCAATGGAACACTTCGAATAACACTGCCTCTCAAGGCTACTAAAATCTCGTCCCACACGACAGGTATACTAGCCTCTCTCTAGGCCCGACTCAAAGTAACCCACTCTGGGTCTCGAATTCCACTCACTATCAATGGAACCCACAGTGCGGAGTTATCTTCAGAACTCCGTCACAATTCTTCACTTTCTCAGACCACGACCTTCTCCTGGTCCGGTCTAAACTCAACTCCCTCCCAGCTCGGAGTCCAAACATCAACTGCCCCGTCAATCTTTGTCCCTGTCTTTTTAAACAATTCTATGCCTCCTCACAATGATCCACACAAACCCCACCTCACTGCTTCAACTGTCTGCCTCTTCTTGCAGCCCCTCTACCTTACACCCTTCCCCGTTTATCTCCTTATATTTTCTTTCCGGTGAATGCCCTTTCACCTCGTGAACTGTTTATATTGTACGGCCACTCACCTTAATGCCACTGAACACAGGTATGTGACACTTATATTTTTGCACATGTAAACTAAGAGTTAAGTTTTTAAAGGTGTATACTAACAGTTCAGAAAACTAAAAAAAATGTTTTGTTCATACAGAATATAATCGATAACATTTTGACAGAGTTCCTGCAATGGAACACATTTGAAGGAAACAATGGCAGATAACGACCCATGGCACAAGCAAACATGTCTGTCTACACATGGAGCACATTTGAAGGACACAATGGCAACATTTTATGGCCAAACTCAAAAGAGAGAGATGGCAACTGCTTGCCACAGACCATATCTTTCGTTAGGTTATGTGGATGACACATATCTTCTATGGATCGATGCTACAGGAAACCTGGAACAGTTCATGCCCCACATAAATAACCGAACTCCGTCCATACAGTTCACCATAGGATTGGAACGTAACGGAATTTTGCCATTTTTACATGTTCAAGTTTAACGGGATAAAAAACTTAAGGTTTTCAATGCACAGAAAATACAAATATACAAAGCAATACTTGCATGTGCAGGCCAAGCATTCAGTGAAAACAAAGATTGGTACAGTCAAGGACATGATAGAAAAAGCCAAACGCCAATGCAGACCAGAAAGAGATCTAGAAGAAATACAGAACATAGAAGTGGCCATAACAAAAGCGGCGACTTCAAGAACATCATCAAGAAAGCTATGGCAGCCAACAGTGTGGGTTGCAAGAGAGCATATGTGGATTATAAATACAGTCACAGACCTGACATGGCGAATTTGATGTGAAAACTGCGGCGGGATGTTACACATACAAAATCAGAGTTGTAGCAAGTAGCATAAATACCACTGTAAAGAAATTCAATAAAGACGACTTCTAGACGACTTAGAGAAATGCCCCAGGACGTCGTCTACCCTTTCCATTGTCACCTTGTAAATAAAAATATACATCGGTCAAATAGGTCGCACATTAATGAAAAAAGAGTGTATGAATACAAATGCATGATAAGGATGCTTGGAGATCTACAAATTGATGGAAAAAACCTTAGACTTGTAAAAAACATATATTGGAAACAACAAGCCGCCATCAGAATTGATAACGATGTAGGTAAATATCAGCCTATTAAAAGAGGTGTGAGACAGGGATGTGTAATGTCTCCAGATCTTATTTCCCTGTACAGTGAAAATATATTCAGAAATATAGAAGATATGGAAGGAATCAACATTGGGGAAAGATACATCAATAACATTAGATATGCAGATGATACAGTCTTGATCGCAGACAATGAACAAAGACCTGCAAAATTTAGTAGATGCGGTTGTTGCACACAGTGAACAACTAGGGTTAGAACTGAATATTAAGAAGACACAGATTATGGTCGTCATTGGGAAGAAAAAAATAGCACAATGTGATCTTAAACAAGTGAATCGATACTGTTATCTCGGCACAGTCATAACATCTGATGGGAGATGCCTTGAATAGATTAGAACAAGAATTGCCATTGCGAAGATAGCCTTTTGCAAGATGAAAAACATACTGACCAATAAAAAGATATCAATTGAAACGAGAAAAAGAGTGTTGAGGTGCTACATAGAACCTGTGCTTTTGTATGGATGTGAAGCGTGGACAATAAGCAGTCAAGCTGAAAAACAGCTGATGGCAGTGGAAATGTGGTTTCTGAGGAAAATGCAAAGAATACCATGGACGGACAGAAAAACCAACGAACAAGTCCTTCAAGAAAGAAATGAAGATCGTAAACTGATTAGAGATATTAGACGCAGACAGTCAAAAGTTTTTGGGCATGTTATGAGAAGACATGAATTGGAGAACATGGTGACAACTGGCAAGATCTAAGGGAGGAGACCAAGGGGAAGGCTGAGAAGTAAATACCTGGATGGCTTGGCCTTGTGGCATGGTCGAGACAGGAGCACGGAGCTGATCCACGACTCTGGTGATCGAGTGAGATGGCAGAACATGACCGCCCACGCTTACCGGCATGGCACATGATGGATGGATGGAACACAAGGCTGCCTTCTTTAGGAACCAGAGAATAGATAGAAGCGGTGTAGCTGATCATAGTCGATGATGTTCCCATTTACACAAACCACACTTTGAGAACACACAAATAGTGGGCAAAAAGGCAAACGTCTATAAGAGAAAAATGAGAGAATCATTAGAAATGGAAAGATTAGGCCAGCTCATCGTGGTTTCTAGATGTGTCGAGATTGGATTTTGTGGAATGAAACACTTCTGAACAGACTTTGGAGTGGAATTAGATTGTACAGAATGGCAGGAACACAGGGGATATGCAGTCATGGAGAAATATGATCACTGACACCGGAACATGATGACATCGTGAGGCAATAGTCACTGCAGGTCTGGAAATTAATAGAAAACACATTCAAGCTTTCAGTTCACCGTTGGACTGGAGTGAATGGTGATTTCCTTATTTCGCGTGAATTATTCATTGTCATCTAGAATTCCTTGATCCTGAAGTCGAGAGTAGGAAAACTGGAAATATTGCTTAGTTGAATTGTTCGCTATGACTGTGTATGCCAACACAGTCTTTACATTTGATATGTAACAGTCACAGGATTTTCGCAAACGATTAGAAATTCTAGAATACATGTTATGAGTCACATTGTGAAAGATTCGGCAGATAGATCTTAGAAGATTTCAATTTCCTGTTGTGTGAAATTTGGCACGCTTCTTCGTTTTGACATCTGTTTGGGTTTCTTGAAGAAGTCCCGAAAGTTGAAATTATCAGTTGAGGATGAACTTCCTCTTTTATTATCACGACCATTCTCTGTGAAATCGGCCACACTGTCGACTTTGCATGAAAACTGGATGGGGCCATCATCGTCTTTGTCAGCGGAGTATATCGACGACCAGCTCCTCCTGGTCTCAGCGCTACCGACGCTCAGTCTGGGTTCATAATATTGTGACAAACCTACGGCCGAGGACAGGCGCCTCGGGATGTTTTTCTGATACTGCTGTGGCTTTTGGACCTGTGTGGGTGTGTGGTTGAGGTTGGACATGCTGCGAGAGAGGTCGTGTTTGGACTGTGAACGAAGCGTGTCACCCAGGTGCCTCTGCTCCAGTCGGAGGAAGCTCTCCCGGAGAAGCTGGGCACACACAAGGCGGTTTGTGCTGGTACCGTCGTCTGCGGCTCGGCGCTGGTGGTAGTCGATATATTGATCTGGAGATTTGAGACAAGAGAATGATTTAGTTTTAAAATAACGAAATAAAAAAGTCAGGTCTTAGATATGATTGAGCTACCGTTTGACAGTAGACGGTACTACCGTCTTTTGTGTGTGGAGTCAACGGTTAGGTGGCGCTCAGCAAACACAACACCCCACATTGCGCCAACGGCTTCGGGCGGAGGAGCGCAGTTGGGAGGGTACAAGCTTTACGCTAGTGCGAGGAAATGCCACTAAAGACTAAATGCCATGGGAGGCCTTACGCCTTGGTTGGCGGCTGGTCTAGGATTGAAGCTCCGACAGGCAGACAGTTAGAGCATTGTTTTGCTGATCCGGCAGCTTTTGCAGCTTGTCTTGTTGCAGATGTATTGCTGTTACCTTTCTTCTGGAAACGGAGCAAACCTAGAGAGGGAACATGCCGTATGGACAAGACATGGTCTCTAAATTCAGCCCAGGCTTTGTGCTATGTGGAGGTACAACGCCATTTTAAAAACTATCGTCTGTCAAGACGGCAAGGTGTCAGTCAACTAAGTAAATGCCCACCACCTGGACATGTGTAGCAAAGACCCTGTAGAGGAGCCAATGAGGGGTACACAATTCATATCCCATCCGCCATGGGACTGCCGTTTTAAAGTTCCAACCGGGGATCAGCATGGCCAAATGGATAACAGCGCTCGTTATTTAACTTCCGGTGTGCTGATGCCGAGCTAGTTGGTTCAAGCCCTAAACCAATCATTTGGACTACAATGTTGAAGTAAACTTTCGGTGTGCTGATACCCATGTAGCTGGTTCAACTCCTACACCGGTCTTTTTTTTAATGCATATCCTATTTACAGGACATCGCTGTCAACACCAGCATTTTACTGTTGTTGTTGATGTCTTGGCAAGTTTACGTTGCCAAATCGTTCGCAGCTGTGTATAGAATGCAGGTAAGCGGGCTTACGACTACACGGGTCTTCTCGACTAAAATGTTGACTTCTCGTCCTTGACTTGGGAACGTAAATTACAATGTGCCTCAAAAGTCGGAGGGGTTCGTCTGATGTCGAGGGACAATGGTAATAGGGAAAACTAACGCACACACAAAAATCAGTCCAGTCCACTAGAAGTTGTAGTAAGTTCAAAGCGAACAAACGCCAAAAACATATGGTCCAGTTTCTGCTCTAATGCCTACTTCTAACAGTTAATTCTATGAGTGCCTATCAGTACCTGCGAGTATCTTTGCTTTTGAGTTCAACAATGTTTAACAAATTTAACAGTTTAACAAATCTTTAGTGGCCTTAACGATTTCATTAAGCTAACAGCCAGACGCATTTATTGGCGTCAATATTTGCAGAAAGCCAAATACCGGTAATCTGCCTCAACTCAAGACCGTACCAGTTTGTCCGTCTGTAAACTGATAACGGCAATGTTAGCAAACAACACTTCCTGATTATTTTCTGACTTTTGTTGTCTTCAAGGACGACATTTTTCGTAATCCTGTTTTCGAGCTTATAGATTACGTATAAGACCCCAGATATATCCTGTTTGTTTTTATGTATACACAAAATGTTACATATTTTGAAAAGATGCATTATCATCACCATCCATCCATCATGTGCCATGCCGGTAAGCGTGGTGGTCATGTTTCGCAATCGTACACGATCACCAGAGTCGTGGATCAGCTCTGTCTTCTTGTCCCGACCATACCACGTGATCACGCCATCCAGCCATTTACTTCTCTGTCTTCCCCTTATTCTTTTCCCCTCAATCTTGTCAATTGTCACCAAGTTCTCTAGTTCATTGCTTCTTGTAACGTACCCCCCAAAAAATTGACTGTCTAATTTCTCTAATCAGTTTGCGGCTTTCATTTTTTCATGTAGAACTTGCTCATTGTTTTTCTGTCTGATATTCGTTGCGTTTTCCTAAGAAACCACAATTCCACTGTCATGAGATGTTTTTCAGCTTGTCTTATCATCGTCCACGCTTCACATCCATACAAAAGTACAGGTTCTATATAGCACTTTGACACTCTTTTTCTCGTTGCAATTGACATCTTTTCATTGGTCACATTATTATTAGCAGGTCCTGTACAGAACGTCGCTCTCAAAATGACGCAGCAAACAGATTCTTGATCATGTACCAGTTCTTATGCCTTACCCATGTCCACGTTCAGGGTGTCTGGAATGTCGCGTGTCCTTCTCCGTGCTGGTCTACCCGGCCAGTTCCTCCATCAACCCTGCTTCCCATCCCTGTTCTCTCCAAGCTACTGTGACATCAAACACGGTCAAAGTATTTCAGTGTCCGAGATGTGACACTGTTTATGGGCCAGTCTCCATCGATGATCAGATCTTGTAGAGTCTCGGTATTTGTCGTCTTCTAGGTCCACAGTAAGAATTTAAACAGGGAATATTCTGTGAGACCCGTTTGAGCCCTACTTGGCACAAGGCACTTCAAATATCGTTTGCTTTAATTCACACGGGAATGGCTGGAATTCCCAGTAGCAGGCCAATATGTCTTCTTATTCTTACGATGATTATTATTTCTTATATTTTTCCTCCTCCGCCTTAACGCATACTCGCCCATCTTCTCCCCCTCTTGTTGTTGTTGTTGTTGTTGTTGTTGTTGTTGTTGTTGTTGTTCTTCTTCTTCTTCTTCTTCTTCTTCTTCTTCTTCTTCTTCTTCTTCTTCTTCTTCTTCTTCTTCTTCTTCTTCTTCTCCTCCTCCTCCTCCTCCTCCTCCTCCTCCTCCTCCTCCTCCTCCTCCTCCTCCCCCTCCTCCTCCTCCTCCTCCTCCTCCTGCTGCTGCTGCTGCTGCTGCTGCTGCTGCTGCTGCTGCTGCTGCTGCTGCTGCTTCTTCTTCTTCTTCTTCTTCTTCTTCTTCTTCTTCTTCTTCTTCTTCTTCTTCTTCTTCTTCTTCTTCTTCTTCTGTTTAATATTATTAAAACAACGTTTTCCCGTAGTAAATTTGAATGGCGGTCTCCTTGGCCTAGGTGTTAACGTCTTTCTCCGTAATCTCATATATTCTCGTGAGTAACGTAACCTGCGCGAGAATCGGTAGCGGTTCTCGCCGCGTTGGTAACTTATGGGGTATGTGAGCCGGTCGCTCAGAAAGCACTGGCAAACTACTACTAATCTTGCTAGTACATCAACAGCCGCTGAAAAATTTTGATGTTGACTTCAACGTCCTGTAAGGGATATGCAAAAAAAAAAAAAAAACTAATTGAATAATAAAGACACAGATAATAGATTGCACGATTTATTGCCTGACATATTTCGCTGCTTCAGGTCATCATTATCATGTGCCATGCCGCTAAGCGTGGGCTATTAATGTTTTGCCATCTGACTCGATCACCATAATCGTCAGGTGCATACTGCAGAAATCACACACCATAAACTACAATAATTAGATAGATCTTTCAAGCTGAGATATACAGCTCACATGTTCACACAGTCATTGTGTAATATTAATGTAACCAGTTGTTAGCTTTCACACACAGATAATTATTGATTTAACCAGTTGTTAGCTTTCACACACAGATAATTATTGATTTAACCAGTTGTTAGCTTTCATACACAGATAATTATTGATTTAACCAGTTGTTAGCTTTCACACACAGATAATTATTGATTTAACCAGTTGTTAGCTTTCATACACAGATAATTATTGATTTAACCAGTTGTGAGCTTTCACACTCAGATAATTATTGATTTAACCAGTTGTTAGCTCTCAGATACAGACAATTATTAATTTAATCAGTTATTAGCTTTCGGACACAGACAACTATTAATTTAACCAGGTGTTAGCTTTCAGACACAGACAACTATTAATTTAACCAGTTGTTAGCTTTCAGACACAGATAATTATTGATCTAACCAGTTGTTAGCTTTCACACACAGATAATTATTGATTTAACCAGTTGCTAGCTTTCACACACAGATAATTATTGATTTAACCAGTTGTTAGCTTTCAAACAAAGACAATTATTGATTTAACCAGTTGTTAGCTCTCAGATACAGACAATTATTAATTTAATCAGTTATTAGCTTTCGGACACAGACAACTATTAATTTAACCAGGTGTTACCTTTCAGATACAGACAATTATTAATTTAACCAGTTGTTAGCTTTCAGACACAGATAATTATTAATTTAATCAGTTATTAGCTTTCAGACACAGACAACTATTAATTTAACCAGGTGTTAGCTTTCGGACACAGACAACTATTAATTTAACCAGTTGTTAGCTTTCAGACACAGATAATTATTGCTTTAACCAGTTGTTAGCTTTCAGACACAGATAATTATTGCTTTAACCAGTTGTTAGCTTTCAGACACAGATAATTATTGATTTAACCAGTTGTTAGCTTTCAGACACAGATAATTATTAATTTAACCAGCTTTCAATCAATCAATCAATCAATCAATCAATCAATCAATCAATCAATGAATCAATCAGGTTCCGTCTCCACAGTGAAGGTTGGCTGCAATGGATTTCCAACACTATCTGTCTCTCGCCTTGACTGTAAATTCTGTCAGGCTGATGTTCGTCCATCTCTTTATGTTATCTTCCCA
The DNA here is from genome assembly GCA_963921405.1 of Cepaea hortensis. Taxonomy (NCBI): domain Eukaryota; kingdom Metazoa; phylum Mollusca; class Gastropoda; order Stylommatophora; family Helicidae; genus Cepaea; species Cepaea hortensis. The sequence goes on along the minus strand of OY992882.1, from coordinate 123,313,745 downwards.
CTTGTATCGTTGTCTACCTCTTGCTCGCTTGCTCCCAACCTTGCCCTCCAGTATGCTTTTTATAAGAATAGCATGCCTTTTGACATGGCCGAAATATTTCACTTGCCTCCTCTTTATTTCTTTCATCAATTCTCTCTTCATTTCCAATTTTTCTAGAACCTCTGCATTTGATTGTTTTTGTTTCCATGAAATACGACATATTCGTCTGTATGTCCACATCTCCAGGGCTTCTATTCGACTTTCTAGTTGCTTGTTCGATGTCTAGACTTCCGCGCCATACAGTAGTAGCGTTGAATATACGCAGCATTTGGCAATTCTCATTTGTTAGCTTTCACACACTGACAATTATTAATTTAACCAGATCTTAGCTTTCAGACACATACATTTATTAATTTAACCAGATCTTAGCTTTCAGGCACATACAATTATTAATTTAACCAGTTGTTAGCTTTCAGACATAGACAATTATTAATGCAACCAGTTGTTAACTTTCAGACATATATAATTATTGATTTAACCAGTTGTTAACTTTCAGACACAGATAATTATTGATTTAACCAGTTGTTAACTTTCAGACACAGATAATTATTGATTTAACCAGTTGTTAGCTTTCAGACACATATAATTATTGATTTAACCAGTTGTTAACTTTCAGACACAGATAGTTATTAATATAACCAGTTGTTAACTTTCGGACACAGAAATTATTAATTTAACCAGTTGTTAACTTTCAGACACATGTAATTATTAATTTAACCAGTTGTTAACTTTCAGACACAGATAATTATTGATTTAACCAGTTGTTAGCTTTCAGACACATATAATTATTGATTTAACCAGTTGTTAACTTTCAGACACAGATAGTTATTAATATAACCAGTTGTTAACTTTCGGACACAGAAATTATTAATTTAACCAGTTGTTAACTTTCAGACACATATAATTATTAATTTAACCAGTGTTGTTAATTTTCGGACACAGATAACTATTAATATAACCAGTTGTTAGCTTTCAGACACATATAATTATTAATTTAACCAGTTATTAGCTTTCAGACACATATAATTATTGATTTAACGAGTTGTTAACTTTCAGACACAGATAATTATTAATATAACCAGTTGTTAACTTTCAGACACAGATAATTATTAATATAACTAGTTGTTAACTTTCAGACACAGATAATTATTAATATAACCAGTTGTTAACTTTCGGACACAGATAATTATTAATTTAACCAGTTGTTAACTTTCAGACACAGATAATTATTGATTTAACCAGTTGTTAACTTTCAGACACAGATAGTTATTAATATAACCAGTTGTTAACTTTCGGACACAGAAATTATTAATTTAACCAGTTGTTAACTTTCAGACACATATAATTATTAATTTAACCAGTTGTTAACTTTCAGACACAGATAATTATTGATTTAACCAGTTGTTAGCTTTCAGACACATATAATTATTGATTTAACCAGTTGTTAACTTTCAGACACAGATAGTTATTAATATAACCAGTTGTTAACTTTCGGACACAGAAATTATTAATTTAACCAGTTGTTAACTTTCAGACACATATAATTATTAATTTAACCAGTGTTGTTAATTTTCGGACACAGATAACTATTAATATAACCAGTTGTTAGCTTTCAGACACATATAATTATTAATTTAACCAGTTATTAGCTTTCAAACACATATAATTATTGATTTAACGAGTTGTTAACTTTCAGACACAGATAATTATTAATATAACCAGTTGTTAACTTTCAGACACAGATAATTATTAATATAACTAGTTGTTAACTTTCAGACACAGATAATTATTAATATAACCAGTTGTTAACTTTCGGACACAGATAATTATTAATTTAACCAGTTGTTAACTTTCAGACACAGATAATTATTGCTTTAACCAGTTGTTGGCTTTCGGACACAGATAATTATTGATTTAACCAGTTACCTTTTATCTCGTAATTATTAATTTAATCATATATTGAATTAGCTTTCAGAACCGATATCAGAGCATTCGGGAAATTCCCATAATCGCTAGGTCCTAATTTTCAACAGCCAGCGAAGAGTCCCAGTACTAATGGCACCCGTTGCAGTCTGATTATGTGTTGGTCTAGCCTTGCCCCGGGGTTGTACAGACTTATGAAACGTTTGCCATTTCTACATCCCTCGGAGCTGCCAGAACTCAAATGGGTTACCATTAACTAAGATGGCCGATACTGAAAGAACCAGCATGGCCGAAACAACACTGGATGCTCAGAGACACTTACCTAGCAACGCAATGTCGGAGATCCTCCTCTCCCTGTTGGCCTCATCAACCATAGAGACACAAGAAGCTGACCTGCTGGTTTTGAGGTTAGGGACAGACAGCGTGTTGCCGTTGTGATCGACCGTGTCTGACCCCGTGGTCCTGGAGTTATCGGCGTTGACAACTGGGCTGCTGGTTTGAGATTCAGCTTTCTTAGCTTCCTTTAATACGGCTAGGTTCTTGTCCTTGAGCTCCTTGGCTTTCTTCAGGGTTCCTTGAGCACTGTCCTTGCTTTTGTAGCGTAAATACGGTCTGCTTTGACTTTTCTTTATAAATCCCGTTTCCGTTGGAATCATTTGGGCAGATTGTGCAGACGTCTGTTCTGTTACTTGGAGGAGATCTGTTGTGCTTTTGCTCTTGTTCTTTAACTTCTCATGTTTCGCCTTTATGGATTGCAGGAACTTGAGAGGCATCTTGAAATCCGCGAATATGCCAGATATTAATGTCCAAAATCTGTGTTTGACTTGTTTTAAAGTAATGTCTCCGTAAAGTCGAAAACCTAAATCAAAATGGCTGTGCTCTAGATGAACTGACTGTGAATAAAACAGGTGAAATCGATTATTATGATGGTAGAGTTACATTCTTCAAGGGTATATGTACTCTATGGATACCCCGAGTTGACTGAAATGATTGGATCTCACAGTTGCCTGCGTATATCGTTTGGCTGGGTATTACAAGTCCTGACGTAAGACTACCACATGCTGATTATAGTCGCTTGCATATTCGCCCAGCGTGTCTGGCTCGAATGACAGCCGACGTATTGCAGCTGCTGGATTTTCGTTTGACAATTTAATAGAGCAAAAACGCGATCTTTTGTATTCATTCAAAACGGGGGGTAGGCAAGCACACGTGACCAAAAAGATCGTATCAAAACCCCCAGACGGCTAGGGTTATATATTTATATATCTATACTTTTATAACTGGTTTTCAGACTCGGTTCGGCAATGGAAATGCACAATTTGTATTTGGAAAAATTTGCACAGGTCACTGGCCTGGATATGACGATGTCCGCATGTGACAGCAGAGTCTAACACCCTATGTATAATACCTGTGTTTAAAATGCAGCCTCGATGTCATATCATTCTCGGGTAGCTCTTTCAGCTAAACCACTGATATGTGAACAAGCGTGAACAAAAATATAGGATATAGGTAGTGCGTTTTGTTTCGTTCTTAATGCAGTGGTCTGAAGCGGCGATGAATGGTGTTGGGGCGTTGCTCGGAACCCTGCTTACACCTTGCAACCATCAGATTTGGCACAGTTATACAAGAATTTGATTTGAATATGGCTACTAGACCGGTGCGACCAGCAGATACCAATATTCCTACTGATGTATACTAAAGATTATTTCTATTTATTTATTATGTTAACATGCTCAACCATTAGTGATTAGTTCACAAAATGTATGAAAATCCGATTACACTATTACTTGAAAGATAGTAATAATAATAACCATATCATTTTCGTAATCTATTTGCAGTCGTATGTGATAATTCCGAATGCTATAATGAGAGCATATGCGTCATAAAGTACTTTTGATATTTTTAACTTTGTGGGTGTTTATTTTTGTAGCCAAGGATGTACTGTAGTTTAAACCCGTAAAAACGCCCGCTGATTTGCTGGCCTAGGGGCGCAAATAAATCAGGCACAACGCAAAAACGTCCGAGTGAAATGTCCTTTGTGCTCGGAACAGCTCTGACTAACTAGTCTTCCGCGTCCGGAACAGCTCTGACTAGCTAGTTTACCGATTGTCCATCGTGCTCGGAACAGCTCTGACTATCTAGTCTTCTGAATGTCCTTCTTATCCGGAAAATCTCTGACTAGCTAGTTTTCCGATTGTCTGTCGTGCCTGGAACAGCTCTTAACTATTTTGTTTTCCGGGCACAGCGACTAGCACATGTTAGAACCGACAGCTCGCTGAGTGGATGCTATCTGCTGTCCGACCGTACCTGGTTTGTGCGGGGAGCGGCACGTAGCGAACGAAAGGCCCAATACATTCAAGTGAGGAATTAAAGCAGCCATGAGCAGGACGTGGCGATTCCCTCGGTGAGCCCAGCACCAGAGCGCTATGTGTAGGCTTTGCAACTATGGAAGCCTCCCTGGATGGCGGATAATGCCCACGGACTGTCCCTGCCTTCCCCTGAGGGCTGATCGTGAAGTATTTGACCGTTCTAACTTGACCAGCTGGGATGTGGACGGCACCACAAAAGTGAGAGTCCTCCAGGAAAGCTAACCTGGTCAAAAATGCACGCAAAAGTCGGATGTGTTGCCTGAGATTCTAGGCCCAAGAGTGCATAGCAATGCACCGCAATTACATCTGGAATAAAACCACCCCGGATGAACTCAGAAGAAGAAGAAGAAGTACTGTAATTTGCCATTGAACTCGTAATGATAACAGTACATGCCAGGAAGGCTTCTCTCACGCTCTAATGCCGTATTGGGCATACGGTGCTATCTCAGTGTTTGTATAGGACCACCGACATTTCAAGAGTCATGGTGTCAGTTGCCAGTCTTTACTTGCCAGGATATTTCATGGTACTCATTTTAAACTGGATCGACCCGGCAGCCCTGGCCAATTAAGAATTCTGCCTCCACGCGAATAGGAACCCATGACCACAGTAGCGGCAGACAAGCGTCTACACACCTCGGCCACCACTCTTTAGTGGACGCACTCACTAACTGCATGTCAACCCTACCTCGGCTACCACTCTTAGTGGACGCACTCACTAACTGCATGTCAACCCTACCTCGGCCACCACTCTTAGTGGACGCACTCACTAACTGCATGTCTACCCTACCTCGGCCACCACTCTTAGTGGACGCACTCACTAACTGCATGTCTACCCTACCTCGGCCACCACTCTTAGTGGACGCACTCACTAACTGCATGTCTACCCTACCTCGGCCACCACTCTTAGTGGACGCACACTAACTCCGTGCTCATCGATCTGACACTTGGAGAGTCAGTCTCGGGTCATGACTGGTTATAGTTCATACTTTAGGGCGACTTATAATTAACAGTGCCACCACATCTTAACGCGCGCGTGCGCGCACGCACGCACGCACACACACACACGCATACACACATATATCCATCCATCATGTGTCATGCCGGTAAGCGCGGGCGGTCATGTTTTGCCATTTCACTCTATCACCAGAGTCGTGGATAAGCTCCATGCTCCTGTCTCAACCATGCCAGGTGGCAAAGCCATCCAGGTATGTACTTCTCGGTCTTCCCCTTGGTCTCTTCCCTTCGATCTTGCCAGTCGTTACCAAGTTCTCCAAGTAATTTCTTCTCATAACATGCCCACAAAATGTTGTCCGTCTACGTCTAATGACTCTAATCAGTTTACGATCTTCATTTGTTTCTTGAAGGACTTGTTCATTGGTTTTTCTTCTGTCTGTCCACGGTATTCTTTGCATTTTCCCCAGAAACCACATTTCCACAGCCATCAGAATTTTTTCAGTTTGACTGCTCATTGTCCACGCTTCACATCCTGTCAAAGTGTTGGACAGGACATAGTTAGGACAAGGGACAGAAGAGGGGCATGGACATAGATAGGACGTAGATAAGGACCTTTACAAGGGAGTAGATAGAGTACAGACAGAACGAAAGCTATAACTTAGAACAGTTATAAGACAGGACTTAGATGGGGACACGGACGTGTCATATCTAGGACATAGCAGGACCAACCCCGAGGATAGGGCGGGGGACGCTAGCTCACGGGATAACATCCGTAAACAAACTAAGCAGTAGTACAACCCAAGGTTAGCATGAACAAGACTACGGTACTACGTGACGAATAGAACAGCACGGGGGTTTTGCTGACCGCAAGGGATTTAGGGCGACCAGGCCAGCGAGTCGAGTGAACTCAGGCAGACGGGACAGGACAGTCTACCAGACAGGACATGTGTGATTTTTCCGAGAGCCAATATGTAGTTTACAGGGGCGCAAGTTACAGATAGCGAGAGTTGAGTTTGTATCTGATTGTGTATGAGTATTGTGAAGAAAGGCGACCACTGTATATTTAGATGGGCAGTCACCGCCTGATCATGATTGTATAAATATATCAGGTTCGCCTGAATAAAACTGTATAAATTCCATCCACGCAACTAACGTGTTTTTGAGGTGTGGATGAAGTAGCGAGAGTGCCTGTATGCAGTATAAGATGTTGACACATCCATACAAAAGTATAGGTTCTGTGTAGCACTTCAACACTCTTTTTCTCGTTTCAATTGATATCTTTTCATTGGTCAGTATGTTTTTCTTCCGGCAAAAGGCTACCTTCGCCATGGCAATTCTTGTTCTAATCTCTTCAAGACACCTCCCATCAGATGTTATGACTGTTCCGAGATAACTGTACCGATTAACTTGTTTAAGAATATTCCCATTTACTTGTATATTACATTGTGGTATTTCCTTCTTCCTAGTGCCGACCATAATCTGTGTCTTCTTACTATTCATGTCTAACCCTAGTTGCTCACTGTGTGCAACAACCGCATCTACTAAATGTCACAGGTCCTGTTCATTGTCTGCAATCAAAACAGTATCATCTGCATATCTAATGTTATTGATGTATCTTCCCCCAATGTTGATTCCTTCCATATCGTCTATATTTCTGAAAATATGTTCACTGTACAGGGAAAAAAGATCTGGAGACATTACACATTCCTGTCTCACAACTCTTTTAATAGGCTGATATTGACCTACATCATTATCAATTCTGATGGCAGCTTGTTGTTTCCAATATATGTTTTTTACAAGTCTAAGGTCTTTTCCATCAATTTGTAGATCTTCAAGCATCCTTATCATGTCGACATGTCTCACTTTATCAAAAGCCTTTGTGTAGTCAATAAAGCAAAGATATAGATCTTTATTTACTTCTATAGAACATTCAATTACTGTTTTCAGTATATACACAGCATTTACTGTCCCCTTGCCTTCGACAAACCCATATTGTTCTTCTCCTATTTCGGATTGTATTTTCTTCCTAACTCTTTGCATGATAATTCTCAGCAAAATCTTCGTGATGTGGCTCATTATACTAATTGTTCGATGTTGATCACATTCCAAGGCTTCTGATTTCTTCAGATTTGCAATAAATATAGATAAATTCAGGAGGTATATCTCCAGTATCATATACTGCGTTCAGCAGTCTGGTGACTTGATCTATTCCATATTCTTCTAAGGCATTGATCATTTGTATTTGATGTTATCTGTACCCGAGGTCTTACCAGTTTTCATATGGTTAAGAGCA
>OY992882.1:123281167-123301167 GCA_963921405.1 Cepaea hortensis | reverse complement strand
ACCTCCGCTCTCCAAATCTCTCTAAGGACGTTAATAATATCGGCACGATCCATGTGCGGATCTAAATGCCATAAACATGCTGGGGTTGGAACCACGGACATAAACTTAAACAGCCAGGCCATTAGGAGACGTGTACCGCAGGAGAGATGTGAGATGTAAATAGCTTCTTGCCAATCACGTCTCGTCTTTATTTTCTGGAGTGTTTAGTTTTCTTCTCCAATGTCCCTTCTTCTCCTTTTTCTTTCTTTTCTTTTACGTCTCCTCCCCCGTTACATCCTCATCTTCTTTCTTCTTCTTTTTCTTCCCTTTCTTCTTCGTCTCCTCCTATATTACATCCTCATCTTTTTCTTTCTTCTTTTTCTTCCTTTCCTTTTTAGTCTCCTCTTCCATTACATTCTTCTTCTTTATCTCCTTCGTCGCCTTCCCCCATTACATTCTCCTCCTATTCCATCTTCTTCTTCTTTATCCTCCCCCTTCTTAGCCCTCATCCTCTTTTTCTTCTTCTCGCTTATGACTGGGGGGGGGGGGGAATCTTTTATGACTACCCAATCAAGGAAGTTCTCATTATGAACTCTACCATTTTATTACATTTTGAAGATCGTCTTTATTTCCACGCAACTTGTGGTGCCATGTTGATTCCGGAGATCAGACTGTCTTTAAGTTCTTTAAGGAGGACAGTCCGCAGGCCAAGTTCACAAATCGGCCATAACTCTCCACGTCTGTTAGTTGTTCATAACTCGCTTATATACGTCCAAAATGGCCGTTTACAACTCTTCAGAGAAAACAAGCACACACATATAACACAATGTGTGTATGCCAGAACACGGCCATTGCTACAAAAGATAGAACTCCAGACATTTCTTTGGGTGATGGATCTACCCGCTACCGGTGAGTTACCTAAGGTTATATTCAACCTTTATAAATCCAGACGTGACTTTAGCATACTATAAACCTGAATACATTCTTGATCAGTGTGTAGGGATTTCTAGAAGAAGCGAAATCAACAACGACATGCGCCAACACGGCGTGTCTTTCAATGAAACCACAACTTTAGGTCGTTTTATTTAAAAACATGTAATGTGAAAGGTTATTCATGCCATAATGACTCGCGCGTGTCTGACCAGGCTGATAGATCTGTTTTTCCTAAAGCCTTATGTAATAACTGGTTTATAGTGCGCCTTACAACTCCCCTGTCTTCTATCCCCCATTACGGCTTCAGGACGGGAACAAACCAGTTTGCTTCTAGCTTGGGTGATCGCTAGGAATGTTGAATGGCTGGCTGTATGATTCCAGATTGTGGATATGTGGATGTAAGTGGCGGCAAGTTTACAGACGGCGTTTTAATAAGATTTATGTGGGAAAATAAGGCTAGCCTCGGTTTGGTTTATAAATTTGAGCGCAGTGAAGTGTATACAAGAGACAGACTAGAATGGCACCCTGCCGACCCGACAGATGATAGTTCGTTAATTGTGTTACAAATAAAGCATAATAACTACAGCCATGGTGGTAAGGCCAGGTGTGGAGTTATACCTCTATATAGCACAAAGTCTGGGATGTGATTAGTCAAGATGAGAACATAACGACAGTGGACTGTGAGCAGTCAAGATGAGAACAATCTAACCACAGTGGACAGTAAACAGTCAAGATGAGAACATAACGACAGTGGACAGCGAGCAGTCAAGATGAGAACATAACGACAGTGGACTGTGAGCAGTCAAGATGAGAACATAACGACAGTGGACTGTGAGCAGTCAAGATGAGAACATAACGACAGTGGACTGTGAGCAGTCAAGATGAGAACAATCTAACCACAGTGGACAGTAAACAGTCAAGATGAGAACATAACGACATTGGACTGTGAGCAGTCAAGATGAGAACATAACGACAGTGGACTGTGAGCAGTCAAGATGAGAACATAACGACAGTGGACTGTGAGCAGTCAAGATGAGAACATAACCACAGTGGACTGTGAGCAGTCAAGATGATACATAACGACAGTGGACTGTGAGCAGTCACGATGAGAACATAACGACAGTGGACTGTGAGCAGTCAAGATGAGAACATAACGACAGTGGACAGTGAGCAGTCAAGATGAGAACATAACGACAGTGGACTGTGAGCAGTCAAGATGAGAACATAACGACAGTGGACTGTGAGCAGTCAAGATGAGAACAATCTAACCACAGTGGACAGTAAACAGTCAAGATGAGAACATAACGACAGTGGACTGTGAGCAGTCAAGATGAGAACAATCTAACCACAGTGGACAGTAAACAGTCAAGATGAGAACATAACGACAGTGGACTGTGAGCAGTCAAGATGAGAACATAACGACAGTGGACTGTGAGCAGTCAAGATGAGAACAATGTAACCACAGTGGACAGTAAACAGTCAAGATGAGAACATAACGACAGTGGACTGTGAGCAGTCAAGATGAGAACATAACGACAGTGGACTGTGAGCAGTCAAGATGAGAACATAATGACAGGACTGTGAGCAGTCAAGATGAGAACATAACGACAGTGGAATGTGAGCAGTCAAGATGAGAACATAACGACAGTGGACTGTGAGCAGTCAAGATGAAAACATAACGACAGTGGATTGTGAGCAGTCAAGATGAGAACATAACGACAGTGGACTGTGAGCAGTCAAGATGAGAACAATCTAACCACAGTGGACAGTAAACAGTCAAGATGAGAACATAACAACAGTGGACTGTGAGCAGTCAAGATGAGAACATAACGACAGTGGACTGTGAGCAGTCAAGATGAGAATATAACGACAGTGGACTGTGAGCAGTCAAGATGAGAACATAACGACAGTGGACTGTGAGCAGTCAAGATGAGAACATAACGACAGTGGACTGTGAGCAGTCAAGATGAGAACATAACGACAGTGGACTGTGAGCAGTCAAGATGAGAACATAACGACAGTGGTCTGTGAGCAGTCAAGATGAGAACATAACGACAGTGGACTGTGAGCAGTCAAGATGAGAACATAACGACAGTGGACTGTGAGCAGTCAAGATGAGAACATAACGACAGTGGACTGTGAGCAGTCAAGATGAGAACATAACGACAGTGGACTGTGAGCAGTCAAGATGAGAACATAATGACAGTGGACTGTGAGCAGTCAAGATGAGAACATAACGACAGTGGACTGTGAGCAGTCAAGATGAGAACATAACGACAGTGGACTGTGAGCAGTCAAGATGAGAACATAACGACAGTGGACTGTAAGCAGTCAAGATGAGAACATAACGACAGTCGACTGTGAGCAGTCAAGATGAGAACATAACGACAGTGGACTGTGAGCAGTCAAGATGAGAACAATCTAACGACAGTGGACAGTGAGCAATCAAGATGAGAACATAACGACAGTGGACTGTGAGAGGTCAAGATAAGAACAATCTAACGACAGTGGACAGTGAGCAGTCAAGATGAGAACATAACGACAGTGGACTGTGAGCAGTCAAGATGAGAACATAACGACAGTGGACTGTGAGCAGTCAAGATGAGAACATAATGACAGGACTGTGAGCAGTCAAGATGAGAACATAACGACAGTGGACTGTGAGCAGTCAAGATGAGAACATAACGACAGTGGACTGTGAGCAGTCAAGATGAAAACATAACGACAGTGGATTGTGAGCAGTCAAGATGAGAACATAACGACAGTGGACTGTGAGCAGTCAAGATGAGAACAATCTAACCACAGTGGACAGTAAACAGTCAAGATGAGAACATAACAACAGTGGACTGTGAGCAGTCAAGATGAGAACATAACGACAGTGGACTGTGAGCAGTCAAGATGAGAATATAACGACAGTGGACTGTGAGCAGTCAAGATGAGAACATAACGACAGTGGACTGTGAGCAGTCAAGATGAGAACATAACGACAGTGGACTGTGAGCAGTCAAGATGAGAACATAACGACAGTGGACTGTGAGCAGTCAAGATGAGAACATAACGACAGTGGACTGTGAGCAGTCAAGATGAGAACATAACGACAGTGGACTGTGAGCAGTCAAGATGAGAACATAACGACAGTGGACTGTGAGCAGTCAAGATGAGAACATAACGACAGTGGACTGTGAGCAGTCAAGATGAGAACATAACGACAGTGGACTGTGAGCAGTCAAGATGAGAACATAATGACAGTGGACTGTGAGCAGTCAAGATGAGAACATAACGACAGTGGACTGTGAGCAGTCAAGATGAGAACATAACGACAGTGGACTGTGAGCAGTCAAGATGAGAACATAACGACAGTGGACTGTGAGCAGTCAAGATGAGAACATAACGACAGTCGACTGTGAGCAGTCAAGATGAGAACATAACGACAGTGGACTGTGAGCAGTCAAGATGAGAACAATCTAACGACAGTGGACAGTGAGCAATCAAGATGAGAACATAACGACAGTGGACTGTGAGCAGTCAAGATGAGAACATAACGACAGTGGACTGTGAGCAGTCAAGATGAGAACATAACGACAGTGGACGGTGAGAGGTCGAGATGAGAACAATCTAACGACAGTGGACAGTGAGCAGTCAAGATGAGAACAATCTAATGGCAGTGGACAGTGAGCTGTCAAGATGAGAACAATCTAATGGCAGTGGACAGTGAGCAGTCAAGATGACAACAATCTAACCACAGTGGATAGTAAACAGTCAAGATGAGAACAATCTAACGATAGTGGACAGTGAGCAGTCAAGATGAGAACATAACCACAGTGGACAGTGAGCAGTCAAGATGAGAACAATCTAATGGCAGTGGACAGTGAGCAGTCAAGATGAGAACAAGCTAATGGCAGTGGACAGTGAGCAGTCAAGATGAGAACATAACGACAGTGGACAGTGAGCAGTCAAGATGAGAACAATCTAACCACAGTGGACAGTAAACAGTCAAGATGAGAACAATCTAACGGCATGGGAATTGTAGTATCTGAAGAAAATGCAGACAGTTTAGTTTAGTTTAGTTTAGTTTAGTGTTTAGTTTAGTGTAGTCGACGGATCAACATCACGGCACACGGATGTAACTCATAAGTGCTCCGTTCTACTCCTAAATCAAGCCTGAGTCCGGAGAGTCTCAGCTCAGTGCACAAACTCCGTAGCACTGGCGAGAATCCTGAAATACTTTGGGTAGATTTTTAACTCGAAACTTTGCCCGGGCAGCGCCGTTAGGCTACTCTTTTTCGATTTCCAACCGTCAAGGGATTTTTTAAGTGCTCAACAATACACACGGGCGTCCGATCTCACTACCCAGAGACCAGGGAAAATTTTGTTACTAGAAGTCCACGTGAAAAAATCCCGGCCCTCACCGGGGCTTGAAGCCGGGACCTCCAGCACGTAAGGCGGATACCATACCTCGAGACCACTCAGCCCCCAGTTATACTCTATAGAGATGGATCAATGGAACAAATAAGCTGCAACTGGTCTACATGCATCCAATATGAGAAGGAAACAAGTGTTGACATGTTTACAAATACAATGATGTAACAGGCAAGAAGATGACGTCATGGTGTTGGAGTGTGACAAACTACACATGTGTGCTGGAATGTGACAAACTACACATGTGTGCTGGAATGTGACAAACTACACACGTGTGCTGGAATGTGACAAACTACACATGTGTGCTGGAATGTGACAAACTATACACGTGTGCTGGAATGTGACAAACTACACATGTGTGTTGGAGTGTGACAAAATACACATGTGTGCTGGAATGTGACAAACTACACATGTGTGTTGGAATGTGACAAACTACACATGTGTGTTGGAATGTGACAAACAACACATGGGTGCTTGAATGTGACAAACTACACATGTGTGTTGGAGTGTGACAAACTACACATGTGTGTTAGAATGTGACAATCTACACATGTGTATTTAGAATGTGACAAACTACACACGTGTACTTGAATGTGACAAACTACACGTGTGTGTTGGAATGTAACAAACTACACGTGTGTGTTAGAATGTGACAAACTACATGTGTGTGTTGGAATGTGACAAACTACACGTGTGTGTTGGAATGTGACAAACTACACATGTGTGTTAGAATGTGACAATCTACACATGTGTAGTTAGAATGTGACAAACTACACATGTGTACTTGAATTTGACAAACTACACGTGTGTGTTGGAATGTAACAAACTACACGTGTGTTAGAATGTGACAAACTACACGTGTGTGTGTTGGAATGTGACAAACTACACGTGTGTGTTGGAATGTGACAAACTACACATGTGTACTGGAATGTAACAAACTACACATGTGTGTTGGAATGTGACAAACTACACGTGTGTGTGGGAATGTGACAAACTACACGTGTGTGTTGGAATGTGACAAACTACACATGTGTACTGGAATGTGACAAACAACACATGTGTACTTGAATGTGACAAACTACACATATTTGTTGGAATGTAACAAACTACACTTGTGTGTTAGAATGTGACAAACTATACGTGTGTGTGTTGGAATGTGACAAACTACACATGTGTGCTTGAATGTGACAAACTACACATGTGTGTTGGAATGTGACAATCTACACGTGTGTGTTGGAATGTGACAAACTACTCAATTGTGTTGGAATGTGACAAACTACACAAAAATATTATAGACTCACCAATGGGTGACAAATGCACATAAAGTAAATTCTTCTGAGCGTGGTTTTGATCCGGTGGTCAACGACATCCAATGGGCATTTGGTCCAAGCCGTCCAGCCTGTACACCAACGAAGATGTAACCAGTCGAAAGTAAACAGGCTCTGTGGCGAGCAAGTGCCGAGTCACACAAGCATGAAGAATGTTCATGTATTGCCATGACACAACGTCTGCCCATCTTTATCACGGATCCACGCATGGCTGACACGTGATCGAATTTCCAACCTCTTTCTAAACCCATTTTTCTAAAATCCTTGTGGATGTTTTTGTTTGTAAGACTGTTGTACCTGCATGTACCAAGTATTCATTTCGAAGCTGGAGATCCGGGTTCTGGGTGTAACCTCTTGTTGTTACTGTCACGTTTCTGTCTAATCAAGCGGTCTGGGTTACGACCGTGCCATCTGGGGCAGTATCACATCCTTGTGTGGAGTCGGACAAATGTCCGGTAATTGCGCAACTGTGTCCGTGTTGGCGTCCGGGAGAAGATGTTCCGTGTCGAGCTGACCCGTTAGTCTGGGTGAGCTAGATGCTGGAGTCAGCATCTTTGTCTACAGGTCGTGCACGTGTCAAGTGTCCTTGTCTACAGGTCGTGCACGTGTCAAGTGTCCTTGTCTACAGGTCGTGCACGTGTCAGTGTCCTTGTCTACAGGTCGTGCACGTGTCAGTGTCACACAGACATACACAGAAATGGAACGTTTAACCTGGTTTAGTTACATTTGATTTTGTTTACTTTGGTTTTGACTACCTTGGTTTCGTTTAGCCTGGTTGTTTAAAAGTTAGTTTTGTCTAATGTGGTTGTTTAAAAGTTAATTTTGTTTAACCTGTTTGTTTCAAGACCAAAGTTTACAAAAGTCCTTGTCAATTAACCCTGTGTCCTTAGTACTCTTCATTATGGCAGTGAAGCCTGGTCAACTTACACCAAAAGAAACGTTTAAACAGCTTTAATATGCGGCGTCTGCGAAGAATACTTGGTATTAAGTGGCAAGGCAAAATTATAAATATTTAAGTATTGGAAAGATCATGTTGTGTGATGGTTTGTTCCGTGCTCAGTTTTCGTAGACTTAGATGGACAGGACACGTTAGGAGGAAGGATGTAGGTAGAATACAAAAGGACATCTTTTCTGGTGAATTACAGATGGGTAAGAGATCTCAGGGTCGGCCTCTACTACGATACAAAGATGTGTGTAAGCGGGACTTGATTGATACAGGCATTGATAATGCACATTGGGAGCAAGTCACCGCTGAACGTGTTGCATGAAGGGCAAATATCAGAAATGGATTAAAGACAAAGGGAAAAAAATGATTGCAGATAAGTCACACACCGAGCGTGCGAGACGAAGATGATGTATGATAGTGAAAATGACCATGTGTTCACATGCATCCACTGTGGACGAACATTTACAGCTCGAATTGGCCTTATCAGTCACATTCGCTACCGCCATATGTTGTAGCTATTATGTCTTTTTGAAGCACAATGTAACAAACTATCGTCTGTCAAGACGGCAACGTGCCAATGATGACTTTTGTTTAACCTGGTTATTTAAAAATAAGTTTTGTTTAACCTGGTTGTTTAAAAGTTAGTTTTGTTTAACCTGGTTATTTAAAAATAAGTTTCGTTTAACCTGGTTGTTTAAAAGTTAGTTTTGTTTAACCTGGTTGTTTAAAAATAAGTTTTGTTTAACCTGGTTGTTTAAAAGTTAGTTTTGTTTAACCTGGTTGTTTAGAAATAAGTTTTGTTTAACCTGGTTGTTTAAAAGTTAATTTTGTCTAACCTGGTTGTTTAAAAGTTAATTTTGTCTAACCTGGTTGTTTAAAAGTTAGTTTTGTTTAACCTGGTAGTTTAAAAATAAGTTTTGTTTAACCTGGTTGTTTAAAAGTTAATTTTGTCTAACCTGGTTGTTTAAAAATTAATTTTGTCTAACCTGGTTGTTTAAAAGTTAGTTTTGTTTAACCTGGTAGTTTAAAAATAAGTTTTGTTTAACCTGGTTGTTTAAAAGTTAATTTTGTCTAACCTGGTTGTTTAAAAGTTAGTTTTGTTTAACCTGGTAGTTTAAAAATAAGTTTTGTTTAACCTGGTAGTTTAAAAGTTAGTTTTGTTTAACCTGGTTGTTTAAAAGTTAGTTTTATTTAACCTGGTTGTTTAAAAGTTAGTTTTATTTAACCTGGTTGTTTAAAAGTTAGTTTTGTTTAACCTGGTTGTTTAAAAGTTAGTTTTGTTTAACCTGGTTGTTTAAAGTTAGTTTTATTTAACCTGGTTGTTTAAAAGTTAGTTTTGTTTAACCTGGTTGTTTAAAAGTTAGTTTTGTTTAACCTGGTTGTTTAAAGTTAGTTTTGTTTAACATGGTTGTTTAAAGTTAGTTTTGTTTAACCTCGTTGTTTAAAAGTTAGTTTTATTTAACCTGGTTGTTTAAAAGTTAGTTTTGTTTAACCTGGTTGTTTAAAAGTTAGTTTTGTTTAACATGGTTGTTTAAAGTTAGTTTTATTTAACCTGGTTGTTTAAAAGTTAGTTTTGTTTAACCTGGTATTATGTAACTTGGTTTCTTAGAAATTAAGTTTGTTTAACTTAGTTTTTTAAAAGTTAGTAAAGTTAATTTTGTTTAACCTGGTTTCGTTTAACTTTGTTTTGTTTAACGTGGTTTTGTTTACCTTTAACTTGGTTCCATTTAAGTTAGCTTTGTTTAACCTCGTTTCTTTTATATAAAAGTGAGTTTTGGTTTAACCTGGTTTTGTTTAACGTTGTTACGTTTAACCTGGTCTTGTTTAAGCTTGTTTAGTTTAACTTGGTTTGTCCCCGAGAAGTAACTGATGCAGACAGTGAAGCTCCCCTCCTCAAGTGCCTGGTCTGAGCCAGGCATCGGCGAGCATGACCCTTCAATCTTCTCTGTCGTCTGATGTGTTTGAAGAACTTGGTGTAGCTAATATTATTGTTAACTGACCAGCTGTTCAAGCTCTCCATGTACCCGCTTCTCTGCCTTCCTCTGCTTCTTCTGCTCAGGATTTTAGTGACGCTGCTACTCCAATGAAGTCAACATGGAATGCCAACTCCCATGCTACAATCAGTTCCGTGTACTCGCTTCTAGAAGCACGCGTGTGGACTAGATCCATTTCAAAGACTGCGATGGAAAAATAGACCCAACAGCACATTAAAAAAAATATTCATCCGCTTTGGACTCAAGCTTAGTCCATACACGTGCTACTTCTTCTTGTGACTGAACTGATATTTGCATGTGGATTAGCTTTCCCTATTACCATTGTCCCTCCATATCAGGTGAACCCATTTATAATTCTGAGGTACTTGTAATTTACGTCCCTACGTTAAGGGCCTTAACTTAAGGTGCCCATATTGTTGTGTTTGATCTACGCATGCATTCAATACACCTCTCTCTCTCTCTCTCTCTCTCTCTCTCTCTCTCTCTCTCTCTCTCTCTCTCTCTCTCTCTCTCTCTCACACACACACACACACACACACACACACACGTGACGTTGCAATCACACTCAGCCCATAATGTTTGAGACTTCTTACACAATTTTATGTTCAGTAGTTTACAATTGCTTTCTGAACAAGAACTCACACGATGTAGTCGTTCAGCCCGGCTCGTGGAACGTACCCACTGCGTCGCCGTCAGAAGAGAAAATTCAGGGGGGGGGGGTCAAACCTCTTAGCTACTCCGACCTCCACAGACACACACACACGCATACACAAACACACACATATATATTACAATAGTTCTGCTAGCAATACAACACTAATATGACATTAGTTCCCCTAACAATAGAACATCAAAACTAATATGTCATTAGTTCTCCTAACAATACAATACAATATCAACACTAATATGTCATTAGTTCTCCTAACAATACAATACAACATCAACACTAATATGACATTAGTTCTCCTAACAATACAATACAACATCAACACTAATATGTCATTAGTTCTCCTAACAAAACAATACAACATCAACACTAATATGACATTAGTTCTCTTAACAATACAACATCAACACTAATATGACATTAGTTCTCCTAACAATACAACATCAAAACTAATATGTCATTAGCTCTCCTAACAATACAACATCAACACTAATATGTCATTAGTTCTCCTAACAATACAACATCAACACTAATATGTCATTAGTTCTCCTAACAATACAATACAACATCAACACAAATATGTCATTAGTTCTCCTAACAATAGAACATCAACACTAATATGACATTAGTTATCCTAACAATACAACATCAAAACTAATATGACATTAGTTCTCCTAACAATACAATACAACATAAACACTAATATGACATTAGTTCTCCTATCAATACAATACAACATAAACACTAATATGACATTAGTTCTCCTAACAATACAACATCAAAACTAATATGTCATTAGTTCTCCTAACAATACAATACAACATCAACACTAATATGTAATAAGTTCTCCTAACAATACAATACAACATCAACACTAATATGTCATTAGTTCTCCTAACAATACAATACAACATCAACACTAATATGACATTAGTTCTCCTAACAATACAACATCAACACTAATATGTCATTAGCTCTCCTAACAATACAACATCAACACTAATATGTCATTAGTTCTCCTAACAATACAACATCAACACTAATATGTCATTAGTTCTCCTAACAATACAACATCAACACTAATATGTCATTAGTTCTACTAACAATACAACATCAACACTAATATGTCATTAGTTCTCCTAACAATACAACATCAACACTAATATGTCATTAGTTCTCCTAACAATACAACATCAACACTAATATGTCATTAGTTCTCCTAAAATACAACATCAACACTAATATTACATTAGTTCTCCTAACAATACAACAGCAACACTAATATGTCATTAGTTCTCCTAACAATACAATACAACAGCAACAATAATATGTCATTAGTTCTCCTAACAATACAACATCAACACTAATATGTCATTAGTTCTCCTAACAATACAACATCAACACTAATATGACATTAGTTCTCCTAACAATACAACACCAACACCAATATGTCAATAGTTCTCCTAACAATACAATACAACCTCAACACTAATAGTACAATAGTTCTCCTAACAATACAACATCAACACTAATAGTACAATAGTTCTCCTAACAATACAATACAACACCAATACTAATAGTACAATAGTTCTCCTAACAATACAACATCAACACTAATAGTACAATAGTTCTCCTAACAATACAATACAACATCAACACTAATAGTACAATAGTTCTCCTAACAATACAATACAACATCAATACTAATATGTCATTAGTTCTCCTAACAATACAACATCAACACTAATATGTCATTAGTTCTCCTAACAATACAATACAACATCAACACTAATATGTCATTAGTTCTCCTAACAATACAATACAACATCAACCCTAATAGTATATTAGTTCTCCTAACAATACGATACAACATTAACACTAATAGTACAATAGTTCTCTTAACAATACAATACAATATCAATACTAATATGTCATTAGTTCTCCTAACAATACAATACAACATCAACACTAATATGTCATTAGTTCTCCTAACAATACAATACAACATCAACACTAATATGTCATTAGTTCTCCTACAATACAATACAACATAAACAATAATAGTACAATAGTTGTCCTAACAATACAACATCAACACTAATAGTACAATAGTTTTCCTAACAATACAATAAAACCTCAACACTAATAGTACAATAGTTCTCCTAACAATACAATACAACATCAACACTAATATGTCATTAGTTCTCCTAACAATACAATAGAACACCAACACTAATATGTCATTAGTTCTCCTATCAATACAATAAAACATCAACACAAATAGTACAATAGTTCTCCTAACAATACAACATCAACACTAATACGTCATTAGTTATTCTATCAATACAATAAAACATCAACACTAATATGTCATTAGTTCTCCTAGCAATACAACATCAACACTAATATGTCATTAGTTCTCCTAACAATACAATACAACATCAACCCTAATATGTCATTAGTTTTCCCAACAATACAATACAACATCAACACTAATATGTCATTAGTTCTCCTAACAATACAATACAACATCAACACTAATATGTCATTAGTTCTCCTAAAAATACAATACAACATCAACACTAATAGTACAATAGTTCTCCTAACAATACAATACAACATCAACCCTAATAGTACAGTAGTTCTCCTAACAATACAATACAACATCAACACTAATATGTCATTAGTTCTCCTAACAATACAATAGAACACCAACACTAATATGTCATTAGTTCTCCTATCAATACAATAAAACATCAACACAAATAGTACAATAGTTCTCCTAACAATACAACATCAACACTAATACGTCATTAGTTATTCTATCAATACAATAAAACATCAACACTAATATGTCATTAGTTCTCCTAGCAATACAACATCAACACTAATATGTCATTAGTTCTCCTAACAATACAATACAACATCAACCCTAATATGTCATTAGTTTTCCCAACAATACAATACAACATCAACACTAATATGTCATTAGTTCTCCTAACAATACAATACAACATCAACACTAATATGTCATTAGTTCTCCTAACAATACAATACAACATCAACACTAATATGTCATTAGTTCTCCTAACAATACAATACAACATCAACACTAATATGTCATTAGTTCTCCTAACAATACAATACAACATCAACACTAATATGTCATTAGTTCTCCTAACAATACAATACAACATCAACACTAATATGTCATTAGTTCTCCTAACAATACAATACAACATCAACACTAATAGTACAATAGTTCTCCTAACAATACAATACAACATCAACACTAATATGTCATTAGTTCTCCTAACAATACAATACAACATCAACACTAATAGTACAATAGTTCTCGTAACAATACAATACAACATCAACCCTAATAGTACAGTAGTTCTCTTAACAATACAATACAACATCAACACTAATATGTCATTAGCTCTCCTAACAATACAAAACAACATCAACACTAATAGTACAATAGTTCTCCTAACAATACAATACAACATCAACCCTAATAGTACAGTAGTTCTCCTAACAATACAATACAACATCAACACTAATATGTCATTAGTTCTCCTAACAATACAATACAACATCAACACTAATATGTCATTAGTTCTCCTAACAATACAGTACAACATCAACACTAATAGTACAATAGTTCTCCTAACAATACAATACAACACCAACCCTAATAGTACAGTAGGTCTCCTAACAAAACAGTACAACATCAACACTAATATGTCATTAGTTCTCCTAACAATACAATACAACATCAACACTAATATGTCATTAGTTCTCCTAACAATACAATACAACGTCAACACTAATAGTACAATAGTTCTTCTAACAATACAATACACCATCAACACTAATAGTACAATAGTTCTCCTAACAATACAATACAACATCAACACTAATAGTACAATAGTTCTCCTAACAATACAACACCAACTCTAATATATAATTAGTTCTCCTAACAATACAACATCAACTCTAATGTGTCATTAGTTCTCCTAACAATACACCATCAACAATAATATGACATTAGTTCTCCTAACACTACAACATCAACAATAATATGACATTAGTTCTCCTAACAATACATCACTAATATGACAATAATTCTCCTAACAATACAACATCAACACTAATATTACAGTAGTTCTCCTCACAATACAACATCAACACTAATATTACAATAGTTCTCCTAACAATACAACACCAACACTAATATTACAATAGTTCTACCAGCAATACAGCATCAACGCTACTGTCAGTGTCTTGCTTTCAGCAATAACACAGGCTCGTAATCACCAACAAGTGTGATACAAACACGGTCACAGAATGACTTGACGTGACGCACTACAAATACAATTCAAACATTTTATTCACACATCTCACTCATCACAACCATTACATGCATCGTACAATTACAATGACGATGCAATAATACCTTCAAGAGATATATCAATACAACTCAGAGGCGCACAGTCTCCTATATACACACAGGCGTTCTCTCTATTGCGTTCATACACCCAAGTATACGAGCACCATTCATTCCCGTCTGTCTCGTCCAACACTCCCAAGCCGTCTGCCTGCTAACCACTGTGAGTCTCGCTAGACGGGGTTGCGTCCCTGCGTGTACTGCACGACCCACGCATTCACCGACTGGCTATTCCTGCCACAGTGTGGTTAGTGTCGCTCACAGGTGGACCCCTGGCCGTACTCGCCAGGCGTCGTTGACGACGACGTGGTAGAACTAATGGGGAGATTATGACATTCTCCCGCTCTCCTTTTCATGAAAGGGGAAACCTTTCATGTACTCTATATACATGGGTTTATTTAATAAACTTGTTAGAATCGACCCATTATTTGTCATCTGACCTGACACTTCTGTTTATATTTGAAATATGCAAATAATTGTAAGTTATATACACGCATTCTTCAATGCTGCTAAGAAGCAACACTCGTCAAGTACAATCCACTCGATGGGTTCTTACTTTAGTTGTAATATGACACAGTCATTCCGGTAGCTATCAGCGAACACGCAACTACCTCCCGACAGATAAACAAAAATTGCAAAAACGACATGTCAGGCCGCGAGCCGTCTTCCTATAAGATGACTCCAACATTTGACCTCAACCTCATTTGGTTGGCAAGTCTCATGAAGGCCTACAACTTCGGTAATTAATACCATGCACATCTGACTTCATCTTGATGTGTCACCAACCTGGCAACCTGAGAATGGCTTCTATACATGTTACACATTATTACTAATTTCAATTGTTTCCCTTGAAACAATACAACATCTATGGGCGATAATTTAACATGCTTTCAAAGAAAATAAATTACATTATTAAATCAATTTCTAAGCGTCATAGTTTGATGCTTATTGACAATAGCGAACTAAATGTCACTATTGCGAACAAGTTAATCAAGTTATGATTCTCAGATCATATCTATCAAAATCCTTACATACAATTTGTATATGTAAAATTTCAGCTCACAAAGTTTATATAAATCGTCCCTTCTTTGTGAGGATTACACTATAGTCTGCTACTTTTCAGATAAATTTCACAAACACCGGAAATACACAGCTGGTGTGTTAAGTTGTAGATAACACAATGTTCTTCCGTCTGGATGTTACACAAAGGAACAGAGAATACAGTTTGTAAGCACAGCTGCTGGGTTAACTCTTTCTTTCACAATATGGAATAAATGTGTTCTGTAGAAACCAGATGTCACAGTCTCTCTTGCACAGGTTAAAATACGTCGGAACAATCTGCTTCGCAGGTACCACGGATATTTGCACAGTTCAAGTGAAGTAAGTCTTGAAATCACGTAGCACTGTTCGTTACAATGTTTATAGATATCTAAAATACTGTTACCTTTCGATCACATGCAACACAAGTATTCATCACAAATATTATTCTAATTATAATATATATATATATATATATATATATATATATATATATATATATATATATATATATATATATATATATATATATATATATATATATATATATATATATATATATATATATTTACATTGGGACGTTGTCCCTATCACACTTTCTACACAGCGTTACTGAAATAAATTTCACAAATCGCCGTGTTGCTGAGCGCTATATTACTCTGCAGATTTTTCATTCATCTGCTGTGTGCGCTCAGGCACCATTGGGCTTTTGGGTGTGTCGTTAGGACATCTGGAAAGAAGGTCAGCAATCGTATTTTGAGTGCCAGAGATATGCCTGACTTCAAAACTGAAATCTTGCAATAATAGTGACCATCTTGCTACCCTGTGGTTGGTAGGTGTTCCCGTAGTGATGATTTTTAACGGACTATTGTCTGTCTCTACT
Organism: Cepaea hortensis; assembly: GCA_963921405.1. Lineage (NCBI taxonomy): Eukaryota > Metazoa > Mollusca > Gastropoda > Stylommatophora > Helicidae > Cepaea > Cepaea hortensis. The sequence goes on along the minus strand of OY992882.1, from coordinate 123,284,527 downwards.
ATGAAGTGTGTTCCAAGAAGGAATCTGGACAGTTTTCTAACCGAAAACACAAGAGCCAACGCCTCAATTTCCGGCGTCGACCAAAATCGCTATCTGGTCTTTAATTTCCGACTTACATAATACACTGGGTGGAGAATTTGATTGTGTTCCTGTAGAAGTATGACCCCAATCGCTACGGAGCTCGCGTCTGTTCTCAATCTGAAAATAGTATCAAAATTTGGTAATTTAAGAATGGGGTTACTAGAAAAGTAAGACAACACTTTTGTAAATGCAGGTCTTAGACATTCGTTGTGTACAATTTTGTTAGGTTTGTCTTTCGTTAGTAGGTTAGTGAAACATTCTGTCAAAGTGGCAAAGTTTGGTATAAACTGTCTGTAATAATTCAACAGACATAGGACACTTCGCACTTCCTTCTTTGTTGCCGGAAGTGACAATTTCAGAATTCGTGACACGATGTTATCGTCAGTAGTGACAAATCCATTACAAATTTTATAACCCAAAAATGAGATTTCTTGGTAGGCAATGTCAACTTTCGATGGTTTGACTGTCAGTCCGTGCTGTCTGATGCGGTCAAATGTTTGTACTAATGTTGCTACATGGTCCGTCATAGTCTTTGTATGTACACATATGTCGTCCATGTATGAAATAATATTAGGTATGTCTGTCAGAAGAAGTCTCGTCATCCGTACAAAGGTCGCCGGGGCATTAACTAGCCCAAATGGGAGCTTGCACCATTCGTATAGACCCAAGGGTGTGGCAAATGCTGTCAGATGTATGCTGTCACTATGTACCGGTATTTGCCAATATCCTTTGGTCATGTCCAGTTTTGTAAAGTATCTAGAATCTGTCAGTTCAGTCAGTATGACTTCACAGTTGCTCATTGGTTCTAAATCCAACTGTGTGATGCTGTTCAGTTTCCTATAGTCAACACAGAGTCGTATCGTGTTGTCCTTCTTTTTCACTATGACTATCGGTGAACAAAAATGCGATTGTGATCGTCTGATGATATGATTCTTCTCTAAGTCTATGATTTCTTGATGTAATTTCTCTTTGTAGTGTATGGGAATGGAGTATTGTCTGTGTTGGTGTCAGAATAATGTGATGATGCACTAAGTCTGTTTGTCTTGGATTGTTAGAGAAAATGCTACTGTAGTCCTGTAACAGTTGTCTGCAACTGTCTGTCTCTGTCTGAGTCAGAATAGGATTTATTTTGATGTCATGCAGATTGTTTGTCGTGTCAAGTGATGGGGTCGGTATTTCGTCGGTGTCGTCATCGTCTGTGTGGTCTACTATTGTTGTGCTTGCTGCTGTCTCGTCTTGGTCTTCGTCTCTGTTGTAGTACGGTTTTAACATGTTGATGTGAAATATTTTATGTTTGTCTTTCACTGCTATCTCATAGACAACAGTCGAGATTTGTCTCAGTACCTTAAATGGTCCTTGCCATGAGTCTTTCAAAAGATGTCTGTCGCTTGGCAAAAGAAGTAATACGTCTTGTCCAGGTGTCAATGTTATTGTCCTATTTCCTCTGTTGGCATACTGTCTGTAAATAGCACCAGATTGTTTCAGTGCTTCTTTAGCTAACACACAAGATTTCATTATCCTATCACGCAATGATGTTACATGTTCATATGATGATACTGGTTTATGTACAGTTATACTTTCAGTTAACATAAAATGGTACATAGATAATGGGTCGCGTGGTTAGGCTCCATATACAAGTTCAAATGGTGAGAAACCTGTACTGGAATGAGGTACTTCGCGATATGCAAATAGTATGGCAGGTAAATAAGTATCCCAATCTTCAGGGTGTTCTTGGGTAACTTTTGATAGCATATGCTTGATATCCCCATTCATCTTTTCTATAATTCCCGTCGAATGAGGGTAGTATGGGCTGTTAAAGCACTGCTTTACCCCTAACATTCTAGTAAAGGCTTGAGTGGCTGCAGCTATGAACTGACTCCCACGATCTGAGAGAATGGTATCAGGAAACCCTACTCTAGAAAAAATATGGAAGAAAACTTCCATAACATCCTTGGCAGTTATGTTCTTAAGTGGAATTGCCTCAGGCCATCTGCTACAGAGGTCAATTATCGTTATTATGAACTTATTTCCCCTTGATGTTACGTGGTTAAGAGGACCTACAATATCAACAGAGATCTTTTCAAAAGGTCTAATTGCTAGATCTGTTATTTGTAGTTCAGCTTGCGGGTGTTTACCATTTTTAACAAGCTTCTGGCAGATGTCACAAGTTCTGAAATATTGCTTGGTATCACTGCAGAATTTAGGCCAGTAGAACTGAGTAAGTAATCTCGATCTAGTTTTCGAGTAAGCCATATGCCCTGCAAAGGGTATGTCATGTGCTAGATGTAATGCTTGTTTGCGGTGTTCGGTTGGTAACACCGTTTGCTCAGTGGTGCTGGTACCTTTGGTGTAGTACCGTGTAAGGATACCACCTTTCAGTGCAAAATGCCATCTAGCATTCTTTGTTAGTCTTGGCTTTTGGCCTATTAGATTAAAATACTTGTGCAAAGATAAATCGGTCTTTTGGGCTGTTATGAAATTCTCCCTCATGGTTTTAGGAGGTTATATCACTGGGCTTAACATTTTCAAAGCCTCAGTCTGATCAATTTGATCTTGCACTTTGGCAGTAGATCTAGTTACTGCATTTGAAATTTCAATAACATGACATGGTGATGTTACATTTCTATCCATACATTCATGTGATGACGTTAATGAATTGGCAAACATACATTCATTTACAGGTGATAATACATTTTCAACAGCATGTTCATTTGAAGAAGATATTGCATTATCAACAATACATTGGACAGATGATGTTAAACTGTCATGTGGCATGTCATTTACCCCAGGAAGGTTACCCACAATTATGTCGCAACATGGGTTGGATAATGCTGTGCATTTAACATTTCCTGTGAGAAATGGGGTGTCAATATATGCCCATGCAAGTGGGTATTTCTCGATGTTACCTGAGAAAGTTCTGCATGTAACATGTTTGCCTGTATAATCTGAAGGTAAAATAAAGTCTCTCTTCAAACCAATAAGAGTACATCCACTATCCCGTAAAACGGTGGCAGATTTGCCATTTACAAATCCTTGGTGGATGTTAAGTTTACCTCTGGAGTTTATTACCAAATTAGCTTCGTCATTGGCAATAGGTATTGAGTGGCCGCATGTTAATAGGCCATCTTCATGAAAACGATCACAGATGGTACATTTGTTAAGATGAAATACATCAATGGCCTGTGCTGAATTAACAGTATGATTTTCACATGTTTCTTCATCTGAGGAAGAGCTATCAAACATGGCTGCATTAGCCTTTCTGGTCATTTGTTTACCTTT
>OY992882.1:123261167-123271167 GCA_963921405.1 Cepaea hortensis | reverse complement strand
TCTATTTGATAATGTGAATTGTGATTGCGCGAAGCCTGTATTGTTTCTGATGTGTGCAGTGCGCGAATAAATAGCGCGAATTATATTATCGGTGATTCGCCTCGTGTTATTTAATAATCATATTTAGTATCACACTTGTCAAGATACGAGCCATAGCTCTTGCGCTAAGCAAGACTTTGACAAGTGCGAACGTGGGGTCTTCGTCCTCATTAGATTTGAACCATTAAATACGAAAAGTACAGTGTTAAATAAGTGCAAACATGGCGACTGTTGTCGGGTTGTGTGTGTTTTTTTTTTTTTTTGTGAATCAATTATTTGTATAAAGTGCGAGTTTTGAACAAATGCGAGCGTGTAGGTTATAATTTAACAGATAAATACCATCGGTCCGATTGATTTATTGAAACCATTAGTGTGTCTTTGGACTTAGGAAATTTCAACCGAGTTATTGAAGTGATAAAAACAAAATGGCGACCATGTCCTTGAATGTCATTGAGTAGAAGTAGTGTAAGCGGAACGTTTGGAAAGTGTGAAAAGAGAGTTGCGAAGTGTGTTAGGTCTTTTGAATTACTATAGACAACTTATTCCTCATTTTGCTGAATTGACCAAATGTCTCACTGATTTACTAACAAACAAACATCCAAATGTCATTGTAAATAGCGAATATTTAAGGCCTGCATTTGCGAAAGTACTATCTTATTTTTCAAGTGAACCTATTCTAAAATTACCTGATCTTAGCACTATTTTCAGGCTAAGATGCGATGCGAGCTCCGTAGCCATTGGAGGGGTACTGCTTCAAGAGCACGACCAAATATTGTACCCTGTATACTACGTCTCCCGGAAATTGAACACCAGTAAACGAAATTACAGCACGCCGGAACTTGAAGCCCTCGCTCTTGTGTTCTCGGTACGTAAACTTTCGAGATTTCTTTTAGGTAAACACTTCATTATTGAAACAGACAATAGTCCGTTGACATTTATCACCAGTGGAAGCCCAAGTAACCACAGAGTGGCCAGATGGTCCCTTCTTCTACAGGACTATAGCTTCGAAATCAGACATATAAGAGGCTCACATAACTCACTGGCTGATCTTCTATCGAGATGTCCATACGACTCACCCAATAGCCAGGTAACACCCGAGCACATTGCAGATGGTGTATAAACTGCAACGTAAATAGTGCTCAACACCACAGCCAATTGTGACTTCATGTCAGTTACGCTGTGAAGAACTGTGTGATAGGGAAGATTTAATCTCCCATTGTAAATAAATTGTGTACATACTATTATTATTATGTGAATGAATGTGTCGGAGAATTGTGAGAAATGTGAAAGAATGCCATTACTATTGTAAATATGTAGTATTATAAGAAATAGACACCACAAGTGTCACAGGACAGTACTATAGGACCCAAAGATTTACCGAGCTTGAACAGCGCCAAGTAATCCTGAGAACATCTACAAAGATGGTCCACGACGTTTTAACAAGTACGAATGATGACCTTGACAACCTAATCCGAGGATAAGACGGAAGAAGTTATCCAACAGCTGATGACAAGAACTGGGTGCTCCGTATATTTAAAGTCCATCTAAAACGAGAGACCTTGATGTGAATGTCAACATAACACATGTTTGCAACAACACAGCTCTACACTTCCGTTATATGTTCATATTAATTTGAAAGTTAGACGATACTAAAATGTTTATAAATTTATGACAATTATGTGAAAATTTGGGTACGAAACATTTCCATATACGAAATTGTATATGTCGCGTTTTGTTAGATGTAATCTCAGCATCGTAGCTTGATTTACTTTTTCACAAGAGTGACCTTTTGTGCACTTTTGTCAATAAGTATCAAATTATGACACTAAGAAAGAAAATGTTACTTGTAATTTATTTTGTTGAAAGCATGATAAAATTACTGTCCCGAACTTTTGTTCCATAACCAAGGGACATAACTAAATATTGTTGGTGATGTGTAAATATGTATTGAAACTACCATGTTTGCCTAATAGGTATCACGTCAATGTGACGTCTTGTGTATATGGGAAAACTTACCAAAACTGAAGACCTTCATTGGATACTCTATTAGATAAGGGTAGATGTCCGATGTCGGAGTTATCTTATAGGTAGATACTCACAGGCTGACCTGATTATTTATAATTTTTCTTTTTGGTTGAGAGGTAGGGGCAAGTTAGCCGTAACCTACCGGACTGGCTGTGTCTCAGCGAGGTAAAAACCATAGAATTGATTGTACTTGACAAGTATACTTGATGGGTAGGCATGGGGATTGTATGCATATTGTTTACTAATCACCTGTACATATTAAGACAAACCAAAGGTTTACGTCAGATGAAGTGCAAAGTTCGATTCTGACAAGATAAAGAACAGTTATATAGAGTACATGAAAGGAAATCCTTTCATGAGAAAAGGGGGGGGGGGAGAATGTCAGAGTCTCACCCAGAGTTATAACGCGTTGTCTGTACCAACGCCCGACAATGCAACGCTGAACTATGATAAACACTACAGCTATAACGCGGCGTCGTCAACAACGCCAGGCAATCAACACTGAGCGATGCTAAGCAGTCGGCGGTCAGCTGGAACACAGCGTGACCATTGAGGGGTCACGCAAGCTGACTCGAGCACAACTGAGGTGTGTGCTAAAAGGCCAGCCAGACTAGGCTTGGGTGCCGTAACGGACTGACGTGTGATTGCGGCTTGAGAGTTTATGCATGTCTTGATAGCTAGCCTGTATGACCGTTGGAGATGGAACGCCTGTGTGTTTGACTTGTAAGTTGAGTGCATTGTTGTATTATTATATTAATGTATTGATTGCTTGTATTTATGATCTATTTGATAATGTGAATTGTGATTGCGCGAAGCCTGTATTGTTTCTGATGTGTGCAGTGCGCGAATAAATAGCGCGAATTATATTATCGGTGATTCGCCTCGTGTTATTTGATAATCATATTTAGTATCACACTTGTCAAGATACGAGCCATAGCTCTTGCGCTAAGCAAGACTTTGACAGAAGGGAACAAGAAAAATCTTAGATACTGGAATAGAAGACAACAGACTGAACACGCCTTTAACTCTACGCCACGAAGGGAACAAGAAAAATCTTAGATACTGGAATAGAAGACAACAGACTGAACACGCCTTTAACTCTACGCCACGAAGGGAACAAGAAACACCTTAGATCCTGGAATAGAAGACAAAAGATTGAACACGCCTTTAACTCTACGCCACGAAGGGAACAAGAAAAACCGAAAAAGACTGTAACCTACCTCTGCACCCGAGGATAGACCAGCTTATCATATACATATCATCAAAACAATGTTTTCCCGTAGTGAATTTGAATAACGAAGACACAAACCACAGATTGTACGATTTATTGCCTAGCATGTTTCGCTGCATCTCGTATATTTCAGCTTGAAAGTTGTATTTTTTTTAAATAGTTATTTTATTCAATGTTGTGTGATTTCTGCAGTATGTACATAAGATGCCGTTCGCTCGCTTTCAATACATGCGTAGTCCATATATGTGCTAATAATTTTAGTGAATTGGACTGATTTTTGCGAGTGGGTTAGATTTCGTCAAGGTCGAGAAGTCAATATTTTAGTCCAGCTGACCGGTGTAGGGTTGAATCCGCTACCTCGCATCAGCGCATTGAAGATTCTAGCGAACGCTCTTATCCATTCGGTCATATTGACTCCCTCACAAGCGAATAACGACATGCACAGGTTTAGTAGAAACATATACTGACCCCCCGTGACTCAGGTCTTAGTCAGATATGACTGAGCTACCGTATGACAGTAGACGGTACTACCTGCTTTCTGTCAGCGCCGAATGTTGGGCGGCGCTTACCAAACCCGACACCCCACATTGTGCCAACGGCTTCGGGCGGAAGAGCGCAATTGGGAGGGTACTAGCCTTATCCTGGTGCGAGAAAATGCACCCCAAAGACAAAATAAGTCATGGCAGGGCAGACCAGGCCCTAAGCCTTGGTTGGCAGCTGGTCCAGGATCGAAGCTCCGACAGGCGGACAGTTAGAGCATTGCTTTGTTGATCCGGCAGCTTCTGCAGCTTGTCTTGTTCCAGATTATAGGTGTCAACTTTCCTCTGGAGTGAACTAGGCAGGCCGAGAGAGGGATCATGCTGCATGGGCAACACATGGTTTCTTTATTTTAGCCCAGGCTTTGTGCTATGGAGAGGCAATAACTCCATCCCTGGTCTTAACCGGTCTCGGAATCAAAGCGAGAGGCAACTGTTACGGGTTATAAGTCCTTGTCAGTTGGCGTAGACATGGGGCGCCACGCGTTGCCTCTGACGGTGGGAGACACCTACAGGTGTCACTGATCAGCTACCGCCCGCCTCAAGCTGGGCATCCCCCAGCCAATTGGGTGCTGATCCGCCACAGCCTGCCTGCTTCAATGGGTGCTTGGGGCTAGGACAAAATCTGAATCGCAGGCTGTAAAACCAATGCACCAGGTACTAATAAAAAGAATAGAAACCTCAAGCTACGGCTTGCAACCTGGAACGTGAGAACCATGTGTCCAGGATTTTATCCTGACTTGACAAATATTGACGATGTGAGAAAAACGGCTGTGATTGATGCTGAACTCAATCGTCTTAACATTGATATTGCTGGCCTGCAGGAGACTCGCCTCGCTGAGGAAGGGTCACTCAGGGAAAACAATTACACCTTTTTTTGGAAGGGAAGAGGGCAGGCAGAAAAAAGGCAACATGGTGTGGGCTTTGCAGTGAAGAATTCGCTACTGGGAATGATTGATATCCCAGCTGGAGGTAATGAAAGATTATTATTACTGCGCTTGGCAACCTCTTGTGGATTTGCCACCATTCTCACTGCATATGCACCGACACTCACTTCCTCTGATGATGTGAAGGATACGCTCTATGAGCAGCTAGACTCTGCGATCAAGGCAGTTCCAAAATCCGACTACATTTATATGCTCGGTGATTTCAATGCTCGTGTGGGCAAGGACTCGAGTTCATGGCCAGTGTGCCTTGGAAAATACAACATCGGTCGCATGAATGAAAATGGGCAAAGGCTGCTGGAGCATTGCACTAGAAATGACCTATGTATTACAAACTCCTTTTTTAAAACAAAAGAGATGCATAAGGTCACATGGAAACATCCAAGATCCAGCCATTGGCATCAGCTGGACTTCATTATGACACGGAGACAACATCTGAACCATACATCATTAACTCGAAGTTACCACAGTGCTGACTGTGATACAGATCATTCTTTGGTTGTTGCAAGGGTTAGACTGAGACCAAAGAGAATCTACACAGCTAAACACAAGTCTAGTCCCAGGATTAATATTACTAACACTCACGATCCTGGAAAATGCTTTGAATTTCAACAGCAACTTGAAGACGCTTTCAATGATACATCAGAAAATTGTATAGTAAATGATAAATGGAGTAAACTTAAGGAAACTATTTATAAAATAGCGGTAGGGGTTTACGGCACTGTGGATCATAAGAGGCAGGACTGGTTTGCAGCAAACAGCCAGATACTGCAGCCCTTGATTGATAAAAAGAAGATAGCTCTCTTAAGAAACAAGGAAAGACCAACGCGTACCACTCTGAGTGAGCTGAAGCAAGCGAGGAAGGATGTACAAAAGGCTGCCAGGCAGTGTGCGAATGACTATTGGATCAAGTTATGTGAGTCCATTCAAATCGCAAGTGATAAGGGAAACATCAGAAGCATGTATCAAGGGATAAAGAAAGCCTGTGGTCCAATGATCAAAAGAAGTGCACCGCTGAAAACCTTGACTGGAGAAATCATCACTGATAACAAACAGCAGATGGATAGATGGGTCGAGCACTATTTAGAGCTTTACTCAAGTGAGACCAAGCTAGCGGATGATGCCCTCAACGCCATAGAGGTCCTGCCAACTCTTGACCACCTGGACACACTTCCCACTATAACAGAAGTTAAGTGTGCTATAAATGAGCTTGCATCTGGCAAGGCTCCAGGTAAGGATGGGATTCCAATAGAGGTAATCAGGAGTGGGCAAGACACACTCGCTCTACAGATCCACCAGCTAATAGAGCTATGCTGGCGAGAAGGACCAGTCCCACAGGATTTCAAAGATTCAAACATCATAACGCTGTACAAGAACAAGGGAGATCGGAGCGACTGTAACAACTATAGGGGTATCTCACTTCTGTGTATTGTTGGGAAAGTATTTGCCAGAATTGTCCTGCACAGACTTCAAGTCCTGGGAGATCAAGTCTACCCCGAATCACAGTGCGGCTTCCGTCAGAACCGGTCTACCATTGATATGATATTCTCATTGCGACAGATGCAAGAAAAATGCCGGGAACAAAATCAGCCACTGTTTATTGCCTTCATTGACCTCACAAAGGCATTCGATTTGGTCAGTCGTGAGGGTCTGTTCAAAGCACTAAAGAAGATTGGCTGCCCACCAACTCTTCTGTCCATTGTGGAATCGTTCCACACAGGCATGAAAGGTATAATCAAGTTTGATGGCTCAACTTCAGAAGAGTTTGAAATCAAGAGTGGAGTTAAGCAAAGTTGTGTACTATCCCCCACCCTCTTTGGGATATACTTTTCATTTCTACTGAAATATGCCTTTCGTGATCAGGATGACGGTATATACATTCACTCACGCTCAGATGGTGGCCTCTATAATGCTCAGAGATTGAAGGCCAAGACCAAAATTAGCAGGGTACTAATCAGAGAGTTGCTTTTTGCTGATGATGCTGCGATTACGACCCACTCTGAGGAAGAATTACAACATCTACTATCTGCATTCTCCAATGCTTGTTCTGAATTTGGTTTAACAATTAACAAAAAGAAGACACAGATTATGTCACAAGGTGCACATGGTGTACCATCAATCTTTATTGACGACGCCGAACTGAAGATAGCAGACCATTTTACATATCTAGGATCAGAGGTAAATAGCAAATTATCCCTCGATCAGGAAATCAACATCAGGATTGGCAAGGCAGCAACAACAATGAACATGTTAGCAAAATGAGTCTGGGAGAACAGGAAGCTTACTGCCAAAACAAAAGTCCTCGTCTACCAAGCCTGTGTCCTTAGTACTCTTCTTTATGGCAGTGAAACCTGGACAACTTACTCACGCCAAGAGAAACGTTTAAACAGCTTTCATATGCGGTGTCTGCAAAGAATACTTGGTATTAAGTGGCAAGCAAAATCACAAATACTGAAGTTTTGGAAAGATCAGGTTGTGTGACGGTGTATTCCATGCTCAGTCTTCGTAGACTTAGATGGATAGGACACGTTAGGAGGATGGATGATGGTAGAATACCAAAGGACATCTTTTTTGGTGAATTACAGACAGGTAGGAGATCTCAGGGTCGGCCTCTACTACGATACAAAGATGTGTGTAAGCGGGAGATGATTGAAACAGGCATTGATAATGCACATTGGGAGCACGTCGCCGCTGAACGTGTTGCATGGAGGGCAACTATCAGAAATGGAATAAAGACAAAGGAGAAAATGATTGCAGATAAAGCACACACAGAGCGTGAGAGACGTAAGATGGTGCAAAATGGTGGAAGTGACCATGTTTTCACATGCACCTACTGTGGGCAAACATTTGCAGCAAGAATTGGCCTTACCAGCCACACTCGCCACCGCCATGGATCGTAGTTATTAAGCCTTTTTGAAGCACAATGTACCAAACTATCGTCTGTCAAGACGGAAAGGTGCCAATGTCATACTGACCCCCTGAAGCAACACTGAACTCCGAGCTGGGTGGAGCTAAAGCGTGAATCAAACAGCCGGTGGAAACCATACCGAAACCATACCGGCAGCTTGCCTGATAGTGTGATCTTCAAAAACATTGATCGCAAGAAGAAGAAGAAGAAGAAGAAGAAGAAGAAGAAGAAGAAGAAGAAGAAGAAGAAGAAGAAGAAGAAGAAGAAGAAGAAGAGGAAGAAGAAGAAGAAGAAGAAGGAGGAGGAGGAGGAGGAGGAGGAGAAGAAGAAGAAGAAGAAGAAGAAGAAGAAGAAGAAGAAGAAGAAGAAGAAGAAGAAGAAGAAGAAGAAGAAGAAGAAGAAGAAGAAGAAGAAGAAGTGGGAAGGAAGGAAGTAAAAGGAGGAAGGGTAAAAATTTTAAAATATATATAAAAAGAATAAGATGATGAAGGCGATGATCTCACACGAATACCATTCTTAGTCGATGAATCTTTAGTTTCAGGAAATTATTTTACCAAATAGAAAACAATTTTCTTCTTTGTATCTGTGTCCAGGGAGTGCGTCCCACCAAGTCATGTAACTCAACGGTTGGTGTGTCCAGGGAGTGAGTCCCACCAAGTCATGTACCTCAACGGTCGGTGTGTCCAGGGAGTGCGTCCCACCAAGTCATGTACCTCAACGGTTGGTGTGTCCAGGGAGTGAGTCCCACCAAGTCATGTACCTCAACGGTCGGTGTGTCCAGGGAGTGCGTCCCACCAAGTCATGTACCTCAACGGTCGGTGTGTCCAAGGAGTGCGTCCCACCAAGTCATGTAACTCAACGGTTGGTGTGTCCAGGGAGTGCGTCCCACCAAGTCATGTACCTCAACGGTCGGTGTGTCCAGGGAGTGAGTCCCACCAAGTCATGTAACTCAACGGTCGGTGTGTCCAGGGAGTGCGTCCCACCAAGTCATGTACCTCAACGGTCGGTGTGTCCAGGGAGTGCGTCCCACCAAGTCATGTACCTCAACGGTCGGTGTGTCCAGGGAGTGTGTCCCACCAAGTCATCTACCTCAACGGTCGGTGTGTCCAGGGAGTGTGTCCCACCAAGTCATCTACCTCAACGGTCGGTGTGTCCAGGGAGTGCGTCCCACCAAGTCATGTACCTTAACGGTCGGTGTGTCCAGGGAGTGCATCCCACCAAGTCATGTACCTTAACGGTCGGTGTGTCTGACTTCAGCACGTCTTTGTGAGAGGCGTGCTTCCTCTAGACAGATTCCATCCAAGGCTCTATCTACCCTGGGTAGGTTTTTAAACTAATGAAAAACTACTGAAGCGAAAGCAAATCTTGGTGAATCTTGTGATAGTTAAAACAACTCCGACCAGACTTACAAATGGTGTTGTCTTTTCCACGCATTTGGGTCTATTGTGGTTATATGTTTTAAGCGTTTCAGTCAGCCAAAGTATAATTCATTTATTCACGTCATCTTATATATAAATTAGGATGTCCGTATCTCCTCCCTTCTCCCTCTTCCTCCTCCCTCTTCCTCCCTCCGCCTCCTCCCTCCTCCCACTCTCTACTCCTCCTTCTCCCTCTTCCTCCTCCCTCTTCCTCCCTCCGCCTCCTCCCTCCTCCCACTCTCTACTCCTCCTTCCTCCTCCCTCCTCCTTCTCCTCCCTCCTTCTCCCTCTTCCTCCTCCCTCTTCCTCCCTCTTCCTGCTCCCTCCACCTCCTCCCTCCGCCTACTCTCTCCTCCTCCTCCCTCCTCCTCCCTCTCCCTCCTCCTACTCCCTTCTCCTCCTCCTCCTCCTCTCTCCTCCTCCCTCCTTCTCCCTCTTCCTCCTCCCTCCTCCTCCCCCTCCTCCTCCACCCTACTCCTCCCTCCTCTTCCTAATCCCTCCTCCTCCCTCCTAGTCCTCCTGTCTCCTCCTCCCTCCTTCTCCCTCCTCCTTCTACCTCTTCCTCCCTCCTCCTTCTCCCTCCACCTCCTCCCTCCTCCTCTCTCCTCCTCCTCCCTCCTCCTCCCTCTCCCTCCTCCCTTCTCATCCTCCCCCACCTACGTTCTCCTCCTCCCTCCTCCTCCTTCTCCCTCCTCCTCCCCCTCCCTCCTCCCCCTCCTCCTCCTTCACCCTCCTCCCTCCTCCTCCTCCTCCTCCTTCACCATCCTCCCTCCTCCTCCCTCCTCCTCATCCTCCCTCCTCCCTCCTCCTCCCTCCTCATCCCTCTTCCTCCTCCTCCTCCCTCCTCCCTCCTCCTTCTCCCTCCTCCCTCCTCCTTCTCCCCTTTCCCCCCTCTTTCT
>OY992882.1:123239101-123260967 GCA_963921405.1 Cepaea hortensis | reverse complement strand
GACAGACAGACAGATAGATAGATAGACAGACAGACAGACAGTCGGGAACGGGAACTTATATGACTACTTATATGAATTAAATGACATGCTCCCCATCAGGGTCTGGGCGAAGACGGGCTGGGTCAGACAGACAGACAGACAGACAGTCAGACAGACAGATAGTCGGTAACGGGAACGAGAACTTATATGACTACTTATATGAATTAAATGAGATGCTCCCCACCAGGGTCTGGGCGAAGCCGGGCAGGGTCAGCTAGTAAGCTATATAGCTCTTCAATACGTACCTGACAAGATGCAGATAAATGTGCCAGGTAATAAATCGTGCAACAAATTGTTTGTGTCGTTTGTTTTTAAATCCACTAAGTCCACTACATTGTTTTAAGTACAGCTAACGTAAAAGTTAAAGGGATTACTTACGTTAATTAACAAATACTTCTCCAGCTTGTAATCTAATTATCTGCAGCTGTATTCATTGAAACACCGATATGTAAATATGGCCGAGGATAAATACTTGTTTTAGCTCGGCATCCACTTTTATTATCCAGTACCCTTGTATCACGATATTACGTAATTGCTATACAAGAATGGATGTTAATCAATCCGTTTCACTTTTACGGGTGACTGGCGGACAATTCCGTGACACATATTCCGGTTGCTTACTTTGGAAAAAAAAAATCCATCTATTTGTTTAATATTTCGTGTGCAAGAAACCACATGAACGTTGAACTAGAGGACAAAAATGCCAGGCAGGCTAAAACAGGGATGTATTTTTGTTTAAAAAAAAAAAACTGATTAAAATTAGCATAGATAAAAATCTGATCGCAGGAGACGTCAAGAACTTACATACAGCAAACGACAGCCATTTGATATGCAAAAAATCGCTGTAATAAGAAAAGTAAATACATTACGATAAGAGCGATCTGATTTGTGAAAGGTTACCCCTGCATTTTCTAGAGCATATCCTTGTCGATCACCTCCTGCTGTATTTTCTTGTTATATTCTTGTTATATTTTGGTTAGCCTACCTTCTTCAATATTCAGCTCTTGAAGTATGGATGCATCTGTTCTATTCTTTAGCCAAGATATTCTTAGAACCCGTCAATAACATTTATATTCAAAGGCATTTATGCGCTGTTCAGCTTGTTTAGTAAGTGTCCATGTCTCGCAGGCGTATGTTGCAATAGGAAAGATGCAGGCTCTTAAAAATCAAATTTTTGTAGATTCTTCTTCTTCTTCTTCTTCTTCTTCTTCTTCTTCTTCTTCTTCTTCTTCTTCTTCTTCTTCTTCTTCTTCTTCTTTCTTCTTCTTCTTCTTCTTCTTCTTCTTCTTCTTCTTCTTCTTCTCCTCCTCCTTCTTTTTCTTCTTCTCCTCCTCCTCCTCCTTCTTCTTCTTCTCCTCCTCCTCCTCCTTCTTCTTCTTCTTCTTCTTCTTCTTCTTCTTCTTCTTCTTCTTCTTCTTCTTCTTCTTCTTCTTCTTCTTCTTCTTCTTCTTCTTCTTCTTCTTCTTCTTCTTCTTCTTGGGTAGCTGGATAGGAGTATCCCCTATCAAAGGAGACGTAAGGCGCCTCCTTCCCTCCGCTAGCCTACGGGAAACCCTTGGGCAAGGTGGAGTACCCGTTTAGCCCCCCGATCAGGGTTACGCTCCCGGGTAGGTGGAACCCGTTAGCTGTGGACAGCAATCCATCTAGGAGACGGAAAACTCCAAATATAAACCCCCAAGTTCAAGGTGGAACAGCGTGCTGAGGAACTGGATGGCCATGGATTAACTGGCCGTGAACGTTGGACGTCTGACAGGCGTGCGGGGCGGCACCAGGCGTATGGACTCCTGCGGGACATCCCCTGCCTCTTCCCTAGCAAGCAGGCAATGCTAGGGTGACCGTTTATTTCCTGCAATATCCAAAATTTGCCTATGGATTTATTTAAACATGGGAATCGTCGCCGGAGCTACGGAGCACGTGCTCTGCGCTTGACACATCCCTCAGAGGCTAGCGAAGAGAGAGTGAGGAGGAGAAGACGAGGAAATGGTGTGAGACGACGGCATAGAAATAGGAGGGCAGGCGCCAGGAGAACAAGACGAAAAGTGGAGAGACTAGGTTTCAACTATGTAAGAGTGGGATACTGGAATTGTCGCAGTGCCAGACAGAGAGGTCCTGTACTGGAGAGACTAATATATGATTTTGACGTCCTCATGCACGAGGAGCTAAATACAGACAAATACCATTGCCCTGGGTAGGCCAGTTATATAAACCCTACTGGGCAGAAGAGACATGGACAAGGTCTGCTGGTGAAGGAAGGAGTGAAGCATGTGGTACTCGACTTGAGCCAGTGGAATCACAGTGCAAGAGAGGTCCAGGATATACAAATGGAGATTGGTGGCTTAAGTTGGAACATCATAAATGTATATGCCACAGTGGACTGTTTTGTCAGAAGAACATTGGGACTGGCTTAAGGAACTGGAGGAATTACCAGGTGATAGGCTACTCATATGTGGAGACTTCAATGCAAGGAACAGAGATTGGGACAATAGTGGAGAAAACCGACAGGGAATTGCCCTTGCAGATGCCATGGTGGACTCCGATGTGGTCTGCATAAATGATGGTAGGCCGACAAGAATGGCAATGAGGCCTGGCGATGCAGACACATCTATTGACTTGGCACTTGTCTCCCAGTCATCAGTCCTTGATGTAAAGTGGAATGTTTTGAATGACCATGGGAGTGATCACATGCCATGCTCAGTCCTGATCTCTAAACCCAGGAAAGTTAAAGCTGGGAGAGCGCGCAAGACCTTCCGGTATGAGTGGACCGATTGCCTTCTTGGACGCCTCAGACAAGGGGCATGCAACAGGACTGTTAAAACTCCCTTTTTGCAGCCCCCATGGTGGACCCCAGAAGTAGACCATGCTTGGAAAGCAAAGAGAGCTGCAGTGACGCAGCTAAAGAAAGTGCGACAGACACTTCGAAGCTCACGAGAGGAAGTGGACACAGCGGAAAATGTCAAGAAAGACAAGGTGGAGGTTTTCAAGCGCTGTGCTGCAGAGGCCAAAAAGGCAAAATGGGAATGTTTCATGAAGGAGATTGGAGGTGGTAAAACACTGCAAAAATTCTGGAAACTGCACAGGCAAATGCAGAGAAAAGATCGGCAGATGACAGTGGGAACAATCTATAGAGATGATGGTGTGCGCGTGACAACAGACAAATAGAAAGGGGAGGCGTTTCTCCAGAGATTTTTAGAGCAGACTAATCATAATGATGCGGACACCAGGGATGCAGTTAGAGAGGAGTTATCTGGCACCACGAAGAATATGCAGTATGAAGACATCATACGGGTGGAAGATGTTAAACACATTTTGAAAAAGGCAAAAGACACGGCACCAGGACCCGATGAGGTCAGGTATGGCCACATGAAGGGTTTGAGCGAAGCAGACCTGGAGGAGATGACCGACTGCTTTAACCAGAGCATTTGGACAGCATCAGTACCGCAGGATTGGGTGCACAGCTATCTCATCCCTCTCCCAAAACCATTCAAGGATCAGTCAAAGCTTAGCGGCTTTAGGATCATCACCCTTCAAAATACATTTGGGAAGGTTTTAGAGAAGATAGTCGCTGTTAAGCTGCAGGATTTTTTGGAAATGGGGAAGCTTCTTCCAAGAGACCTGGGGAGCTACAGGCCAGGAAAAGATACCTGGTCAAATGCAGCCACTTTTGCCTTTGATGTTTATGAGGGGTTCCAGAGTAGACAGGAAACGATGGCGGTAGCGCTTGATCTCGAGGATGCGTACAATAGAGTTCGATATGATATTTTGATGGCCGCACTGATGGAGAAGGGGGTCTTCTTCTTCTTCTTCGTTCATCCGGAGTTTTTTTTTCGGACGTGATTGCGTTGTGCCTGTTTACAGCAGAGCTGCGTTCTTGAGCCGTTAGGCCGACACATCCGACTTCTGCGGGCATTTGTTGACCGGGTTAATCTTCCCGGGGAGAAGGGGGTCAATCCCTGGTTGGTGAACTGGATAGCAGCCGTCCTGCACTCTCGTTGGGTTGCTCTCCGTCTGGGCGCATGGACCTCAGAGCCACATATGTTAACCCCGGGACTGCCACAGGGATCTGCAATCTCACCGGTGCTCTTTAATGTGTTTACGAGCAAGATTGCAAACCTAGAAGCACCAGGGGTTGGAAGAATACTAACATTTGCAGATGATATTCTTGCATATAGGCAGGGGAGAGGTAGGGAGCAAACAGCCCAGGAGTTACAGGTGACAGTAGATAAAGTGATTGACTGGTGCACTGAAATGAGTGCTGTCATCCACCCGGAAAAGGCGGCTGTTTTGTGGTGCTCTCTGGACAACAGGATTGTGAGAGCTGATGTCCCAAGCCTCACGATAGATGGTAGAAATCTCAGCAGTGAGAAAAAACTGAAGTATCTGGGATCACATTTGACAGGAGCCTATCCTTCAAGGACCATGTGGAGACGGTCGTGACAAGAACTCAAAAGGGACTCAATGCACTTAAAACTATGGCTGCAATGGACATAGAGCAGAGAATGCTTTTCACACTATACCAGTTCTTGATCCTCTCAGTAATTGATTATGGATTAGGTCTGCTCACTGTCTCAGAGAGTCAGCTGGTGAAGTTAGAGCGCATACAGAACGAAGCTATGCGGGTAATTCTGGAATGCACTAGAGACACCCCAGTAGTGTGTATGTGTTACATCCTTGGTCTGCCTTTGTTGCTGGTAGGCTCAAGGTGATGCAGGCGAAGGCATACCTCAGAGTAGCTGCAGACACAGACCACCCACTGCATGAGGCGCTGGACGCAGTTAAGGGTCAGCGACTGATAAGAGGGAAATCATGGATGGCTCAGGCAGAGGATACGATCAGACAGGTGTGCCCCTTGGAGGAACATTAGGCGTGGAGAGGAGTGGGTCAGAGTACCAGCGGAGCAGTCAGACTTGTGCAGAGTTATAATCACATTAAGCCGGGAGTGCAGGGAGTGGCCAGCAGGGGCCACGGAAGTGGAAATCCAGCAACTAATTCAGGACAATGCTCACTCGAATGATGTGATTATCTACACAGATGGTTCGGTGTCAAGAGGTGAGAGAAGTGGCTGGGGGTTCATAGCCAAAGCTAATGGTCGATGTTTGGGGCAGGAGAGCCTGGCATATGATACCACAATATCCAGCTTACGAATGGAAGTGGAGGCAGTCACTGCGGCTCTCCGCTGGATGGAGAATACGACACACACACACACACACACAAACACACACACACACACACACATCGTGATTGTAACTGACTCAGAAAGCATGCTGACGAGGGTGAGGACGGGCAGACTTCGTGCGGAGTGGCTTGCTTCGCTTCGGAGGTCACGGGTGACAAGCATCGCCTGGATCTTTTCTCCGGGGCATGCCGGTGGGCTGGGAAATGAACAGGCGGACAGATTGGCTGGCTCTGCAGAACTTGGTGGAGTATTGATACATGACAAGGCAGACGTGGTTGCGGCCTTGTGGGAGCACGTACACACGTCGGAGGAGCAAATGGATTACCATGGTCTGGCAAGAATGAGACAACGAGGATTGACGAAGGGATCTGGCCGACGCTCAACGCTCAGAGGAAAGGCGAGACGGACTTACTATCAGATTGTTACTGGTACTATTAGTGTTGGAACTCTTCGCTGGCTGCTGAGGATGGGGACGGAGCACTTATGGGAATGCCCCGTATGATGTGATGTCGATTCCTAAATCAATCAATCAATCAATCAATCAATCAATCAATCAATCTTCTTCTTCTTCTTCTTCTTCTTCTTCTTCTTCTTCTTCTTCTTCTTCTTCTTCTTCTTCTTCTTCTTCTTCTTCTTCTGCGTTCATCCGGAGTTTTTTTTTCCGGACGTGATTACGTTGTGCCTGTTTACAGCAGAGCTGCGTTCTTGCGCCGTTAGGCCGACACATCCGACTTCTGCGGGCATTTGTTGACCTTCCAAGATTTTTGTAATTTTTATCTGTCTCATTCCATAATGCATTCGGTTGTTTTAGTTTTTGAAGACCAATAAAATTGTTATCTTATCGTCTTATTATATTCTAGCGACATTCTTCTTATATTTTTGTTATATCATTCTTATATTATTATTACATTCTTGTGAACTTATTGTTATATTCTTGTTATATTCTTATTAGAGTTTTGTTATATTCTTGTTGTATTCTTGTTACATTCTTATTGTATTCTCGTTATATTCCGGTTATATTCTTGTGATATCATTGTGATATTATAGTTGTATTCGTGAACATTACAACAAATGCATATCTGATGTGGGAACCGTGGTGGTGCAGTGCTTAGCACGCTGACCTGACAGCTCAGAGGTCATGGGTTCGGATTTATAATAAAGAACTGTTTTTATTTTCAGTTGGCCAGTGCTCCCATGTCGACCCGGCCTAAAGTGAGCGGCAGGAAGTGTCTGGGGGAGGTCAAGGCGTCGGGTGTGACACTGTCCACATCAGCCACGGGGTTTCAATTCATCATCATCATCATCATCATCATCAAGTGCCATGCCGGCTGGCTTAGGCGTTCATGGTTTTCCACAGATCTCGGTCCTTGGTATTCTGGATCAACTCTGCTGATGATATTCTCCATGCCACCGTCTCAATCCATCCGGCATCATTTCTCTGCCTCTCTTCCCCTCAATATTTCCAGTTGTCACGATATTCTCCAATGCCTCTCTTTTCATCACATGACCAAAGAAAGCTGTTTGTCCATGTCTTATTGTTGTATGTACTGTTCTAGTTTCATTAGCCTCTTTCAGACAATCGTTGTTAGTTACTCAGGCAGTCCGAGGAATTCGCAACATTCGTCTCCAGAACCACATCTCTGTTGCTTCTATATAGCACCTCGGCACTCTCTTTCTTACATTCTATAACAGTGATTTACTGTATAAAATACTCTTTATTTTCTATGAGACTTAACAGAGAGGTTTTGAAGGTAGATAAAGAAATTCAAGAACAATACAGAGTGATTGTGAAAAATAGGTATAATGCAATAGCTAAAATACAGAATATAAACGAACAATGGGAAATGTTAAGGGATTCCATTCATCAAACGAGCAAAGAAATATTACCGGAGAGAAGCCAAAATGCGAAGACAAAATGGATGACTGAAGAAATATTAAAGTTGATGGCCAAAAGAAAACAGAGTAAACATTATAAGCATGCACATAATGAGA
The DNA here is from genome assembly GCA_963921405.1 of Cepaea hortensis. Taxonomy (NCBI): domain Eukaryota; kingdom Metazoa; phylum Mollusca; class Gastropoda; order Stylommatophora; family Helicidae; genus Cepaea; species Cepaea hortensis. The sequence continues at coordinate 123,253,763 of OY992882.1, read as the reverse complement.
TAAATAAAGAAATAAGAAATAATTGTGTGAAGGCAAAAGAAAGTTGGTTTAATGAACAGTGCAAGAAAATTTAATTAAATTCTATTAAAGATATAAAAAATATGCACAAACAAATCAGTGAGATTACAGGAAGACAAATAAGAATAAATAAAGGTTGTTTAAAATCAAAAACAGGAAATATATTATTGAAGGAAGATGCTATAATGAAGAGGTGGAATGAGTATATAAGAGACTTATATGATGGAGAAAGGGCAGAATTAACAGAAGAAAGTAACTTAGAAGGTCCACCTATTCTAAAAGAAGAAGTCGATGACACTATCCAGCGTATGAAAAAAGGAAAATCAGCTGGGCCAGATGGAATCACAATAGAAGAATTAGAAGTAATGGGAGAATTTGGAGTAGATATATTAACCAAAATGTTGAATGATATTTATAACAGTGAATATATACCAAGCGATATGTTGAAATCTGTATTTATAGCTACACCAAAAAGATCAGGAGCAATTGAATGCGAAGAGTTTCATACAATTAACCTCATAAATCATGTCACTAAGCTTCTGCTCAGAATTTAATAAGAAGAACAAGGAAGAAAATAAAAATGGAAACTGGTGAAGAACAGTATAGATTTGTGGAAGGAAAAGGCACAAACAATGCAATATACACTTTTCGAACACTATTTGAAAGATCAGTAGAGACAAAGAAAGACATATATTTGTGCTTCATAGATTATACTAAGGCATTTGATAAAGTAAAACATGATGTACTGATTAAAATGTTGGAAGATATTAACATTGATGGAAAAGATCTCAGAATAATAAAAAAATATTTACTGGAACCAAACAGCAGCAATTAAAATAGGAAATAAAGAAGGTAATTATGAACACATAAAGTTGGGAGTACGACAGGGATGTGTTTTGTCACCGGACTTCTTCTCCCTCTATAGCGAAGTAATATTGAGAGAGATCAAAGAAAAGCCAGAAATAATATTTGGAGGTTATAATATAAATAACATACGCTATACATATGACACTAGGGACATCTAGTTAACATCCCCACCTTTGTAAAAACTATTTTGTTACGAAACAGATACATAAGCCTCGAATTCGGACAGTATATCTCGTAACACCAAAATCACAATATACAAAACAATGATCAGACCAGTTGTGCTGTATGGCTCTCAAACCTGGAGTACAACGAAAGGAGACGAAGCCTTGTTACAAACCTTTGAGAACAAAGTTTTAAGACGCATCTTTGGACCCATTAGGGATACACAAAGTGGAGAGTGGAAAAGAAGAAGTGGATAATGCAACAGATCTACAACAATTGTTGGACATTGTAGTAACAGAGAGTGCAAAGAAAGGAATCTCCTTGAATATCAAGAAAACAGTAACAATGGTGATATCAAAGAAACAGGTGACACCCAAATGTGAAATAGAGATAGAAGGGAAAATTCTTCACCAAGTGGATAGTTTTAAATATCTAGGGACATTTATAACATCAGATGGAAGATGCACAACACAGATTAAGAGCAGAATAGGGCAAGCAAAGGCTGCATTTCAAAAAAATGAGGAATATCTTATGCAATAGGTCGCTATAATTGAATGTAAGAAAGAGAATGCTAAAGAACTATATAGAACCTGTTTTGCTGTGCGGCTGTGAATCATGGAATATGCTTGCTTGCTTGTGTTTGTTGGCTTGAGCTCCAACGCGAAGTCCTGTATGTCGGACGACGGCATCCTGTTGTCCAACATCAGTGTGATGTCATACAGGACCTGAGGTTTGCGTGAGTATCCATTGTCCCATGTCTGGCTTATTGGTGTGCAGACTGGTGGTTCCTCGCCCGTACAGGCAGACACTCTCCGACTTCGGAGGAATCGGCGATCTTACTGACTTTAGCCAGAACCCCGAAGGGACCTGTTGCCCAGGACGCTCAACGAGGACGCGTCAATAGGTCTAGGCCAGTATATAACCCGGCCTTGGTGCCTTGGAAACACCTCTGCGTCCCTTTTGAAATATAAATGAACAAGTTAGGAAGAGATTGGAAGCAACAGAGATGTGGTTCCTTAGACAAATGTTGCGAAATTCCTTGGACTGCCAAAGTAACTAACGACGAATGCCTTAAAGAGGCTGGCGAAACTAGAACATTATATACAACAATAAGAAAGAGACAAACAGCTTTTTTTTGGTCATCTGATGAGAAGTGAGGCGCTGGGGAATATCGTGACAACTGGAAAGATCGAGGGGAAGAGAGGCAGAGGCAGACCACGATAAATGATGCTGGATGGATTGCGACGGTGGCATGGAGGAATAATACGGCAGAGTTGATCCAGAAAACCAAAGACCGAGATCTGTGGAGAGTCGTGAACGCCTACGCCAGTCGGTACGGCACTTGATGATGATGATTCTGCTCTCAATCCATGTTGTGCATCTTCCATCTGGTGTAATAATTTCCCCCTCGGTATTTACAATTATCCACTTGGTTAAGCATTTTACCTTCTATTTCCTGTCACATTTTGGTGTCACACCTTTTTCTTTGATAGCACAGTTGCTAGGGCTCCGATTGGTCTACACAGTTATGGCGTTGGCGACGTATATGCCATATTCCCCAATACGTGTAAAACGTGTTCTTTACTTGTGTATATCTGACGTCATCGCGTGTCTGCTTTATACGGGACCCTCGCGCCTCGATGTCCGTTTTCAAACATAGAGATGTCGTTTAAATAGAGCGGTCGTGAACGTATTGTAGTCTAAGGTTTAATTCACATTAGCCGCCACCGCTGCTTTGTTTTGATAAATACAACAGAAGCTATGTATGATCGAGTGTAGATGAGGACATCCCCTATGTATGATCGAGTGTAGAACAGGAGAGCCCCTGTGTATGATCGAGTGTAGAACAGGAGAGCCCCTGTGTATGATCGAGTGTAGAACGGAAGATCCCCTGTGTATGATCGAGTGTAGAACAGGTGAGCCCCTGTGTATGATCGAGTGTAGAACAGGTGAGCCCCTGTGTATGATCGAGTGTAGACCAGGTGAGCCCCTGTGTATGATCGAGTGTAGAACAGGTGAGCCCCTGTGTATGATCGAGTGTAGAACAGGTGAGCCCCTGTGTATGATCGAGTGTAGAAGAGGTGAGCCCCTGTGTATGATCGAGTGTAAAACAGGTGGGCCCCTGTGTATGATCGAGTGTAGAACAGGTGAGCCCCTGTGTATGATCGAGTGTAAAACAGGAGAGCCCCTGTGTATGATCGAGTGTAGAACAGGTGAGCCCCTGTGTATGATCGAGTGTAAATCAGGAGAGCCCCTGTGTATGATCGAGTGTAGAACAGGTGAGCCCCTGTGTATGATCGAGTGTAGAAGAGGAGGGTCCAAATGAAACTGCAAGGTATCTCTAGACCCAGTGTGAAATAGAGACCAAACAACAATGTAAGGTATCTCTAAGCCCAGTGTGGATCAAGCAAGACTGTTGTTGTTGTTGTTGTTGTTGTTGTTGTTTGTCAATATCCTGGAGAACTGAGCTGTAACTCTGGAATCCCTGCATGTGGTTCAGGTGTTGTAACCCCATGGAAGGGCATTCATCTGATTTTCTGTGTTTCAATTGTTTCCTTATCTCAATATAGAATGCAAGGCACACATACATACAGATATACTTTCTATCACACATTCTTATACCAAAGTACATATATTCACATTCAAGTACACACATTCTTATACCAAAGTACATATATTCACATTCAGGTACACACAATCTTATACCAAAGTACATATATTCACATTCAGGTACACACATTCTTATACCAAAGTACATATATTCACATTCAGGTACACACATCTCACATGAAAACGCACAGACATATATTTAAATATGTACAAACACATACTTGCTCACACACAAGCATGACACCAACCGTCATCCGGGGCTCTAAAATAGTTTACAAATAAATGAACTGATGCATTCAGTAACCTGACCACGAATTTACCCAACGATTAAAATGTTTACCAAATGATTACAGAATTTACACAACGAGTAAACATTCACTAAATGGGCAACCATGGGTAGATTGAGCCCGTTACCTCGGGTGGAATCTGTCTAGAGGAAGTAACATTGTTTTTGTTTTGCATATCCTTAACAGGACATCGCTGTCAACATCAGCATCTTTCAGCTGATTGTTGATTTCTTGCCAAGATTACGCGCAGTAGTTTGCCATTGCTTTCTGAGCGACCGGCTCCATACTCTCATAAGTCACTAGCGCGACTCGAACCGCTTCCAATTCTCGTGCGCTCACGTCAACCACGAGAGTATTCGGGGTTACGGAGAAAGCTGCTAAGTCCTCGGCCAGGGAGACCGGCAGGGGAAGTAAACCTTACAGAAATACATGCCGAAGTCGGACACGCTGACCTTTGAGGTGCGTAACTATTTGTGACGTACTTCCCCCGAAAGAGGCACGAAGAAACGGGTGAAATTGGGTTCACTAGTTTATCAAACGACACAGAATTAAATGTATTCAGTGGCGTAACTAATGTTTAATCCGGTTACCTGCACCTGTTCTGTGCCCTGTCAGTCAATTAGTAGAGCCGGGGGCACATACTCGTCATTACGCGCTCAGTAAAATTATAGTTCCTTTTAGTTTGTACACGGCTTGGGGCGTATTGGACATACCGTTAAACACGGGCGTATTGGACATACCGTTAAACACGGGCGTATTGGACATACCGTTAAACACGAAGGATCGAACATACTTTATTTTCAAATTGTTGAGAACTGGTCATGCATGCCCGTCTAACATTCTCTCTCTCTCTCTCTCTCTCTCTCTCTCTCTCTCTCTCTCTCTCTCTCTCTCTCTCTCTCTCTCTCTCTCTCTCTCATATAAATATAATATAGTTATTCGTTCGTTCGTTCGTTCGTTCTCCCTCCCTCCCTTTAATATAGTTAAATTGATAAAATCCTTTCTATTAGACAAAAAAAAAAAAAAAAACCAAGTAGTTTCACAAAATAAATCGTTATCTCAAACCATTACCATTAATATTGGAGTACCTCCGGGGGCCCTCTGGCATTTGCTATTTACGTAAATGTTCTTCCCTTATATCTTTCGTCGTCCTGCGATCTATTTGCAGACTACTGCACATTATATACAAAGGATATTAATTGTAATGTGCTAGAATCGTCATTGTAACAGGAATTAATGAGTGTAGTTAACTGGAGCTATGCGAACCGCGTGCACATTAACAATTCTAAAACAAAATCTGTGCTAATAGCAAGCAGGCAAAGACTTCACTCTCTAAACTCGCAGAGACCTCTTCAGCTGCACATTGGTAGCACGTCTGTAGAAAGCGTAACTGAGCACAAAGCATTGGGTCTTATCACTGATCAAAAACTAACCTTTAATTCTCATGTTCGTGCTCTCGTTAAACAAATAGCCAAAGAAGTATGCAACTTGCCAAAATTAAAAACAATGCCTTGATGAAAACACAAGAAAGATATTCCATACTTCCCACATACAAACATATATTGACTATTGCTCCACAATCAAGGATGGATGCTCAACATCAATAATAAAACGTTTTTATTCACTCCAGAAAAGGGCAGCGCGTTTAATTAAAGGTAAAAAAGCTTGCCGACAATTCTAACCTGTAAGAACGTCTTCGGTTACTGCCACTCCACAAAAGCTTACATTTTAATAAGGCCAAACTTCTTCTTCTTCTTCTTCTTCTTCTTCTTCTTCTTCTTCTTCTTCTTCTTCTTCTTCTTCTTCTTCTTCTTCTTCTTCTTCTTCTTCTTCTTCTTTTTCTTCTTCTTCTTCTTCTTCTTCTTCTTCTTCTTCTTCTTCTTCTTCTTCTTCTTCTTCTTCTTCTTCTTCTTCTTCTTCTTCTTCTTCTTCTTCTTCTTCTTCTTCTTCTTCTTCTTCTTCTTCTTCTTCTTCTTCTTCTTCTTCTTCTTCTGCGTTCATCAAGCAATATGTTTTGGACGTAATTGCGTTATGCCAATTTACAGCAGAGATGTGATATTTGAGCCTTTCGGCTGACACATCTGACTTCTGCGGGCATTTGTTGACCGGGTTAACCTTCCCGGGTGTTTCGTAGGACGGTCAAGCCTCAGTGTTGTAGTGTCATCCCCATCTCAGCTGGTCCGTTCAGATCATCAAGAGACATAAGGGTCAGTCCTCAAGAGAAGACAGGGGCAGATCATGAGCATTCCCCGCCATCTAAGGAGCCTTCCATACTTGCAGAGCCGACACATAACGCTCTAGTACTGGGCTCACCCAAGGAATCGTCACGTCCTGTACATGGCTGCTTAGCCTCATTTCCGTATATTGGGTTTCTTGTCCACGACAGGCTGCCCCTTCGTAGCCAGGAGAGGTCTGTCTGCAGATGATATCCACAAAGTGAGCTTTCGACTCGGACTTTTCATTTAATGGTTTTGATAGCCAAGCAATAATCCATTTCGTGCCACTGGGACGCTTTTTTCCACCTTTGACGAAGCCGACTCTAACTGTTGTGGTGTTATCCCATCCCAGCTGATCCATTTAGAACAGTCGGAGACGTAACGGTCAGCCCTCAAGAGAATTCAGGGGCAGACCATTAGCATTACCCGCCATCCAAGGAGGCTTCCATAGTTGCACAGCCGACACATAGTGCTCTGGTACTGGGCTCACTAAATGAATCGCCACGTCCTGCACATGGCTGCTTGGCCTCACTTCCGTATATTGGGCCTCTCATTCACCACGGGCTGCTCCTCCGGAAACCAGAAGAGATCAATCTGCAGATGACATCCACACAGGGAGCCTTTAATTCGGGCTTTCCACTTAATAGTTTTGCTAGCCAAGCAATATTCCATGCCGTGCCACTGAGACGCGTGTCCACCTTTAATAAAAATATAGTGGTTTTTCGATGCATACATTCCACCTAATGAATTTGCAAGCCAAGCAATATTCCACTTTGTGCCACAGGGACGCATTTTCACCATTAATGCCCACACAGTAGTGCCACCTTGCCGTCTTTATAGACGAAGGGAACAAGGTAGGCTGCAGATGCTGCCGGTTTAACATCTCACCTCCATGCAGCAGAAGGTGAGTAACTGCCAGTCCCTCACATCAGGGAGATTTTGACAGGGGCATTCAGATTATCCCTCAGGTGAGAGCCGTAGACCAAATGTCTGGACCAAGCATGTAGTGGTACCTTGCAATTGATTAGGACTTTATAAGCAATGGATTTGCTAGCTAATGTATATTCCATTTCGCTTTACTTTACCACTAGGGTTCCTAGCCAGCATCTTTTATGGTCAGAACTACGACGGTATCTGATCGTCTTCGCGCCTCTGACTTTCGTTCTTGATTAATGAAATGAATGAATCGCCGAAAAACGAGAAGTAGACTGTGAGCTTTACTAGAGCACGATTACAAGAAACAAAATGGACGTTGCGGCCAAAGCCTTCGTCAGCACAGAACAAACATAAACAAACAAATACACGAAAGACACTACATGAAAATATTAAGGTTACTTATCCGTATCCTTGCTTGAGCGGCTTTCCGTGGATGGAAAATCTTGATTAATGAAAACATTCTTGACAAACGCTTTCGCCGTAGCTCGTTTTGCGGCGATCCAAGAATTTCACCTCTAACGCCGCAATACGAATTCCCTCGTTTGTCCCTGTTAATCATTACCGCCAGTTCCGAAAATTAACAAAATAGAACCAAGGTCTTATTCCATTATTCCATGCACCATTATTCAGGCAGCCGAGGCTTGCTTTGAACACTCTAATTTTTCAAAGTAAACGCGCCGGCCACCCGGGATGCTCAGCGAAGAGCACCCACGGGAGAGAGCCGATAGACGGTAGGGCAGAAACAACGGACAGTGAACCGGCGCGAGTTGGAACCCCGCCTGCACCTGGTAAGCATGTATTAGCTCTAGAATTGTCACAGTTATCCAGGTGGATCGTGTCATCTAAGGAACTTCAACTGATTTAATTAGCCATTCGCAGTTTCACCGTGAGACAGTGTGAACTTAGACATGCATGGCTTAATCTTTGAGAGAAGCAAATGACTACTGGCAGGATCAACCAGATATCTGTCGTACACACGAACTATTCACGCACACGCAGGCCAAGAGTAGCAACCGCTCAGCGCACCTCCTTGGTACCCGGTGATACATGCAAAACCACTGGACGCCTCCTGTCGAGCTTCAAGCTATGCCAGGAAGGACTGACCAAAAAGCACTGTGGGCCCACTACTCATCGAGAGAGAGAGAGAGAGAGAGAGAGAGAGAGAGAGAGAGAGAGAGAGAGAGAGAGAGAGAGAGAAGGCGCTTATCGAGACCTTAGTCGAACGATCGTACAAAAATTGCTCTTTCGCCTGCTCAAACCGAGTCTTTGGCTTCCCGCTACCGTCACAATCATGAAACACCTGCCTCGCTAACTTGCGTAGGCTAGGAAGTTCCCGATTGGGTGCACTTCACACAACCATCCGAGATAACGAACGCCAGACGCCGAGGCCAAACTAATTCACAAAATCCTATTTCAAAATGCTCCCAGCTACCTTTGGCCATTGTTTAAATATAACGCAAGAAATGTTGAACGACTAAACATACTTAATGTCCCTAACCCTCATTCATTTAGTAGCATGTCTTTTGCAGAACCCAGCTCCCATAACAACCTTCTAGAAAACCTCTCGATCATAAGCAAGATGTCCGGAGTCCGATACGCCCATCTGGAGATCATCCGCCACATCAATCACCCATCTTCTCTTTGGCCTTTCTCTTCCTCTCTTCCCAGACATATACCCCTCCATTATTGTTCTCTCCAAACTTTCGTGATGTTTCAAGTGACAAAATATTTCAATTTTCTATGTTTTATCGTCTTTAATAGCCAACCTTCGTCAATATTCAGCTCTTGAAGTACGGATTTATTCTTTTCTTTATCCAAGATATTCTTAGAACTCGTCTATAACATTTATATTAAAAGGCATTTATGCGCTGTTCAGCTTGTTTAGTAAGTGTCCAGGTCTCACAGGCGTTTGTTGCAATGGGAAAGATGCAAGCTCTTAAAAATCTAAGTTTTGTAGTTCTATCTGACCCACTCCACAATTTATTCAGTTGCTTTAGTCTTTGAAGAGCAATAGATATCAATCAATCATATCCCATGCCCAAAAGCGTGGGCGGTCATGACTCGCCATTTCACTCGATCACCAGAGTCGTGGATCAGCTCAGTGTTCCTGTCTCGACCATGCCATGTGGCCAAGCCATCCAGCTATTTACTTCTCGGTCTTCCCCTTGGTCTGTTCCCTTCGATCTTGCCAGTTGTCCCTAAGTTCTCCAATCCATTTCTTCTCATAACATGACCAAAAAACTGTGTCTGTCTACGTCTAATTTCTCTAATAAATTTACGATTTTCATTTGTCTCGTGTAGTACTTGGTTATTGTTTTTTTTGTCTGTCCATGGTATTCTTTGCATTTTCCTCAGAAACCACATTTCTGCAGCCATCACATATATACAAAATAACAGGGTCTATGTAGCACCTCAACACCCTTTATCTCGTTTCAATTGACATCTTTTTATTGGTCAGAATGTTTTTCATCTTGCTAAAGGCTACTTTCGCCATGGCGATTCTTGTTCTAATCTTTTCAAGGCATCTCCCATCAGATATTATGACTATTCCGAGATAATTGTACCTATTCACTTGTTGAAGAATATTCCCATTTACTTGTATATTACATTTTGGTATTTCGTTCTTCCTAGTGACACCATAATCTGTGTCTTTTTACACTTTAATTCTAACCCCAGTTGTTCACTGTGTGCAACAACAGCATCTACTAATTGTTGCAGATCCCGCTCATTGTCTGCAATCAATACTGTATCATCTGCATATCTAATGTTATTGATGTTTCGTCCTCTAATGCTGATTCCATTTATATCTTCTACATTTCTGAAAATATTTTCACTGTATAGGGAAAAAAGATCTGGAGATTACACATCCCTGCCTAACACCTCTCTTAATTGGCTGATATTGTTCCACTTCCTTATCAATCCTTATGGCAGCTTGTTGTTTCCAATATATGTTTTTTATAAGTCTAATGTCTTTCCCATCAATTTGTAGATCTGCAAGCATATCTACCATGTTGACATGTCTTACTATCGAAAGCCTTTGTGTAGTCAATAAAGCAAAGATGCATATCTTTGTTTACTTCTATAGAATGTTCGATAACTGATCGCAGCATATACACAGCATTTACTGTAAACTTTCCTTGTTCAAACCCACATTGTTCTTCCCCTATTTCTGGCCTTTTAATTCTTTTATTGTGTCACCATTGTTGGTAATCATTGACTCAAGATATTCGAAATTTTCCACCACCTCCAATTTTTCTTTATTAACATATATTTATTTCTCCATAGTAGTTTTATCTGTATGCATTATCTTTGTTTTAAGTATGTGATTCGCAAGCCCGCTTACTTGCGTTCGAAACACAGCTGCGACCGATTTGGCAGCAGACCGCGTTACGCTGAGTTTTAATGTGTTGGTATGGGAGCCGGTCGTTCAGAAAGCAATTTCAAACTACAGAATGTAAACTTGCCAAGACATCAACAACAGCAGTAAAATGCTGGTGTTGACAGCGAAATCCTGTAAATAGGATATGAAAAAAAAATTGGGTTGAGGTTATTGGGTTTTCTATACCATTCTGCGTTGTGGATAGCAATACTCTATCATAAGCATATCGAACCTCTGGTATATCTAGACCACCGATATTTAAGGCATCATATTGCTCCCTGTTTATATCATCTCTGACATTTCTCATTATATTTTCGGCGTACAGATTAAACAAACAGGGGGCAGCAAACATCCCTGACGGACTTCTTGCTTATGTTATACCAATATAATGTTCCGCCACTATTCTAACCGCTGCTTGTTGGTCTAGATATAGCATTTTTATGAGTTGTATTACATATGATGGAAAGCCCATATTCCTCCTGATTTCCCAAAGTTTCTGATGTTGAACGCAGTCAAATGCCTTTGAATAATACAAGAAACATGAGAATAGATTTACATTAAATTCTCTGCACTTCTCTATTATTAAATGCATGTTGATTATGTGATCTCTTCTTCCTCTTCCTTGTCTCAATCCAGCTTGAACCACGTTAATTTCTTCTTCCATTTTCTTACGAAGTCTTCCCATTTTGAGTTTTAGTAGAATGTTACTTACATGACTGATCAGGGCAACAGTTCTATAGTTGGTGCATAATTTCAGACTGCCCTTTTTTGGTATTGGAATAAAGATAGTTCTCTTCCAATCTTTTGGTCATGTACCATATTTAAATATCTTTTTACATAATGCGTCATAGGTTTGGTGCTTTCTTCTCCTTCCGCTTTAATTAGTTCAGCTGGTATCTCATTACATCCTGGTGATTTACCATTCTTCATGTTTTTTATTGTCTATGCAATTTCATCTAATGAGGGTTCAGGTTCTGTCTCTGCTGTCATTGGTTCATGTATCTCATTCATATCATCACAGTCATTCATATCATACATTCCATTGCAGTATTTTTGCCATCTTTCCCAACTTGCCACAGATAACATTTAATTGAGTGTGAACATATCTTGCCAATAACTTCATGTCTTTGAACATTTCTTAATCTCTGCCAGTCTTATGATATTGCTCTGTTCTGGTACAGCAATCTTGTATATATTGATTTGTGTCCTTACTTGTGTTCTTTCTTATATCTAGAGTTAAAGATGTATACTTCATCCTGCTGTTATCGGATTTACCTCCTTTCTGTTTCAGTTCCCTTCGTTGTATGATTAATTCTATAGTGCGATGTAATCCATGACTTATGTTGCTTTTTCTTGGTCGGATTTAAATCTTTGGCTGCACTTATCAAGATATCTTTAGCTTGTATTGCCAATTCGCCCCTAAACCTAGTATAAACTTATACAAAACAAGCTTAGCGTGCACTACCGCTCAGTTGTGGAACAATCTTCCACCAGAAATTAAAGACACCACCAATTACTACACATACAGTCGCAACTTGTTTGAACACTATCTCAGTACAGACTACATGACCCCCAAAACAAAAACAAAATTTAATGGAAAATTATCTCGAACGACAACTAGCTAATAAACATTCCCATATGTAGGGTACGTTACACCTTCCTTTGGGTATTTAAAATGGCTATGTTAAAAATTGGTTTAGTGATTCATGTATTATTGATTATTTCCCATGCGTTCTATTCCATTTTGTTATTTTGTTGTCTAAGATTAGCTTCATAAGTGATGTTGAATGAAATAATGTATGAGAGGAATGAGAGAAGACGGGCAGAATGTCAGACCCTTTGAAAATAAAGTTTGTTCGTTCGTTCGTTCTGTCTGTGTGTCTTTTCTCTCTCTCTCTCTCTCTCTCTCTCTCTCTCTCTCTCTCTCTCTCTCTCTCTCTCTCTCTCTCTCTCTCTCTCTCTCTCTCTCTCTCTCTCTCTCTCTCTCTCTCTCTCTCTCTCTCTCTCTCATACATTATTTCATCCAAACATCACTAACCGAGAACAACAACATCAATATGCACTATAAAGGCGTGGGAAATGTGCAAACACCATTACTACATGACTGACTAATGAATTATTGATGTGGCAGTTGTTATTAGCCATGGGAGACAGACTGTTTTCCATAGTAACGTTAGTGCAGGTACTGTACTGAATGACGCAACCAATCCCAGCATGTATTTTATGTGTGGACTTCCTGTCGCCAACATGGCGTTAGGCATTGAACCGTTGGGACCTGTGGCGTGTTTACGCTTGTGGCTACGGTTTGCAATCGCATTTTCCTTATGTTGCACTGGTAGTACATGGTTCCGTCGCCCTGCTACTGAGTGAGTGCGTGTGCGACACCGTGAGCTGTGAAATTTGCGTGGAATGCTTTTACATCTGTCCTGTACAGTGACCTGCATGTTCGGAACAATGGTTACCGGCTGTGGCTGAATTGACTGATTTGTCCTTTCGGTTCACGAGTGCATTTTTCGGGAGACTCCTGGGAGTTGGCGCTGAAGCTGCGGAGTTCGTGCTTTATGCGACACTTTCGGTGGGTGCGCTGCGGTAAAAGACCGAGCCATGTGAGAAAACCAGGGTCAATGAGGTCTTTCTGGTGACTGCCGAGTCCATGAACAACTGTGGTATTCGTGGATGAATTTTGTGTGGCATTCTGACGGCGGCATTATGCACGGTGTACCTGTGCGGGCTTGTTGGATTGCCGAGGCTCCCGTCTATTCCACTTTTCACATTGGACAGTGGAGAGCATTTTGTGTGATTTTCGCTGGCACGGAATGGAGCATAATGGGGACGACCCGTTGCCGTGAAGTTGGAACCTCGACTAACTAACTGACTGACTGACTGACTGACTGACTGACTGACTGACTGACTGACTGACTAACTGACTAACATTTTATGTGTGTGTGATTTACTAGTCAATTTGACGTTCTATAGTTTGGCATTGCATTCCAAGCGGTCGACGCTCATTCCATAAAATCAGTATGCTTCCACATCTATTGAGGTTGATGTCGAACCCTGGACCCGGTCTGTCCAACCCTGGACCCAGTCTGTCCAACCCTGGACCCGGTCTGTCCAACCCTGGACCCGTCTCTCCAACCCTGGACCCGTCTCTCCAACCCTGGACCCGGTCTGTCCAACCCTGGACCCGTCTCTCCAACCCTGGACCCGGTCTGTCCAACCCTGGACCCGGTCTGTCCAACCCTGGACCCGTCTCTCCAACCCTGGACCCGTCTCTCCAACCCTGGACCCGGTCTGTCCAACCCTGGACCCGTCTCTCCAACCCTGGACCCGGTCTGTCCAACCCTGGACCCGGTCTGTCCAACCCTGGACCCGTCTCTCCAACCCTGGACCCGGTCTGTCCAACCCTGGACCCGGTCTGTCCAACCCTGGACCCGGTCTCTCCAACCCTGGACCCGGTCTGTCCAACCCTGGACCCGGTCTGTCCAACCCTGGACCCGGTCTGTCCAACCCTGGACCCGTCTCTCCAACCCTGGACCCGGTCTGTCCAACCCTGGACCCGGTCTGTCCAACCCTGGACCCGGTCTGTCCAACCCTGGAAACGGGCTGTCGAATCCTGGAACTGCGTTCACTAATCCATGAGCCACAGACGCCGCGGACGTGTGTGGCTAGCCCCGTATTGTTTGTTGACCAGGCGGCACTAGAGGGCTGATGTGGTTGATATAACGGCAGACGCCTTTACTTCCAGGAGATTTCCTGGCCTCCATTTTAGACTGGGCCTACAGAAGAAGGAGAAGAATGATTATGAGGAGAAGGGCGGTACGGAGGAGGAGGGGGGAGGAGGAGGAGGAGTAGTAGTAGCGGTAGCGACAGTGGTAGTGGTAGTCGTAGTGGTAGTCGTAGTGGTAGTCGTGGTAGTAGTAGTGGTAGTAGTAGTGGTAGTATAGTAGTGGTAGTAGTAGTGGTAGTTAGTAGTAGTAGTAGTAGTAGTAGTGGTAGTAGTAGTGGTAGTAGTAGTGGTAGTAGTAGTGGTAGTTAGTAGTAGTTGTAGTAGTAGTGGTAGTAGTAATGGTAGTAGTAGTGGTAGTTAGTAGTGGTAGTAGTAGTGGTAGAAGTAGTGGCAGTAGTAGTGGTAGTAGTAGTGGTAGTATAGTATTGGTAGTAGTAGTAGTAGTAGTAGTAGTGGT
>OY992882.1:123235994-123238901 GCA_963921405.1 Cepaea hortensis | reverse complement strand
AGTAGCGGTAGTATAGTAGTGGTAGTAGTAGTGGTAGCATTAGTGATAGTAGTAGTGGTAGTATAGTAGTGGTAGTAGTAGTGGTAGTAGTAGTGGTAGTATAGTACTGGTAGTAGTAGTGGTTGTAGTAGTGGTAGTATAGTAGTGGTAGTAGTAGTGGTAGTAGTAGATGTAGTATAGTAGTGTAGTAATAGTGGTAGTATAGTAGTGGTAGTAGTAGTGGTGTAGTAGTGGTAGTATAGTAGTGGTAGTAGTAGTGGTAGTATAGTAGTGGTAGTAGTAGTAGTGGTAGTATAGTAGTGAGTAGTAGTAGTGGTGGTAGTAGTGGTAGTAGTAGTGGTAGTATGTAGTGTGTGTAGTAGTGGTAGTAGTAGTGGTAGTAGTAGTGGTGGTATTCGGGTAGTAGTAGTGATGCTAGTAATGGTAGTAGTGGTGGTAGTAGTGGTAGTAGTAGTGGTAGTATAGTAGTGGTAGTATAGTAGTGGTAGTAGTAGTGGTAGTATAGTAGTGGTAGTAGTAGTGGTAGTATAGTAGTGGTGGTAGTAGTGGTAGTAGTAGTGGGTAGTAGTAGTAGTAGTAGTAGTAGTAGTAGTAGTAGTAGTAGTAGTAGTAGTAGTAGTAGTAGTAGTAGTAGTAGTAGTAGTAGTAGTAGTAATGGTAGATAGTAGTAGTGGTTGTTGTGGTGGTAGTAGTAGTGGTAGTATAGTAGTGGTAGTAGTAGTGTAGTAATAGTGGTAGTAGTAGTGGGAGTAGTAGTGGTAGTAGTAGTGGTAGTATAGTAGTGGTAGTAGTAGTAGTAGTAGTAGTAGTAGTAGTAGTAGTAGTAGTAGTAGTAGTAGTAGTAGTAGTAGTAGTAGTAGTAGTAGTAGTAGTAGTGGTAGTAGTAGTGGTAGTAGTAGTGGTAGTATAGTAGTGGTAGTATAGTAGTGGTAGTATAGAAGTGGTAGTATAGTAGTGGTAGTATAATAGTGGTAGTAGTAGTGGTAGTAGTAGTGGTAGTATAGTAGTAGTAGTATTGTAGTGGTAGTAGTAGTGGCAGTAGTAGTGGTAGTAGTAGTGGTACTATAGTAGTGGTAGTAGTAGTGGTAGTAGTAGTGGTAGTAGTATTGGTTGTATAGTAGTGGTAGTAGTAGTGGTAGTAGTTGTGGTAGTAGTAGTGGTAGTAATAGTGGTAGTATAGTAGTGTTAGTAGTAGTGGTAGTAGTAGTGGTAGTAGTAATGGTAGTAGTGGTGGTAGTAGTTGTAGTAGTAGTGGTGGTAGTAGTGGTAGTAGTAGTGATGGTAGTAATGATAGTAGTAGTGGTGGTAGTAGTGGTAGTAGTAGTGGTAGTATAGTAGTGGTAGTATAGTAGTGGTAGTAGTAGTGGTAATATAGTAGTAGTAGTAGTAGTGGTAGTAGTAGTGGTAGTAGTAGTGGTAGAAGTAGTGGCAGTAGTAGTGGTAGTAGTAGTGGTAGTATAGTACTGGTAGTAGTGGTAGTAGTGGTAGTATAGTAGTGGTAGTATAGTAGTGGTAGTATAGTAGTGGTAGTATTAGTGGTAGTATAGTAGTGGTAGTAATAGAGGTAGTAGAAGTGGTAGTATAGTAGTGATAGTATAGTAGTGGTAGTAGTAGTGGTAGTATAGTAGTGGTAGTAGTAGTGGTAGTATAGTAGTGGTAGTAGTAGTGGCAGTAGTAGTGGTAGAATAGTAGTGGTAGTAGTTGTGGTAGTAGTAGTTGTAGTATAGTACTGGTAGTATAGTAGTGGTAGTAGTAGTGGTAGTAGTACTGGTAGAAGTAGTGGTAGTATAGTAGTGGTAGTAGTACTGGTAGTAGAAGTGGTAGTATAGTACTGGTAGTATAGTAGTGGTAGTAGTAGTGGTAGTAGTAGTGGTAATATAGTAGTGGTAATAGTAGTAGTATAGTAGTGGTAGTATAGTAGTGGTATTAGTAGTGGTAGTATAGTAGTGGTATTATTAGTGGTAGTATAGTAGTGGTAGTAGTAGTGGTAGTAGTAGTGGTAGTATAGTAGTGGTAGTAGTAGTGGTAGTAGTAGTGGTTGTAGTAGCGGTAGTATAGTAGTGGTAGTAGTAGTGGTAGCATTAGTGATAGTAGTAGTGGTAGTATAGTAGTGGTAGTAGTAGTGGTAGTAGTAGTGGTAGTATAGTACTGGTAGTAGTAGTGGTAGTAGTAGTGGTAGTATAGTAGTGGTAGTAGTAGTGGTAGTAGTAGATGTAGTATAGTAGTGGTAGTAATAGTGGTAGTATAGTAGTGGTAGTAGTAGTGGTAGTAGTAGTGGTAGTATAGTAGTGGTAGTAGTAGTGGTAGTATAGTAGTGGTAGTAGTAGTAGTGGTAGTATAGTAGTGGTAGTAGTAGTGGTGGTAGTAGTGGTAGTAGTAGTGGTAGTATAGTAGTGGTGGTAGTAGTGGTAGTAGTAGTGGTAGTAGTAGTGGTGGTAGTAGTGGTAGTAGTAGTGATGCTAGTAATGGTAGTAGTGGTGGTAGTAGTGGTAGTAGTAGTGGTAGTATAGTAGTGGTAGTATAGTAGTGGTAGTAGTAGTGGTAGTATAGTAGTGGTAGTAGTAGTGGTAGTATAGTAGTGGTGGTAGTAGTGGTAGTAGTAGTGGTAGTAGTAGTAGTAGTAGTAGTAGTAGTAGTAGTAGTAGTAGTAGTAGTAGTAGTAGTAGTAGTAGTAGTAGTAGTAGTAGTAGTAGTAGTAATGGTAGATAGTAGTAGTGGTTGTTGTGGTGGTAGTAGTAGTGGTAGTATAGTAGTGGTAGTAGTAGTGGTAGTAATAGTGGTAGTAGTAGTGGGAGTAGTAGTGGTAGTAGTAGTGGTAGTATAGTAGTGGTAGTAGTAGTAGTAGTAGTAGTAGTAGTAGTAGTAGTAGTAGTAGTAGTAGTAGTAGTAGTAGTAGTAGTAGTAGTA
>OY992882.1:123230994-123233494 GCA_963921405.1 Cepaea hortensis | reverse complement strand
TAGTAGTAGTAGTATTGTAGTGGTAGTAGTAGTGGCAGTAGTAGTGGTAGTAGTAGTGGTAGTATAGTAGTGGTAGAAGTAGTGGTAGTAGTAGTGGTTGTATAGTAGTGGTAGTATAGTAGTGGTAGTAGTGGTAGTAGTAGTGGTAGTAGTAGTGGTACTATAGTAGTGGTAGTAGTAGTGGTAGTAGTAGTGGTAGTAGTATTGGTTGTATAGTAGTGGTAGTAGTAGTAGTAGTGGTAGTAGTAGTGGTAGTAATAGTGGTAGTATAGTAGTGTTAGTAGTAGTGGTAGTAGTAGTGGTAGTAGTAATGGTAGTAGTAGTAGTGGTAGTAGTAGTAGTAATAGTAGTGGTAGTAGTAGTGGTAGTAGTAGTGGTAGTATAGTAGTGGTAGTAGTAGTGGTAGTAGTAGTGGTAGTATAGTAGTGGTAGTAGTAATGGTAGTAGTAGTGGTAGTATAGTAGTGGTAGTATAGTAGTGGTAGTATAGTAGTGGTAGTAGTAAAGGTAGTATAGTAGTGGTAGTAGTAGTGGTAGTATAGTAGTGGTAGTAGTAGTGGTAGTAGTAGTGGTAGTAGTAGTGGTTGTATAATAGTGGTAGTAGTAGTGGTAGTAGTAGTGGTAGTAGTAGTGGTAGTAATAGTGGTAGTATAGTAGTGTTAGTAGTAGTGGTAGTAGTAGTGGTAGTAGTAATGGTAGTAGTAGTAGTGGTAGAAGTAGTAGTAATAGTAGTGGTAGTAGTAGTGGTAGTAGTAGTGGTAGTGTAGTAGTGGTAGTAGTAGTGGTAGTAGTAGTGGTAGTAGTAGTGGTAGTATAGTAGTGGTGGTAGTAATGGTAGTAGTAGTGGTAGTATAGTAGTGGCAGTATAGTAGTGGTAATATAGTAGTGGTAGTAGTAGTATAGTAGTGGTAGTAGTAGTGGTAGTGTAGTAGTGGTAGTAGTAGTGGTAGTAGTAGTGGTAGTAGTAGTGGTAGTATAGTAGTGGTGGTAGTAATGGTAGTAGTAGTGGTAGTATAGTAGTGGCAGTATAGTAGTGGTAATATAGTAGTGGTAGTAGTAGTATAGTAGTGGTAGTATAGTAGTGGTATTAGTAGTGGTAGTATAGTAGTTTTAGTATTAGTGGTAGTATAGTAGTGGAAGTAGTAGTGGTAGTAGTAGTGGTAGTATACTAGTGGTAGTAGTAGTGGTAGTAGTAGTGGTAGTAGTAGTGGTAGTATAGTAGTGGTAGTAGTAGTGGTAGCATTAGTGATAGTAGTAGTGGTAGTATAGTAGTGGTAGTAGTAGTGGTAGAAGTAGTGGTAGTATAGTAGTGGTAGTAGTAGTGGTAGTAGTAGTGGTAGTATAGTAGTGGTAGTAGTAGTGGTAGTAGTAGTGGTAGTATAGTAGTGGTAGTAATAGTGGTAGTATAGTAGTGGTAGTAATAGTGGTAATAGTAGTGGTAGTATAGTAGTGGTAGTAGTAGTGGTAGTATAGTAGTGGTAGTAGTAGTAGTGGTAGTATAGTAGTGGTAGTAATAGTGGTTGTAGTAGTGGTAGTAGTAGTGGTAGTATAGTAGTGGTGGTAGTAGTGGATTAGTAGTGGTGGTAGTAGTGGTAGTAGTGGTAGTATAGTAGTGGTAGTAGTGGTGGTAGTGGTGGTAGTAGTGGTAGTAGTTTTAGTATAGTTGTGGTAGTAGTGGTGGTAGTAGTTGTAGTAGTAGTGGTGGTAGTAGTGGTAGTAGTAGTGATGGTAGTAATGATAGTAGTAGTGGTGGTAGTAGTGGTAGTAGTAGTGGTAGTATAGTAGTGGTAGTATAGTAGTGGTAGTAGTAGTGGTAATATAGTAGTAGTAGTAGTAGTGGTAGTAGTAGTGGTAGTAGTAGTGGTAGAAGTAGTGGCAGTAGTAGTGGTAGTAGTAGTGGTAGTATAGTACTGGTAGTAGTGGTAGTAGTGGTAGTATAGTAGTGGTAGTATAGTAGTGGTAGTATAGTAGTGGTAGTATTAGTGGTAGTATAGTAGTGGTAGTAATAGAGGTAGTAGAAGTGGTAGTATAGTAGTGATAGTATAGTAGTGGTAGTAGTAGTGGTAGTATAGTAGTGGTAGTAGTAGTGGTAGTATAGTAGTGGTAGTAGTAGTGGCAGTAGTAGTGGTAGAATAGTAGTGGTAGTAGTTGTGGTAGTAGTAGTTGTAGTATAGTACTGGTAGTATAGTAGTGGTAGTAGTAGTGGTAGTAGTACTGGTAGAAGTAGTGGTAGTATAGTAGTGGTAGTAGTACTGGTAGTAGAAGTGGTAGTATAGTACTGGTAGTATAGTAGTGGTAGTAGTAGTGGTAGTAGTAGTGGTAATATAGTAGTGGTAATAGTAGTAGTATAGTAGTGGTAGTATAGTAGTGGTATTAGTAGTGGTAGTATAGTAGTGGTATTATTAGTGGTAGTATAGTAGTGGTAGTAGTAGTGGTAGTAGTAGTGGTAGTATAGTAGTGGTAGTAGTAGTGGTAGTAGTAGTGGTTGTAGTAGCGGTAGT